>JBBPDA010000021.1:2873173-2896960 GCA_037974385.1 Arnoldichthys spilopterus | reverse complement strand
ATTTTTTCAATTTTCCTTTTGATGTGCTATCTGTCACTGTTAAAATAAACCTACCATTAAAATTATACTGTTCTGAGTCATTTCTTTGTCATTGGACAAACTTACAAAATCAGCGAGGGATCAAATAATTATTTCCTCCACTGTAGTAAAACAGGACCTGATGTAATCATTTTTTATTAAGAATTAAAATGCTTCTATAGAGACTCCTTATTGAGTAAAGGTTGTTTATGTTGTTACCTTGGCTTATAGAACATGAGGGAAGTCTGGAACTGTTCATTTAGCTCACACAATTTGAGGTTTGGGTTTGAAAAAAGCAAATAAATAAAGGCAAATAAAAGAAATGAAACTAAGAATGACACAGTTTACTCCCTGTTATAACCCTGCGCTGTCCCCTACATTGAAAAAGTGATTTATTAATTTGACTTGGCTAAAATCTGTATCATATGGATGCAATTATTGCCATAAGATGGTAAACTGTAAACTTGGTGTGTTACTACTGACAAAATAATATACACTTTTAATTCCAGTAAACTATTCCCTAATTACCTTTTTCCATGTAGGCCAGAGCAACAGGCATTATTAGTTGTCTAAGCCTACAGGCATGGATGTGTTACTGAAAGTCATCTCTGTTACCTCTCAACCATGAACAACAAGTAAATTTAAAGACAAAACACTTTCCTGCCTTACCAAGCTCCAATTCTGGCAGGCTGATGTGTTTACTGTAGCCTACGGAATCAGTAATGCATCTGTGGCTTTAGAGTAAGTGACTTTAACTTTTTTCTATGAGTGGAGAACGAGTGTGGCAGAGGAAGAGTGTGGCAGAAGACACAGGCTCCACACTTTGCTAGCAGCAACAACAGGCCTCAGCATGCCCTGGCCTTTCCAGAAGAATGCAGAAGCAAGTGTAATGAGGGTGAGTTTTCTTTTGCTTGCTTTCTTTTTTTTCCCTCTCTCCTCCTTCCTGGCTCTCTTCTCCTGTTCCAAGGCGCCTGCTATTACACTGATTCAGGGAGCCCTCTGGGCAGCTATTACGCCATTTATATTAACTCTGGATTGCTTAATTTTGCTCATACAAGCTGAAGACGACAGACGATTGAAGGGCAATGCTGACAGTGCTGTGATAGAGTACTGTACAAAAAGGAAAAAAAGGGACAGTAATAGGCCTATGGAAAATAGGCTAAATGAAAACTGGATTAGCCTGAAAAGATAAAAAGAACACAGAAAGCAGGCTAAATTAAAAATTTTGAAAAATATGGAGGAATGGGAGAAACCTGTAGTAGACATACCTCTACTATATATATATATATATCAGCATTCATGTATTTTAATCAGCTATAACATTTCTTTTGTCTTTAGCTGATTGGTTTTGCCCCTACTTAGCTCCCATTTGTTCTTTTTTTACCACCCATACTGAGACAAACCCTGCTTCCAAGTTTGTCTGAATATGAGTGGGAAAAGTAAACAAGGCCTCTCTCGTACCCTCAGGCTCATTCCTAATGGGGACTCTGGGCCTTGTTAATCACTGTTTGAACATTGTCATGGCTGCCAGACTGCCGCCACTCATACCTGGAACCACAGGAAGACTCATCAATCTCTCTTGAAGGATTTTGTGAGAACCAGGAAGAATTTGCAACTTCAACAGCTAAACAGCTAAAATAAAACACCAAGTGCAGTCTGAGTTCTTGGAGTTCATTTTCTCTTTGTATTCCCCTGCCATCTCATCTTCTCTTTCTTGTCATCTGCTCCTCTTGGATTCACCCAACCTGGTGGATATGTATAGAGGTAAACACCAACATCTCTACAATGGTCACAGGCTTTGTGTTGGTTTTGGATGTTCAGCCATTACTGAATTGGCCAGATGGAAACACTTTGTGCCTTTCACCAGGCCTAGCAACGACATGGAATATATTCCACCAATAAGCAGCTTTTACGACCTCAAGGCTAACATCAAGCTGAATCTTGCTCACAAACTCCAGATGCTACAGAGGTTTATGTGGAATCACTATCTTGCAGAGGATTTTTAAGACAACTTCAGCCTTTGAGTCAGGTCGAAAATGCCTCTGTCATATCCAGGAGTGTAATCACCAGCTGTGCAGTTGGGGCAATTGTGTGCAGTTGCTGGGGTTTATATTATATTAAAATACTGTATATTCTGTATCAATATAGGAAACTGAAAAAAACTAAGGTATGACAAACCTACTTTTCAAGCCCTAGATTTGAGCAGCAAAATAGCATAAATACATAAATAAGCAAATTCAATTTGTCACTTTTTATTCTTAATTCTTTTAGGCAGGACCATTAATGTGTTTGGTCTGGATCCTACTCACAACACTGGTTGCATTTCTTCAAGCTACATCCTGGGCATCCTCTACTCCAGCCCCACCCCTGTTTCTCTACCTCCCCCCTCCTCAGGTCCTTACTCTCTAGTGTTGACAGAAGCCAGCATTCAGAGTCAGTCAGTTTGGGTCTTAACAGGGCCGAGCTGAAAGACATGTCCAGATTAGGGTGCGGGAGCACCCTTTTGTAGGATAGCACAGGACAAGCGAGGCTCTCAGGGGTCTGCTGCTCCCCACAGCCTCAAGCGCAGCCCAACAAAAGAAGAGAGGAATGTGAGCTGGGGCTTGAGTTACGGAGCAGCTCAGAAATAAGACAGGTTATTAAGGCAGGGGCGCTGCCGGGGCCTTTTAGAGCCTCCAGCCCTGTTTCTGTTCAGGTAAGAGGCCCATGGGCCCCACCAATAGAGGAGATGAAGGGGGGAAAGGATCAGAACACCACTTCAGTATAGTAAAAAGTCACCATGATATTATCATGATAGTTTTATTGTCAGGTGTGAAATTAGAACAAAGAAGGACTTTGGTGGATGATTTAGGAAAGAACAAAACACAATATAGGTCAGTCCATTCTCCTTTTTATTTCATTTGAATGTTCCTGCTGCTCTTTTCATTGTGAGAACTGTGCAGAATTTCAATAGAAATTGTGTAACATTATATGTGCTTTTATTTATGTTAAAGTTAATATTTTTTCCCCATTAAAGCTACCATTTTGACAACAGTGTCTCAACAGTTAGGTAGGATCACATATGCTAAGTTTAAAAAACTTTCTACATTATTTTAAATAATTCAGTGCTAAAGGTGCAGGAACTATGGCAATATTAGCCATTTTAAGGCTATACATAGTGACAATTTCATGCACTGTGATCCATGTTGTGAGTTGAGTGCATCATAATTTCCATGCAACTTGGCAGTTAAACCAAGCAAATAGTCAAAGTTGTTGCAATGCATTTGATTGCTCCATTAATCTGCCCATTTATCTATTTGTCCATCCATCCATAAATCCACCCACCCCTTAATTTATTTATCTGTATGTTTCTTTGCTTTTTTGTGTGATCAGCCTTTAGTAAGTATTCCTTACAAATTTTAACTGGATGAAGGATCAGCTCCACAGATTCCCATGATTTGCTACAAATATCTATCAGCCCCTTCTTTGTGGCAGACACTTTAATGTTTTAGTGAAAGTAAAATAAAGTAACAGGGAGATGTGTATTTCTGTGTACATTGCCTAAAGAAAGATCAGCATAATGAAACAGCAAATGTGTCCTGTTAAGGATTTAATTATTTTGTGCTAAGTGGTTTGGTAATGGTTTTAATGAACATTACTACTGACGTCAGATTTAATCATGCTTTTTGCAATATCACTGGGCAAGTCAGCTTAATTTGGTTCTGTTTAACAAAGCCAAACTACAGCGCATTCATGGCTGTACATTTGGTTCCTGCTCTTGTTTTCCGTTGCAAGTCAGAAAACAGTAAAATAAACAGCATTGTTGCCTTAATCAAAGCCACTGTGTGGCAGAGCTTAGCGGCTCTCTCTCTCTCTCTCTCTCTCTCTCTCTCTCTCTCTCTCTCTCTCTCTCTCACTTTCTGTTTCTCTCTCTTTCTCATGTCTCATTTTCTCAGCCCAGTAGGCACCAGCAGCACTTAAGACTTCTCCCGTGGTTTCTCTAACTGGATTCCAGAGAGTTTTAAGGGCGCAAGCTTTTCCACAAATTAAATGCAAAAGCACAATTCTTTCTTTCGTTTTTTCTTTCTTTCTTTCTTTCTTTCTTTCTTTCTTTCTTTCTTTCTTTCTTTCTTTCTTTCCATTTATTTAGCTACTAAAAAGCTTAATTTGAAACCATATATACATGTACTATGAGCATATTTGTATATCCCATGCAAATGCTCTGGTTCTAACTTAAAAACAGTTGTATTATTAGGGTGTCACAGCTTATTTCAAGGGTTATGTGGACTAGAGAGGCAGCCTCTGGAGTCATCCCTCTCTCCTCAACAGACTCCCATAACAGCCCCATTTCCACAGTAGTGAGCCCAATACACAAAACAAAAAAAAACAAAACAAAAAAAAAAATATATGTATATATATATATATGGCCAAAACTTTGCATTTAACAGTGCCATTATTGCTGCTCATCTAGCTTAAAAATGAAGAAACAGCAGTGTTTTTTTCTGGTCTAGAGTATTTCTTCTAGTTTTCTTGTGGTTATATAAAACTCTTTTATCTCCAACGATATCTCTTAACGGTACCCGTCTACCCGTCTAATTATCATTAAAATGCCAGATCTTTCATCAGACAACAACAATGTGAATATGTTTATTCACATACATACTTGCACACAAACAATCCCCTTTCACACACCATGCATACATATCCAGGTATGTCAGTGAATACAGAGGGTGGTGGTGTTGTGCCCCTGGAATGTGTAACCTGACCTCAGAGCTGAAGCAGAATCTCCTCACTCATCTTTTCTCCACCAAGAGAGGGGCTTCAAATCCGCGAAAAGACACACACACACACACACACACACACACACACACACACACACACACACACACACACACACACACACACACACACAGTGAGCTTTCAGATTTGATGGACAATGAACCCTGATTAACACTCTAACATTACTCTTTAACATGGCAGAGAATTTTCCTCTGGTTCACTTCAGTGTAAGAGTCAGTGTAAGATAAAGTCATGAATGAGAGCTGGCAACACTGCTGTGTGTGTGCAAGATGTGCTTTGGCACAGACAAAGCTCTATGTTGGATTACTGGGAGAAGAAAGAGAAAAAGAGGAGAGTGAGAAAAAGAGAGAGAGCTGAAAGCTACAAAGCTGTAAATGTCTGTGATCTTCCTTCTGCTCTGCTAAACCTAAAAAAAACCTAAGACAATGAGAGTAGATAAAAAGTAAGAGTACCTAATGAAATGTGCCAGTAAGTGCCAGAAAAAAATGCCATAAAAGCCAAGAACCAAGTACATTTGATACTTTTTAAAATCGCCATCATGTATTGTACACACACACACACGCACACACACACACACACACTTGATAAACTTGATGCAATTCTTGTTTAAGAACTGCCTCTACTGCCCAGTGAGTACAATAGCCCCCTGTGACCTGCATGTTTCCAAATTCTTCTGAATGCAAAGCCCCTACGCACAAGAATACAAAGCATGCTGAGAGTGCTTTGGAGCAGCAGGCCAGCCTATGCGGACCCCTGCTCTCCCAGGAGGAGGAAATCCAACCCGGGCTGGCCTGTGAGCCCAAGCCCACGGAACCACCGCACAGCAAGCCAAACCTCAGCCTGGAAGCTTGGACGGCAAGGCAGTGTGACTGCATTTCCTGAGTCCACCCCATTTAAAGTTACAATATGGAACATATTAGGATAGAGAGAGAGAGAGAGAGAGAGACAGGACAAGAGAGGGAGGGAGGGAGGCAGAGTGAGAGAGACAGAGAGAGAGAGAGAGAGAGAGAGAGAGGGTCCTTATATATTTTCTGTTTAATGGCCCCCCTTGGAAAAAAAAGAGTCCTTCCTGCTAAAGGGATGGAGTGGTTAGAAGAAAAAAATCAAAACTTTCATTAAGGGCCAGATCAGAATGTAGCCTTTCATGATGTTTCATATCATATGTTTCACAAAAAAATCACTGATGATTAGTAGACTATTTCTTTTTCAAGCCAACGATTTACTGTATACATGAACTACACACACCCCCCCACACACACCCACACACATGCATTTTGCAAAATTCCTACGTTACTACTGTGCTATGACCCCCGAGAGTTTACTACTATACAGTACTACATCATCACAGTCAGAAAAAAATGTACCTCTGGAATGATTACTTTATGTGGGGAGAAAAAGCTTTTTAACTTTAATGTCCTGTTATTCCAAGTCACTTCTATTGCTCCACTCATCATGCAATGTTAACTATAAATTAAAGAACATAAAAACAAGGATTTATAACATGTTGATCCTTGACAGCGATAATCTAGTGTACATTAGAGAGCTAAAGCACATGTATGTACACAATTAATTTGAAGGTAATGAAAATAATAAGCCATTGCATGTTAATAAGCCTTTACCTTTAACCTTATCAACCTTCTGTTGTCTTTTTTTAGACATGATTCTCTTAAAGTAAATTATTACAATTTTCTATTTATTACTTTGTCAGAGGTCAAAATATAAGACTGCACATCCCAAGATGCTTTGCAATGTAACCACAACTGGGGAGAGGGAGTGATACATTTCTCCATATAATGACAGTCCGTTTTTTAGAAACTGAGCCCCCTCTTTAGCAGAGCAGGCTCCAGGTACACCCATGAAAAAAGTCCATTCTTTCTTTCCAAGAAAAACAGTAGAGCTGAGGAGGTAATTCTAGTCTGATGCTGTGTGAATGGAGTCTTGTCCCATGGTAGGGGTTAATTGAAAGAGGAATGCCTTTCTAATTCAGCTAAAAAAAGTGGACCCTGGCCAGGTTTCAGAAGCAGAAACAGTGTCGTGGCTGCATGCTGCTGAAAGAGAAGACTCAGGTTCATTGACAGAGAGAGAAAGATAGAAAAAGAGAGAGTGAGACAGACAGACAGGGGGAGAGAGACAGAGGAAGAAAGAATCATATGTTGATTTGCTAAATAACAGTAAGTACATCTTCCGCATACGTCTGTACATCTGAATGCACAACCACTGTTTATATGCTTAATTTTTACAAAACATTTTTATTTTTCCAGTATGTTAAATGCAAATGCAAACTGTGACACTAAAATGTGCAGAAAATGCCTTATTTAAGTGTATCCATTGTGGAAGATATGTTAACGTGTTTTCACTTATAAACACAATGCATGATTTGGTATAGGAGAAAATGTTGTGTGATGGCATGGCAAGATTTGTATTCTGAATGATTCTAATTTGACTATGAATAAATTCAACACATTCAGTAAAGTTCTGAAAGCTGTGAACTTTGGGCAGTATAAATTGGTCATGGCCTTCACACGGAAAGTAAACCATGCTGTGTGTAAGGTTTTAACAGTTCAAAAGAACATTACAAGCCTATTTTTCCATTAGCTTTGCAGTGTCACTTAATGATCTTTTCTACCTGAAAACCACAAACCTAAAACAAGGCTTATTGTGTGTCTGTGTTCATGAGCTTATAGCTTATAAGAGCTAAGAGCGTGCAGGGGGAGGGAAGAAGTATCTGTTGATTAATGCTGTCAGAATCCTGCCTTAGGGTGTGTGTGTGTGTGTGTGTGGAGGGAGTGCTGTGGCATTCTTTTAACCTCTGTGGAAACTCACTAAAATAAATCCTGCACGTACGTCAGCGAGGCTGCTTTTTACCCTGTAATTAGAGTGGGGGGAGGGGGAGAGGGGCAAGAGCTAAAGCGCTACACTGAAGCCTCCAAAAACATCTCCGGCTCTACACTGGTCTTTTCACTACCTTGTAGTCAGAGGACTTTTGGACTCCGGAATTCCAGACAACTGCGATTTCTAAGAGTTAAGTAGTGTCAGAGGTAATTCACTGTTAAGCTTAACCTGGGTGTGAAAAACTGGCCCTACATGTTGATGTTTTTCATGTGTCTGTAAGCAAGAAACAGGGCTCTTGAAGAAGAACTGAATTAGGTTTATGGCTCTTGACCTTTCACCTTTACATCTCTATCATTGTTAAAAAACTGTGTGTATGAAATAAAGAAATTCAGAACTTGTGGAGTGCTGCAACTTAAGTTCTTTTGCCTTGTTCACATGATTCTGAAGGTGGTCTTTACTGTTAACAGAGCAGCGACATGGGGTCACTAACCACACCACCTTGCAGCATGACTGGTCTGTCTGGTCTACAAAACAATATTCTGTCATAAAAAGTCAAACAAACCTTGCACAAAACAGGAGTTTAAAAATGGACATCAGTGGATGTGTCCTGGGCTCTCACTGGCTGTAGCTCTTGTGACATTCATTATATATAGACAATTCATTATATATAGCAGATATATAGCAGGCTCAATATTTGGTTGGAGTCAGCGACTAGGTGGCAATCATTGTTTACACATAATGATCTTTGATCGCCCAATCAAATATGAAGTTGAACCTGAGTTAATCCTTTTTCTGGTGACCTGGCGGCGAGTTACTGTGTAACAGCCTTAAAATCGTGTTGTGTGAATTTGTTTGTGTTTAGAAAAAATCAGCAAGCTATACAAGTTATCCCGTACTACCTTAACCTGGAGCACTCAATACATCAACATGCCATTCTCTCTTTCTCCTCTCTGTAGATCCCCTAACCTCCACCACCACCACCACCACAAACACACATTGTGCATGAGCGTGTGTGTGCATGTCCTCGTAACTGCACGCAGAGCTCAGGGTGAGCGTCTGTGGTCGGCTGCTCGTCTGTAATTAGGATGCCCTAAGCCTAGGTGAGAAGACTTCCGCAGGCTGCCTCATGAGAGAGCGCGAGCAGGAAGTCATCCAGCCGCTCCATGTAATCTTTCTCTCTCTCCCAGTGTCAAAACGTGCTATTATTCTAAAGTGTGTATGCCAGGGCCAGATGTGCTGGGCTGCACCAGCTCATCAAATGGAGTTGCAGCTGATGTAAGGGACAGGAGTCAGGCCACATCTCTTAACTGCTGCAGTGGTGAACACACAGAGAAGATTACGGAGTGGTCTACAACAACTACATCTTCAGACCACCCCTTCAGGCCTTAAAGCCCATATCAGGAAGAGCTGAAACAGTGCCAGAGTCACCCGAGGGCTCCATAGGTGTCATTGTGGTCTGGTAAACAGACACATGGGGGTCTCATTGTTTTGGAAGGTTTGCTTCTATGATGCAAAAACGGGCCTTTCAGCTGCTGGAATACCAGATTGGAATTTGGCCTTACAATAACAAAAAAAGGTGCATTTGCACTAATTCGGCAGATCTTGCAAATGCAGATTTTCTTGGGTGAGCTTTAGTCCCAAAGTGGTGGCATGATGCAGGATGAGAGCAGCAAGACCATTGTGGCAGATGAAAAATGTTAGCACAATTGAAAAAATCCAGCCAACACACTGTATTTACCCATTCAGAAAGTACGTTGTCTTTGCAAGATTATTTTCTACATCTTAAGTGTTTAACAGCATTAATTCCATTTTCAAATGTTCCTATGTAACGCCAAAGAGTCGAACACAATTTAAATTTTAAAATTAGCATTTATCTGCTTGTAGAATGCTGATAGTGATACTGGCAGGGGACTGTTGAGAGCCCTGTCTTTGTCAGTGAGGGCAATCTGTGCTTATGTGTACCACCTGGGCCAAAGCCCTTATAAGCATGGTTGTCCCACAGTGCAGGCCAGAGTCCTTGTCCATGGTGGCAGTTTTGGCTGACATGGTGCCTAGGCCACACCATACTATAACCAGTAATTTGGTAAAAGCTCTTGGGATTGATCCCTGGGTGCCCCCTTTCTCCTCCCTTTTCTCAAGTTTCCAGCAGAAAGGCCTGGAGTAGTGTGGCTGTCTGCTCTGATTTCTTTCACTCAAGTCCACCTGTGGGCTGTGGATACAGCACAGGTAGGCACTGGACCACCTTTTCCTGGTTCCCTGATGACTGCACCACCTGCAACAGGCCAGTAATGGCATGGAATGCCTGCACTTGCTCCCTTGAGTTATACTTCTCTAATTTCTAAGTACGGGTGATAATAATAAGATAGATAGATAAAAGAATTCTGCTGAAATAATTTGTTGACTGCAAGTACCTATGCAACTGTGGCATTCTCAAACCTGAATATCTGCAATACAATTTTAACCTAATTAACCTATTTAAAAAATAAATACTGACTTTAGTAGACCATTTCATTTAGATTTCAAAGGAAATGCCCTCACAACATGCATTCACCTCTATTTTCATGCCAAACCAGTGAAGATGCTTTGGGTTATAAAATGAAATAGAGCTGCAGTTCAGATTGTCATGTGACCGCCATTAACCAATGTGCAAAGCACAAACACACCTTTTTCCAGGGTAGGGCTTGGAAAAAGTCCCAGGTTAAGTTGAATACAAGACAAGGTCTGTGGATTGAGTCATTAGAATGCACTGGGCGAGTGACTGACAGGATGTAACAAGATGCAATAAACTAGCATCAAAAGACATTCCGGCGCCATATTATCGGCCACAGTGATAACAGTTTAATGCAAATGTAGGGCAGTAGAGATTGGATAGGTGTAATAAAGAAAGAAATGCTTTCATATATCTTCATGTCCTTATCACACAATCATATTCAGCATATAAAGTTAAGTATATGTTGGTTGTTTCTGTGACCTTTTACTGTATAAGAACCTCTGCCTGATCTGCAGCACTGGGTTATTTGGTAAACAGTAACATACTGCTGTGACTCATAAGAAGATTCAAGGACTGGTCATTGTTTAGTTTGCAGACTGCCAGGAAGTCACTGAAAAAAATGTTCAGAATGTGAGATTTACAAATTTTAGATTTAAACAAATGATGAATTGTTAGAAAAGCCTTGGACGTATCAGATGTCTGTTTTGTCAGACCATTTAGAATTACAAGTCTAAATAACCATCAGGAGATTGGAGTAGGCCACTGAAATTCAAGCTCAGCAAAGCACAAACAAGAACAAAGGATAACCAAGAAACCATTATCCAAGCTGTTCTCTCTATGCAGGTTGAAACTGGTCTTTTGCGCCTGGCTGCGTTTTGCCCGTCCATGACAGTGGCCCAGTTTGCCAAAAGCTTCAGCAGAGTTCAATGCAGAGGCCACATTCATTAGTCCTACACTCACTATCATGCCATTCCACCAAGGTCTATTCAGAGCCCCTCGTAACCATGTTCAGTTTGCTTTGCAGAAGATATTAAGTGGCTTGACTTATATCATTAAAGACTTGTATGTCTTCTAAGCACTGTCTCACATGTGTCCAGGCACAGCAAGCAAGAAGGGAACTACTGTCCTGGAGTCTGAAGTCTATGGAATGCATTGGGTTTGTGGCAGGACAGAGGCTGTAATGACAAGGTTTTTAAATGTGCCTTAAAAAGTTGTCAGGCTCTCAAGGCACTTGCAAGCATGCATATTTAAAAAAAGAGCAGTTTTGTGGAACACTTGTAGACCCCTTTGGGTATAGTTGATATTTGGTCAGCAATTTGGCACATATAGAAACGTGCTGTGCCAAATCTGTGTATTACTGTTTGTAGTGAACTATGCCACTTAGAAAGACAAAATAAATTAACTTTGACAAACATTTCCAGTCTTTGTGCACCAAAATAAGTAAATAAACTGGCATCAGGGTCTGGCCCTGTTCAGTCCAGGGCAGCCTAGACACTCTTAACAGCAAGCGCATTAAACCAAGGGCCTTTAATCAGTACCATCCCTGAGGTAGCAGAGCGCTCAGAAAGCTGCTTACATGGCTTTTCCGTTCTCCTCCCTCCCTCGCTCTATGCTGGAGCTGCAGCTTTGCCACAACTATGAGAAGCAGGGCGCCTTCCCAGGCCTCTCTCTCTTTTCCTCTCTCCCTCTTTCTGGACCCTGCCCAAGCCCGCTCTAATTAGGCCCCCTTTCGTACCCGCTGCGGTGCCTTGTGTAATCTGTGCACTATGGGGATGAGTCTCTTCTGCCCAGTAGAGCTGCCTGCCAGCTTCTTTTTCCCTAAGCGCTCATCCAGGCCTCTTCCCATAAAGGTTAGCATGCAAAAGCACAGGATAATGGCCCCCAGTTGCAGGCAGAGGAGCCACTCCTCTGGGAAGTTTGAACTCGGCACGGGGCTGGCGTCACACAGGCTCTGGACGGGGAAGAACAATTGTGGCTCCGGAACTCTTCAGCTTTACGTGTGATGGCAAGGAGGTAGGCCCACTCTTAGCCAGAACTTCCAGCATCTTTGAGGATGGGCTGCGTTTACAGGCTGCAGGGTCAAGTTTGCTCAACTTGTTTCAATTAAGCCGTCCAGTCATACTCTCTGCAGGACATAGTGCATCTTTTTCCCTGCCGTATTGAATGCTTACAGTAAACCAATATCTATATCTATAGCCATTTCAAGCTGGATTAATTTTACCAGTGCAGGTGCTGCATTTTACAACTAATTAACAATGAGATCCACTAGCTTAATCCAGAGTCAATCTAAAAAATCTTACCTTCTGTATCTCACTGAATCTGGATGTCACTCAGTAATAGACACCTCCCATTTCAGTCAATCACATACAAACAGAACAACTGTTAATAGACAAGGCCCTGCAGCATGTTGCTATTGTTGTCAATTACTGCAGAGCTATGGCGTAATGCTTGAGGAACATCACACATCAGATTTAACCCCCTGAATCTGTTCCAGTCTCCAGTAATTTTGAAAATGGAAGTACTTTTTCCCCATACATCATTCAAACTCCTTACAGTTTTCATTACTTAACCTAAAACTATCTAGGTCAAATAGTTTTATTATAGTGGTTCACAACCCTGGTCCTGCAGTTCCCCTGCACTGCACATTTTAGCAATTTCTGTTCTTACACACCTACTTCAACTCAAGGTTGAAGTTTGTTAATTAGCTAATTAGTTGCAACTGGTGCATTAGCACTGGAAAATATTGCATGGCAGGGCTACTCTATGACCAGGACTGGGAACACGCTGGCACTTGTTATTGTTAAATACAGAATGCACTGAAGGAAAGCATTGTTTGGTTCCGCAGTCAGATTGTTGCTTTATGCAAGCTGGATGTTGGCAGTAGAGTCCACAGCCAACTCACCCCCCCTTCCCAACCTCCACCCTTCCCCATTCTCCTCCAGTGAGTCTGACAAGCAACACCCGCAATTAGAAAGGAAGCCAGCCTGGCCACATCCAGCCTGACCGCGGTCCGTGCTGGCCTTCCCCAATGGCCCTTAGTCAGCCTTGGTTTCAGTGCGTGCACACTTGGGGATCTATCAGTGCAGCCACCGCTACCGCCTCCTCCCCTGGTCACTCATTGTGAGGAGAAGCACAGTCGGGCCTGTAAAACCACGGACTGCAGCCACTGCGGATGTTCGTCTCTAGGCAGGCATGCAAGCTGGATTTAGCCAGAGTTGCGGACAAGGAAATTGGGCCAGGCCTAGTCCCACTAGTCCAAGCTCCTCCCCTCTCCTCAGCATCGGCCACTCAGGCTCTCAAGGACCACAAGGAACTCTGGCTGCAGCCATGCATCTGCCAATCAGGGCGGCAGGAAACAAAATTGATAGCTGGGAAAGTATGGGTGAACATGGTAGACTTTGGAATGAAATGGGAGATGTATGTTGGCCCTACTAGGCTATAATAAAGACTTCAGACCTAAAATAACGTGAATTGAGACTTAAAAAATGTTAAAATGTTGACCAGATGACAGCTTAGTTCAAGAGGCTTATAATGTAAAAGAAGGAATGTCAATGTGAAGTACTGGTGTACTTGAAGCCATGTTAAAGTTTGAATTCCTTTTCCATTTTCAGACCATAAGGAAAATTCAGTCTTGGAAACCATTTCATTTTTCAGGTTCTGCCTTGTAAAGTGAGGAGAACTGAGAGAAAACTGAAACAGAGGCTGAATTAGTTTCTATGCTGACTTGATTGGAATTGCAGGCCCCAAGGAACCGACTTATGCATTCCCAGTGATGGTCAACACTACGATGCACACAGACACACACACACACACTCTCTTAGTTTCTAAAAATAAAACAGGGATAACAAAAGTAGCTATTGGCATGTTAGACAAGCATGGCTACAGGGGTCCTTTTACAATGCCTACGCAGAGCCTGGAATAAAACATAAAAGGAACTTTACCCTTTCTGCATACATTTGGACAGACTATGGACAAACCTGATGTGCTCCAGGTGCCACTATGATGATGCAAATACTAATTACTTCACTCTTAAAGTAATTACTTTTAAGCAGCTGCAATTGTGGCAATTGTTCTGAATCTATATTGTTATGGAGGTCAGTGTTAAATAGAAAAGTAAGCAGCTCAAGAGATATAATGCGAATACTTTATTATCAATGTGTGAATGGTGTTAGCTTTTTGTCTGGATATTAATAATATATGAAAACTATACACCAAAACCAGGCTCATCCTATTTTTGCTGTATAATTTTTCAAATTGGTATTGAAAGATTCTTTATCTTTATAGATATTTATATATATAATATATATAAGCCAAAGTGCATTTCCCGTTTTTTTTCCACTTGTCCATGTACACATTGCACCATACATAAATAATTACATTGTAAAAATGACTCCAGTATTTACAAGTATAATATATATTTCATATAATATATAAAACTTTATATTAAATCTAAGTAGATGATATTTGGGATAGTTTGTGGGGGTCCAAAGTGTCTCTTGGCGCATCTCTTGAGTCCAAGACTGAGTCCATTTGTTTGTGTGTTATCTGTGGTTGTTGAGGAGGATTTCAAGCCAGCAGGGGCAGGAGGTGATAAACTGGCGCGAATAGCATGGGCCCCATCCCTTGGCGAAACTGATGCGGACACTGTTGGGATCGTATGGGCCGTCCGGGAGTGCTGGCTCTGTCCCTTGTCGCAGCAGAAGTGCTGAGCGCTCATAGTCAAACACTTTGATGGAATAGCCAGGCATGACTTTGCGCACCACCAGCAGGCCGCGAGCAGCTGGCCCGGCTTCCAAAGTGGGCGAGTTGACAAAGATGGGGTGCTGGCTGCGGTTGTAGGCCCACACACCATCAGGCTCCTTGCTGAGCAGCAGGCCATAGCCAATCTTGCCACGAGTGCGCTGGGCTGTGCCGCTGCGTCGCTCGCCGCTCAGCTGGCCCAGGCAGAAGCCTGTGCCTTGAGGTAGGTCATAGAAGATGCTGACGGAAGGCTCGTACACCGGGTAGAGGCGGCCCACCCGCGTGCGGTGCTCCCAGTATGCCACGCTGCACCAGTGCGTCTGTTTGGGGGCATCCGGCGACAGGCTGGCGTCTGAAAGAGAGAGAGAGAGAAAGAGAGAGACAAGAAGGGTTAGCGACTTAAGCATAGCTCTCAAACACGCAAAGCATGCAAAATCATTAATTTTACAAAATTTTTCCTTCACCAAAAAATGTAATCGAATAGCCAATACATGTTTGAAGTCCCAAATTTCTGTCTTTATTTGTTTACTAAAGCTACAAGGCTAATATGGTTAACAAGTAATGGACAAACGTCATGACTGAACTATCACAGGTCTGCCTCAATCTAATCGAATATACTTGCTTTATGTGATTTCTGACATTGTATAAATAATGTTATCTAAAAAATGGACAATGGTTTTTGGTTAAGGAAAACCTATTTTAAAGAAATACAGAACAAACAAATGAGTTTATTTGTGTGCATGAGCATATGTCCCCAAAGGAAACCTCATCATTTGCACGTTGCAAGTTTTGCTTGCTCTAACATACTTGGGATTTAAAATTATAATATAACTTGGGCCTTTGAGAACTAAACTGGGTGTATTAGTGCAGGAAAATCATGAGACACTGTAAACTTCTGATTCTGCACTTATTTGCACTGCCTCAAGAGGGCATCTTTTTGAGGCTTCAGGTTTGATTGTTACTCATAGGACCTGACTACAGCCCTGTCCTTTTCATGCCATGAAAACTTTCATACTCAATTACACAACCACAGAAAAATCAAAACAGTCTCTTAAAAGCCTTCAAAACAATGCTGTTTATAAGCTGTATTACTAGGTACTTTTTTGTACATGTACAAATACCTAGCACTGAAATACCAGCAGCTGAACACACCTGTAGGGAACTTTGAGAGTAAAAGAATGAGAGCAGATTCAGATCCACCTCCACCGTAAATCAACTTGCTAATTCACTTTTCATGGCTGAGGAGTCCGAGTCCACTTACTGTGTTCAGTGCCAAAGCGATGCTCTCCCAGTGAGTTACAACTCCCTGGATACATGTCGAACTGTGCCTCTCTCTTACTCTCTCTCTCTCACATACACACACTTTTCTGTGTTTGACAAGTTTGTGTACATGAATGCCTCTTTGGTCTTCTCTGGAGAAAGATAAAGCATTTATTTGGGGAGTGGGGGTGTAGGGGGTGTGGCGTGTGTGTGTGTGTGTGTGGGAGGGGGGGTGAGGGTGCGGTGGGGGGTTGTGAGATCATATCCGGTTTGTCATTCTCCCATCTCTCCTTCTTTCTGTTTCTCTCTATGACCTTCCGTCTTTCCATCTCTGCTTCTCTCTCCCCCCTCTCTTTAAATTCCAGTGGATGCATGAAGGTGGCAGTGGGGCAGGGTGGTGGTGTGTGTGTTGGGGGGGTGGGGGGTGGAGGGGGATGCTTGTGGTGAATGTCCCCTCCCACTCTGCTCCTGCTGTGGGCCAGGGGGACGGCATTCAGCTCCCTGACAACTTAGCCCAAGCTCGTGACCCCCTGACCCCCCAGGCTTCGCCCTATCAGCTCCTATTAACTCGCACACAGAGTGATGCCATTATTTTGCTTCAGAGAGTCTATTGGCAGAGGGGGATTTAAAGGGCCCGCTCCGTGGCCCCATTCCTTTCACTGGCCCTAATGAACGGCCTGGCCCATTACCCAGAGCCTTTAAGGTGTTAAGCACCACAGATACACACTCCCGCCAGTACAAAATATGCACACACAAGCCAGAAATACACATATGTACACACACATACTCTGCCAAGTTAATGTGTCATAAAGATAAAATATGCAATGCAAAACTTGCACATGCATTACATATAAAGCACATTCTGCCCCCCTCAGTTTGATCTACAGCTCTAATGTGGGAGGGAGAATGTGACTAATGTTGCCATGTGAGCTGGGCTGTAGTACAGGGGCTGGATGCGTGTGTGGGGGAGAGGAGTGTGGTTTCACACACACATACACACCAAACACACTAAAATGGCCCCTCTTCGCTGGGCCCCTGAATGTTACCATTAGTGAATTCCTCAGATCCTGCTATAGCCTGCAAGGCAGCACTTGTTTTTTTCCTCCTCCAAAGCCTTTATAGCCCTCTAGCTATCACTTTAGAGGCTTTGAACATGGCCACAGCCTTAAGAGTAGCGTCCACTGTGCAGACGTCACAAAGTCTAGCAGAATACAGTATTGCATGCAATGGCATTGTATGACCAGCTACACATTTTTCCCTATTGTAAGAGTATCATTGCTTATCTTACACTAAAATGGGGCAGAGTTAAAAGCAGCAAAAGTGTGAGGAACAAAGGTTACAAATCTACTTAATGTTTAGCTTGGGATGGAAAATGCACAGCACAGGAGGCCATGCCTTTTCCTAATCATGTCATGCATGTGTATTTGTGTGTGTGCGTCTGTGTGTTCTTTAAGTGTGTGAGAGTTGAAGAGAATATCAGGCTGTGTTTTTGTTTTGGAGTAAAGTGTGTGTTTTGGCTGGGCTGCATCTTGCTGAGTGCTGTTTTGTGAGTGTGTTTCAACGCAGAGAGAGAGAAAGAGCGAAAGAGAGAGGGAGAGAGAGAGAGAGAGAACAATCTTCCTATGGGCAAACTCATTAAAATTTCCTTAAAAAGCAGTGCCAACTCTCTCTTTTTTCTTCTATATTTCTGTCCAAGACCCCCCCAATTCTCCCACCTCCTCATCAAACATGGTTCTGTTATGAAATAATCCGTATAGCCTCTTTGGCCTCTCTGTATACCCTTCCTATCTCTCTCTCTCTGTTCCTGTCTGTGCTTCTGTCTCTGTCTCTCTCTCTCTCGCTCTCTGATGATGGCGTTTGTTTTTTCCACCAACGCTCTGATGTTTGTCATCTCCAAATCATCCACCACATTTCACCGCACCTCTAATTGCCCTGTGTGAGCAGTGGGTTGCTCTTTCAAAGCAGTCATACATATTTCTGCTGCCTTTCCAAGAGACCAGGTAAGGCTGGAAAATGCTAGTAGGATGCAAAGTTCCTGTCTGCACAACCCCACCTTTCCCCACCCCACCCCAAGGCCTGCCATCAGTGAGACTCTCTGAAAGCAGCCCAGCACAGGAACCAACCCCACATGCTCACATGGCGCTATAGACACTCAAACACTCAGAGTGCACTCAAGCAACTCTTAGTTAATGATACAAAGTGCACTTGGAGCATGCAAGTATGAAGACTGAGAAGCAGTCAGAGCAGATGTCTCTGTGGCTCCAGTCACTGTTAATGACAGCAATGCAATTTCACAAGACTTACTAAGCTTAATCTGTCATTGCTGCAGTAAACAATTCTTGTACCAAAATGATAATTTATTGAAAAAAATATTTTAATGTAAAATCCGGTAATATAAACATAATTTAAAGGTCATTATTGCTAAGACAGAAACATATACATTTTTATCCAAAAAAGTGTACTTGAATCATTCAAAATACTACCTTCCATTGCCATATTCAAACATAATATTTATTTATTTTATTATTTTATTATATTATTTATAATTATTTTAGCTTTAGGGTTAGTGGCAGATGTGGCCTGAGGTGTGAGATATGCAGTGCAAAAGAGTTTTCATTGTCTTTCCGTACGTTTCAGCCTCAAAGAGGTACACAGATTGTCTGATGTAATCCACTGCTCTTCAGAGCGAAATATAGACCTTGTTACCGAAAAGGAAAATATTCAGGCTAATCGGTTTACATGGTTTGTGTTTGCCAGCCAGTACTCCACTTTAACAGTTTGTTGTTGGAGACACATTGCACTAAACATTCTCTGTCTGGCCGATTTGCACGTCAGTCAAAAGATCTATTCCATCAGAGAAGGAAGTTCTTGAAACCTACCTGGTCTGGCCTGTATTTTATTGAAGCCTAAATTGGTTTCATGTCGTGTTGTACTTCCACACAAATAAGGTAATTTATTCTTCTTCTTTGTAATTTGTGTTTAGCAGAAAAACAGATTTCTATACTTTTCTCATTCCTGTTTTTACTGCAGCTGTATTTCAGGAACTGCCTTCTGACCACAGTGCAGACTAGTGAAGTCAACTAGTCTGTGGAACCCCCAAAACACAGTTGAACAATCATTAATTGCAAGGAAATAATAATAATAAAAAAAACTTTATCAAAGACATTAAACATGAATCTAATCATCCCTGGACAAGACTAATGATAAGGAGTCATTCCACACCAAACTACTGCTAAAAATGAAGCACAGAAACACGTGTCTAAATTTGCACATGAACATTTAGACAAATCAGAACTCTTCTGGAACAATGTATTCTAATCAGACAACACAAAAATAGAACTCTGTGGCAATAATTCAGCTTTATTGGATAAAGAAGGCTGTGCAAGAAGGGCTTACCCCAACAATACCACACTTACAGAAGAATGAAGGTGGGAGCATTATGATATGGGGCTGCTTCTCTGAGGTATTACATAATGTACCAGGTTACATATAACCAGATAACAAAGCAAAACATACATGCAAAATTATTAAAGACTGGTTTATAAAAAAGGTGAAAGTGCATGCTTGGCCTAGCTCCTTGGCCCAAATCTCCTGACTTGAATCCCACAAAAAATATAAAGAGCATTTTGAAATGATGAGTCTAACAGATGGAACCTCATCAAGTTGAGGAACTGCAGTGCTTTGTCAAAATTTAAACGCAAATCTGTTTTTCCTTTTAATAGATGTCTCAAAGATGTAACTGCCACCAATTACTTTGCAACAAAGGGCAAACGTTATTAATCTGTGGCAAAAATTATTTTATGAAAGTTGCAATTTTATATTGATATAAAAAATATATTTATAATATAAAAAATAATACTTACTTCATTTTTTATTCCAAATTACATGTGCCTTATTCAACTAACCCATTAGGTAAATGAACATGAATATGAGATCTAAGTATCTGTAAATTTATTAGAATAACCACACTTATCCCAAGAGGTAATTGAGAACATTCTGAGGAACATCTGATGTCCCATTTGAGAGCATGCAAAACATCTGTGTGGTTTCTGGAAGACTGTGTGTTCCCCTTATTTCAGAGCAGATCATGGGTACATGCTCCCACACATGTACACACAAAGCAAGGAAGGGAAGCTGGGAGCAATTACGCCACTTTGCATCTCTTTAACCCTTCCACCTCCCAACAGCTCCGTTTATCCATTAGGAAAGTAGCAGGTGTTATTATCCTCATTATATTCTCACAACTGTCTCCTCTTTATGTCAGTCTCTTCAGACACACAGACGCTGCCAGCAGTCAGCCGAGGTGGTCTCACTCAGCCTGAGCTCAGAAAACAACCAGGAAAAATGGTCAGGCTGCACTTTCTCCTGCATCCCACAACTCCATTTACTGCAGTGCATAACTGCACCACACTGCCCAAAATGTATTATCTGTAGCATAATGTATTACTGCATGTTAATGTACATCACAAAATATATGTAGCTGTTCTCATACCTTGCACATATGTACATATTATACACTTATTTAAAACTGTATTGCCGTTACACCTGACTCTTCTATGGGCCTTTGATTTGCTGTCTACTGTGAAAACTACTGTCAGTAATAAAAACTAGGCTTCTGAGGGTATCTTTTCATAGTAAAGTGGGAAAGGAGCTTATGGTCTGCCAGCAATGGGCTCATAAATTCTGCAGGTTGCATTTTGCAGTGTTTATTTTGTCAGAACGATAGTGTACCCAAACCAATGTGAGCCAAACCAGTCTAGGTAGTATTGAACTAGAGCCCTAGAGCAAACCTAAATACTAAGCTCAATAATCAAATCACAGATCGCAACAAACCTAAAAATACAATGTGTTACACTCTGAATATTTACATATCTACTATTTCCATTTACTTCCATTTTATTATTCCTTTATTATGTTTTGATTGTCTCTTAAGCTTTATGCAAATAGTCCAGTGTAGGGGTGGACTATACAAAGATTTTTATCATTATTTCATAATATTCCGTTTTTTGAACATCATGATATTGCAAGTACCTCTAGAACACCAACCAGCTACATGTGCCATTATAAACAGGGCAATATTAGTCTTTAGAATGTGGATGTAAACCCTACAAAATCATTTGTGCTCAGTTTAAGATTTTATGGGACATTACTGGCTCTTTTTTCTGTTCCAAATTAACATATGGCAGAAAAATTGTATATTAAAAATACATATTGTAATCGTAAAAATGTCTTATTGTGATATATTTTTGCCATATCATTCACCCCTAGTACAGCATGCTTGCTTATGCTGCATTTGACTAGCACTTGTAACAGATGTGGGAGATCAGTTTCGAGTAGCTCCAATGTAACACCATAGAACCTGATCTCAATTCAGCACTCTTGCCCCGAGACTCTTCATAAATTCAGGTTGGAAATGAAGAGGGCGGAGAAGTGCTAAACCTTTGAAGCAGGGCTATGTGATGCTGCTGTCTGAAGTGCATTGACATTAAAGCCTTCAGTCAGAGCAGGATGATTCAATGGTGTCAGCAGACCGCACTCAAACAGTGGATCAAAGGTGATAACTCAGGAGCGTGACCGAATCAGTCAACAGCGTGCTTTTTAAAATGTCTGTTTAAAAGACAGGGGAAAAAAAGACAACCTCGAATGGCACTGAGTCCTTTCAAAGCATACACACAACTGTCTGGAAAGCAACCTTTTACTTCTGTTTCCCTGGTAAACTTCTTCAAAAAGTAAGGCGTGCACACACGCACGTGCACATGCCCAAAGGCGTTCCCTTTGAATAACCACGCTTGCAAATAATGCCCTGTTAAAACTGCAGCACAATCACTTGGGTAAACAAATGTATTTCATAGGTCTTTTCTCATCCCGTGCTTTGCAGGGCAAAGAGCAAGATTGTTCACCAACAAGGAAAGTGCTCCATGGTAACCACTCAAGAGCTAAACGCACACTTCTCCTTCTCCACTCTCTCACTGAGGAATAGGTAGGATCAAAGCCAGGGCCTGCAGCTTACTCAAGACACTGCAGTTGGTAATGACTGGACAGAATTATAGGTAAACCAGTCTTCGGACATCTCTATAAATCAATTCCTTTTTATGATCTATAAACCTATTAAATTGGCTTTAACAAAATTGAGCAAAAGTGGGAGCATGAAACATTAGAGATGCAGAATGATATTGGAATCAAATCGGCATCAGCAGCTCATCAGGAAAAAAATTACTGTATTGGACACATGCTTAGATCTGGTTAAAATTTGAAACCAACTTTAATTTATACACTTTTATTGTTCTCCGGAAGAGCATTTAGGCAAAGCTGGGTTACTGTGGTGCTGCTAATACTGCATTTACAAATTAATAAAAAATAAATGTTGTATATGATGTTAAACCAGATACATGTAGTTTATCATTTTATAAATGTGGAATGTCAATAAGTTTCAGCAGATATGCACAAGCAAATATTACATATCAGAACTGGCACAATTCCCATATTGATGTATCCTTATGGGACATAGGTATAGTTATAATAATTCACGTATTGTTTTGGAACTCTTTGGTTCTCCTAGCGCAGGAA
Organism: Arnoldichthys spilopterus; assembly: GCA_037974385.1. Lineage (NCBI taxonomy): Eukaryota > Metazoa > Chordata > Actinopteri > Characiformes > Lepidarchidae > Arnoldichthys > Arnoldichthys spilopterus. The sequence continues at coordinate 2,874,273 of JBBPDA010000021.1, read as the reverse complement.
ATAAAGTTGCCTTGCACTGCTCCTGACAAACAGAAGACTTTACACCTTCTGGGATAACATAAAAAGAAAGAAAGAAACAGACACAGGGGTTAAAGATGGGACCACCCCCATAGATCCTGCCCCAACCTTACCACCCCAGCACTTTAGCAGGGTGAGCTGGGAGTAATTACTACTAAAGTACACAAAACGGTCTTGAAAGTTTCAATGACAATCCACTCTTATTATGCAGTAATGCTTTTAAAAGCACCATGCAGAGAAGAAAAGAGAGAACAAGAGAAGAGAGAAAAGAACAGCCCCGGGGCAAAAACTCACATCCAGAAAGAGAGACTAAAAGAAAGAGAGAGGGAGAGACAAACAGCAGCAAAGCCGAGAGGGCTTGTCGTCTCTTCCCACCGAACTGCAGGCCCATTTCCCTCTCTTTTTCATCCCCCCTCTAATCCAGGGAATTCTGAAAAGATGAACTCATTCCTCCGCAACTCAGAGAGGGAGAGACAGAGAGGGAGAGAGAGAGAGGGAGAGAGAGGAAGAGGCAGTGAGAGAGAGAGAGAGAGAGAGAGAGAGAGAGAGAGAGAGAGAGAGAGCAAGAGAGAAAGGAGGGGGAGTTTGAGTCTCTTATCCTGTGCCAAGGATTAGATTCCCCTCCAGCTATTAGACTCTACCACTGGCCTGACAGGCAGAGGGGGAGACAAACTGAGAGTGTGCTGAGAGTGTGTTTGTATATATGTGTGTGAGAGAGGGACAGATACATGGAGAGAGAAAGAGAATCAAGGAGAGCGGGAGAGAGGGAGGCAGTGAGGGGCAAGGGCGAGGAGGAAAGAGAAAGGGAGAGGAAAGAGAAAGAGTGCAGTTTTATAGTGGACAGAATTCATCTTTTGACGCCCCTCTTGACAGACTGGAGCATTCTTTTTCCTACTCTGGCTGGACATGCAGTCTGCAGTTATGAGACTGCAGGGTTCTTCTAAGTTGGAAAAACTGAACGTAAACTGAAGCATAAAAAATACAGCAAGCCAGGTTCCAAAAAAAAAAAAAAAAACCCTGCATGTTTGTGTGTATATATAGTAAGATTTTTATTTTATAGTGTTTTATTTTACGTATTTATA
>JBBPDA010000021.1:2850805-2873073 GCA_037974385.1 Arnoldichthys spilopterus | reverse complement strand
AATGTGTGTGTACATATATATAAGTTTATGTGTGTATATATATCTGTATCTTTTCTCAGCTGCTGTGGCAAGTCAATATCCCCAATAGGGGATCAATAAAGTTCTATTCTATTCTATTCTATTCTATACAACCCCCACAACCAACCCCCCAGCCCACTGTCGGCCACCCCCGCTCCAGCCTCAACATGGTACACTCTGATTTTTTAGACAACTATCACTACAGGGCAACTTACAACTCACTAACATGCCGCATTTAGGCTGGCGTCTGTGCTATCTCTGCCATCAAAGACTGCTCTATCAGCCAGATGCACTAACCGGCCCTGTACTCTCACACAGATGGATTTCTCTCTCTCTTTCTGCCTCACTCTCTCTCTCTGCCTTCTCCTTCTTTCTCTCTCTGTCTCTCTCTCTGCTGGGCCTGTAATGTTTCAGCGACATTAAGAAAGCCTGAGTGAGCACAGACCAGAGCAGCAAACAGGCCACACTAAATGAGCAGCACATGGATCACCAATAGCAGCAGTCAGCACAAAGTAGAGCCAGACTGACATGAACAAATTATCACCAATTTGCTGATTCGCAGGAGCTGAAAATTCAGATAACCCATAATTTCTGCTGATATAACTTTATATGGTCAAATATAGTTCTGTATGGTTCTCAACTGTCATATTGTTTTAAACCCACATAACAGTGAAAACAAGTCATAATATACATAGTTATTGCCATTTATCCATTCATTTTCCTATACATCAGGTGGTTTATAAATATGGGTGCTTTCTTAGTGGGATTTTGGCAAATAAAAATAATCTGTGCCATTGGTATCAGATGATTTTTATTGGTAAACGATAAATCAGTCAGGCCCTTCTTTGCATGAATCCTGGTCCTGGAGAGGCCCTTTTCAGCACATTTTAGTGTGTTCACTGATCTAATGCATCCGCTAGAACAGGAAACAATAAAACAGGCAAGGCAGGGGTACTCCAGGACCAGGATTAGAAAGAGTAGTCATGCACTCTTTCTAATCTGCCCTAGCGGCCGCAGAACTACTGTTGACTGACTAATAGTCATTACTGCAAACTGCATTACTACATTTTGTGATTGTAATGTCATTATATTAAAACACACTGATGAATGTGGTTAAAGATCAGTCTGCATTGTTTGGACAAAAATTATTTACATTTGTTGACTCGATTCATATGAATGGCTTGACTCACTGAAATACCCACAGAAAGCCATAAAAACCATCTATATATTTGGTCTGTATGCTCACAGCACAAATATATATGACAAGAATGAATAAAGAATATATTGTAAAACCCTATTAACTAACTAAAGCCATAAGCAACCAGCACACTCAGCAAAAGAACATGGAAATCAAGCAGGCTGGAACTGAATTGCTCAGCCAATTCCTTAATCCTTGCTCTAAGGCTCTGTGGTGTTAATGGTGGACTTGGATGCTCAGTAAGATGACCATAAGATTCACACCTCAGCCTCATATAAAGCCCAGCTCTTGGCTCCTTCAGTGTGGGTCCAGCCTCGCCCCAGCCCCTTGTGCTCACTGCTGTTCACACTTTGACACATGAGGCATCTGAGCCCACAAAAACAAGCAAAACAGTCTTTCTGGGGAACTCAGCAAGTGTACTAAGGACTTCATTTCGCTTGTTAACTTAAGCTGAAACACTGAAGTAACATGCAAAACATTGATGGTATAATGTTTTTGTTAGCCAAAATACTTAAAATACCCTCAATATTTTATTAGTTTCACATTGTTTGAACAATTCCATGTAATGGAAAGTGTAAAAAAACAAGCCTTTTAGAAAATTAAAGATATATTTTTAGATGTCAAAGTGATCCCTTAAACCCTAAAGGCAAATGTAAGAAAATTTAATATATAATTTACTTCTATAATTGTTTCAAAGTAGTTATCAAGTAAGCCATAGTTGTAAGAGAAAAATAATGCTTAAAATAACTGAATAAGAATCCAGAATTTTAAGGGGTTGACAATGATTTATACTTCTATAAAGTTACTGTTTCTAAGATACAATGTTTTCTTAAGACAGCAAGAATGAGTAAGACTTCTCATTTCTACAGGTGAATCCAGCAATGGAACAGGGGAAACCCAGATGCTGTTCTGTTGCCAACAATGCAAGCAGAGAGTGACGTGCAGAATTCTTAGAGCGACCACAGAAAGGCAAACTACACTTCCCATCACACACCATGCTTTCCCTCCATGCATCTCCCAAAGGTGTGCCATAGCAAACTGAGAAAACCCTTATGAGTTCATCAGTGGGAACAGTAATCCTTATATGCGTGCTCCAATCCAAACAAACATCCTGTGAGTAAGCAGGTGATGAGCTCTGACAGCTGAATAAAACATTGCTTACACAGAGTGTAAGAGTTAGTTACTTTAAGGCAAATGCTGTGTTTCTGGATTGCATGTGTCTGTGAGGTGAAGGACACACATTTGGCTTGGCGGGTGCCTGACTATTGATTTCCCTGCCGGATTGCATACGCTCAGGAAAAATGTGTTCTGTCAGGACGCCGCCATCCACGTGCTCTGTTTCAATCACAACAACTCACAACCACGCGTGAACAACACGTGTGGCCAAGTAGATACAGAACAACCGATACCAGTTGATGTCCAGTTAACCCTCAGTCATTTGATATTTTGATAAATATATGCAAAATGAATTATTATTATTATTGCTATTATTAAATGCCTACTGGTAGGCAGTTTAATGATACTGTGATAAATGACATCATATTATGTAAAAAATAAAATTTTCTGAGCACATCATGAATAAGGATTTATAACAAAGTAAGCATAATTATTTATTCATTTTCCAAATGGCTTCATTTTCCAGGGGAAGCTGGAGCCAATCACAGCTGACTATGGGCTCAAGGCAAGGTACACCCAGGACAGGAGGCCAACCCATAGACAGACAACCATTCACACATATGGGCAATTTAGAGTAACCAATCAACCTACTGCAAGCCTTCGGACAGTGGGAGGAAACCAGGGTACCTGGAGGAAACCCACACGAACACAGGGAGACCTTGCAATCTTCACCAAAAAAAGCACTTAAGGCCAATCGAACCCAGGACTTCTTGATGTGAGGCGACAGTGCTAATCACTGCACCATCATGCCACCCTGAAAGTGTAAATAGTCCTGTTTAATTGGATTTAGTGCAGGGCAAATCCTGAATTACATTCTTGACATATTTTTGATTTTTTTAATGTGGCACTACAGGTTCTTTTTTTCGTTGTTCCAACTTTCTAAATCTCAGAAAAACAGGAAGTATATTGTTTATTAAGAAAGAGACACTGCATTTTTGCAGTGTTACCATAACTTTTCTATATTCTTCCTTGTTGGCTGAGAACAGTCCTAATTAAATTTACAATATTACCCATGATGATTACACTGATCAGCCATAACACCACTGACAGGTAAGAACTGCCTATCTAGTTATTTTATTAAAAGGGCACCTGTCAGAGTGGTAGGATATATTTAGCAGCAACGACTAAGTCAGAAAATCTCTAAGTCTGGTGGGGTGTTCAGGTACGCAGTACCAGTTAGTACCTTCCAAAAGTGTTTCAAGGAAGGACAACTGGAGAATCATTGACAGGGCCATGAGCACTCAAGCCTCACTGATGCATGTGGGAAGTGAAGGCTAGTCTGTTTTGTCTGATCTCACAGCAGGGCTACTGTGGGTTTAAAAGTGAATGCTTACTCTGATGAGAAAGGTGTCAGAACACACTGTGCAGCATGGTCAGAGCTGTTTCATCAGCATGAGGGAATCCACTCAATATTAGGCTGGTGGTGTTAATGTCATGGCTGATTAGTATATATATCCAATACACACAAGATCAACGTTTACAAGCACAACCTTACAATACATAAAACTGTGACTAAGCCCACAACAGTCAGAGAGTAATATCCTTCCTTGTCTGTAAATAGTCTTTGTGCAGAGAGCTTGGAAAGTCCTCAAAAAAGGGCACTGAAGGACAGCACAAACTCTCCATTGAGGCTTCTAATTACATTTCGAGAGTGAGTTGGGGCTCTGGACCCAGAGATGATGCACTGGGTTGCTGTGGGTCAACTGTGTGTTCCTGCTGCTCAGTTGGTCTGATAGGCTGCAGCCTCCGCCTCAGAGGGTGTCTTTCTTTCCACATGCCAATAGATCAAACTGGACGAAATTTTGCAGGGGCAAAATACCCAGGTGCAATATATTTCGTCACACCACTAATTGCATCAAAGAGTGTGGCTGCGTGCGAGTGCATGAAGATGTGAAGGAGTGCAGTTTGATCCAAGCCAAGACTGAAACTGGTCCAAGGCACTGTGTCTCACTGTTCCTCTTCCCCTCATGCTCGCTCACTCTCTCTCGTCCTCTCTGTATCTCATTAAATAGCTAATTTAATTTACTAATTGTCCTTACCTAGCTTCTTTCACCCTCTTCTTTCTAAAAAGTACTAAAAACACTTCGAAGAACTGCTCTAAGTCGAGCACAACATGGAAAAAGTAGTATAATTTGGCACATCATGGAACAAATTCAAAATAAAGCAGCATTTCCATTGAGCAGTCAGTGAGAGTCCACGTTTTTCTGTGTGGCTGTAAAGTTTGTTCGTGGGCCAGTTGGAGTTGTGTAGCTGACAGGCCCGTCCTGTTTCAGCACAGATTAAAATCCTCCCTTTGTGAAGTGGAAAGCTCTGCTCCCACTGCTGATGGATCCTATTTGGTCTGAATGAATAATATTTCCACATTCACAAGCAGCAAACACGAGCGTGTGTGTGTCTGTGTGTGTGGTGGGGGGGTGGGGGGTGGGGGTGAAAACACATCTCCACAATGGCAATGGTGTTCTGGATAAAACCTAAAAATAAGCTGGTGCCAATATGAGTTAGGCTGACAACTTTGCACTGTGTTCAACCCTTTTGATTGCAGCACACGTTCTTAAGACGGCCGCTACATCATCCTGGCTTGGCTCGAGCGGTGGAAAAGTGTGTAAGAAACACAGTGAGAGAAAGACAGAGAGAGAGAGACAGAGGAGAGAGAGAGAGAGAGAGAGAGAGAGAGAGAGAGAGAGAGGAACAGCAACAACAGGAAATTCAAAATCCAATTCTGTGGCAAATACATCCACTCTGTTAACATAACACAGTGGCGTCAGGCTGCTGGAGGGCCGGAGCATTGCAAAGTTCAGCATGCTACCTCATTAAACACACCTGATTCAACTAATTACAAAGGCCTTCCGAAGCCTAATTTGGTGTTAGAAGAATGAAAACATTACAATCTGTAAGATTGCGGCTCTCGAAGAACTCACAAGCCAACAGATACAGATGGATGAAATAATAAACATTATGGCATAATAAACTGTTTGTGAATGGGTAACGTAATATTGGCCTTTGCAATTGTAAAACTGCAGCAAGTTGTAGCATGCAAATAAGCCTCTAACCAGTCCCTAAAAGTTTTTGTTTTTTTTCTGTAAGGAAATATATTTGAAGGAAACAATCATGTTTCATGGCACCTTCCATAGGAATTATGGATTCATTAAAATATTTAATATGTTGTATATCATAACTGCAATTAGGTCTGACATGATGAAAACTGATTACTGATTTCAAAATTAAACACTACCACTAGTTTGTCGCTAACAAAACATTAAAATCCCCATATAAAGCTAGCTGAAATAAGAATTATCTTAGCAGATGTACTTGTAAAGCAAAGACATTTGCATTAAATGCAGTAAATGCTGCTATATAATATCAATGGCAGTAAGAAGCAGAGAAAGTTCTCAATGTATTTTTGAAGCATTGCAATAACTAAAACAATATGATATTAGAATTGCTGTTAGCACTAAACAGTGTGTTTTAAATTCTTACCACTGCTTTCTCTTACAGTAAGACAGACAGTCTAACTGACACATTTTATGCCCTAACACATAGTTTTATACATGTAGGTAAAGATGCTGATAAACCATGATAGGGCTATTCAATATGGAAAGTCATTGATATAATGAAGTCCTAACATGAAGACATCAAAAATCTAAGCTCTGACCTTTTCTTGGTCTCCCTCTCACACATACACATACATGCAGTGCCTCTCTCTCTGTAGGGGGTGAGTGTTGGAGAAGGTGGGCTGTATGGGCCCCCTGACTTAATCCTCATGGTGCATTCTGCATGCACAGAAGAATGCGCCGGCTCTTCGCAGTTTTAAAAATACTGCCCCTTCCATCTCTCACCGCACAACTGTCAGTGTTACTCCAGAGAGGAAGGGGGAAAAATTCTTCTGCCTTATTTTAGCCCTTCAATTGGACCAAAGGTCTAAATCACAACAAAACCACCCACCAACCCTCCTTCCCCCACCTTCCCTTATTTAAAGCGGGTGACATTTATAATTGCTGGGTCTAGAAAATAAACCGGCGTCAGCATCCACAACTGCCACCACCTCTTCCGCCTGCTCTCCTGGGCCCAGGGCATCCCAGTCGCTTTTAGAGTGACCGCTGCTCAAACAGGGTATTGTTCACCCCCCTCGGCAGCCTTGAGAGGAGGCTTGCTAAAACACTAAACCAACAGTTGGACATTCCATACATTTTTAATGGCATGGCTGGCTCTTTATTTGTTGTCCTAACCCCGTGGCCTGGCCGGCATGAATGGCTCCATTGGTAAAAGGCAGGCGAGTAAGGGAGCGGCGCATGGAGGAGAGAGAGAGGGAGGGGGGGAGAGAGAGAGAGAGAGAGAAAGGCAGCACCAGCTTTCCCAGAGCGCACTGTAGGATTAGCCTGCTGGCATTGCTGTGCAGTGGAGGAAATCTCTAGGCGAAAATGATAACCTGTGCAAATGGGACGTATTTTTAAACACGGGATGCTTCATGTGATATGTTCGCACCTGTCTGAGTAACCGAAGCACTCACGCTTATTAGAACATGCATATATACATTAACATTAGTGCAAACAAAGTGGCCCAATTTGCTGTTTGCTATTTTTTTTTATATTCTGCTGCTGATTCATCTTCAGCCAACTGTTCATTTTCATTATTTTTTTTTTTAACTTCAGTACTTAAAAAGGCTATGCATGGTTTGTTATTGTTCAGCTAGGTCCATTTTATTGGTTTGTATTTTCAAGAATATATATAAAAAGTCAATTAACGATAAATGAAAAGTTGACAAAAATGATACGTCAATTTAGCCTCAATAATAAGTGAAAGTGGCTATCAGCAGCAACTGGGGAGCAGTGTACTGGGACAGTATCTTGCTCAAGGGTACTCAGTGGTACCTGGGCTGTGACTTGAACATGCAACCCTCTGATCACACAGACAAGCCTTTAACCAATAGGCAATGATATTCATGCATTACTGATGCCATTGCTTTGTTTCCAATACATACGAATAAACACAAACAACTGGCGGAAGATGTGAAATCACCAGGACTGCAGTCATAACCCTGGAAAGTGAACAGAAAGCAGAAGCAATATAAACTAAGCTATTGGAGTTATTATGCAGAAGCTCTATTCTAAAGTTTTGTGACTTTACAATATTGTAAGAAAATACTATCAGATGTTTTGTTAAGATATTGGAGATATTTGTTAATGTGAGTCAATTTTGCAGAACTATTTTTATAAATTGCAGGTTTTGACTTTGTAATGACATTTTTTACTGTTGAAGCATTGGTAAAATTAAAGGGTGTTTAACGCAGCAGAGAGTACTGATGAACGCTGACATCCTAATAAGGATTAAAGCCTTTAGGGGTTTGGCATCATTGCCAATTTAGAACTTTTGTCAGATGATCCTTCAATTTTATAGTTTTTACAAAGACAAAAGCCAAGATTTAAAAAAAATGTTTTTTAAATGTGTCAAGCTTTTGAAAACCAATCATTTTTCAAAAGGCACCTCCGAAATTTTGCCAGATTGTGTAAGGCTTGTTTCAAGGTTAGGCTGGCAAAACAGTGGGGTCATTGAAGGCTGAAACAGCTCATAATAAAAAGCCACATCATTTAGACCTGATTACGCATAGCCCCTTACACTCGGCACAGCCATAAGGGGGTAAATAAATACAGCGTCGTTTCTGTTGATTTATATTCCGGAGCCTATTTCCACATGCTGCAGTAGATAAACCTTAGAGACCAGGCTATCTGACTAGGATAAATGTTTGAGCCCCTATCTACTGACTGATGAACATTCATGTTTGGGCTCAAAGGCACTGTGCAGACTCGTGATGAACGGCTGGCTGCAATCTTCAAAAACATTCAAGTGAAAAATGACGCAGGCAGCCTAAAAGACATGTATTGCACTGTTGTGCTGTCATAAAAGTATGCAACACAACTCTTAAAAAAAAGAAGCACAAGATCCAAACAATTCCTCTCTCTATCTCTCTCTCCCCTCTTTCCTTTCCTTAGTGGCCTCCCCACCCCCAGCCGTAAAAGCCTCACATCTTGAAATCCTTATAACACTCAAACAACCTGGAGAGCAAACAAAAGATTCTAATCTAATATCCCAGAGATTTCATTCCAAGCCCACATCGGGAGGCCAAGCTGAGTACGCACACATACACGCACACGTGCACACACACACACGCGCACATACACACACACGCACACACACATGTGCACACACACACTTACACAAAATACAACCACAAAAAATATATACAGCAATGTCAAACAAGCACACTTGCAAAAGTTTTGCACTAAAAAAAACTTTATTTGAAATGTACTAAAAAATGCATCGGAAATGCTTACTTTGCAGTTTGCAAGATCATAAATTTTCCTACTGGTGTCACTTACTCAGCCTGAAGGACACATTCATTAACATGCATTTATTTATCTTCATTCATTATTTAAATATTCATTCATTATATTGAAGTTATTATAACTTCATATAAACATGAGATTCTGTTAAAAACCTTTTTAGATAAAGTATTTGGAACCAAGCTTTTGGAGTGATTATGTAGAAACTTTAGCTTCTTACAATGTGTTTTCAAATTTTATGGCCTACTTAAGGTGCATTGAAAGTAGTGGTGATGTGGAGTCATGGCAGGCCATGGTGGTCTGGTAACTGTACTGTAGTACAGTAGACCAGAGGTAAGTAGTCCATGCAGATGTCCTCTTATGTCTGATAACTGTGTGTGTTTGTCTAGTTTACATGTGTTATGTAAGGGGAAGAGGAAGCCAGTCTCTCCGGACAGGAACACACACTCGAGGAGAACCCGCGGCCTCAGTGACAGCACAGCACTGTGTGTGTTTGTGATAGATGAAAACACATTCGTTCAGGATGTTCAGTATCACACACTCTGTATGCAAAACTTAAAACAAAATGTATCAGGAAAATTCTGTTAACGAGCATACACACACACACACATACACACACACACACACACACACACACACAAAAGCTAACACATCATCTCCAGGCCACTGGCCTTCTCTTCAACATTCCTCAGCCTCCCCCTGTCGTCAAAGGGGCGATTGAGCGGGGCCCAGCATCCCGGCGCTACAAAACCCAGGCAGGCTTTTTAAAACAGGATGTTTGGCTGAGGCCTCCTTCCCCTCAAATAAACAATCTGCACAACCTGATTTTCTGGAGGCAGGGTGGAAGTACTCGAGTCACATTATTTCCACATCCCGTATCCTGGAGCTCACAAGGCCCTGGGGGAGCGCGGCCAGGCCTAGGGCTGTGGTGGAAACCTGAGGCCCCATGCCAGGCAAAAGAGAGAGACAGGGAGAGGGGGGGGAGAGGGAGAGGGAAAGAGAGAAAAAGAGAGAGAAAGAGAGAGAGGGAGAGAGAGAGGGAGAAAGAGAAAGAGAGAGAGAAAGAAAGAGAGAGAGAGAAAGAGAGAGAGATAGCATGGAGATAGCATGGAGAGCAAAAAGGCTCTACAAATGAATGATTTGGTTTCACCCAAATTTAACATATCACTGTTGTACTGACATTGACCCTGAAAAAACACAACAATAACACAATGCATTTGCCATTTTTACAAAATATTTTAACTTCATTGACTAATAATTATAGTAACAATAGTAACAATACACTACAATTTCATTAACTGTGTGTCACAGACAATGACCCAGCTGTGAGGGAAGGTCTGAGACTAGGGGAAGCGACTTTTGGACAAGAAATGAGCTAAACCTGGGAATGATATTTCAAATAAATAAATTCCTTAGTTTTACACTGAGGTGTGTTGTAAATTATGTCATCTAGATGATGTCATCCGAACGATGTCTGGGTGAAGGACAAGACCCAGCCTGCCAAGCTTTACCACGGCTAATGCTAGATCATAGGCTTCTGAAGGGACTGCTTTTGCAAACTGTGGTCTGATAACACAAAGTGTGGCAAATAACGTTAAAAAAGTAAGCTTAAGCTGAGAAACATCTCACAGTACAATGTTGCCATTCTCTGATGTCAGTGAACAAGCTAATGAGCACAATTTGAGGGAAAGACATCACATGCCTTGTAAGCCTGCTCAAAATCTATGGATGCAATCTAATCAGTGGTAATCAGCACGGCATCACATGCTTTGATTACTCTGTTTAATTGTGCAGTGCTTTTCCAAGAGCTCTCTCCTTCTCAAATACACACAAACACACACACACACTTCCAAAGAATTAGCTGAACTTCTGAGATAGTTCAGGCTGACTTAGTCAGAAAAGCATGTATGTTTCTGTGCATCAGAGATGATCAGGAAAAGAAACCCTGCTCCTAACGTACATATCGAGAGCATTCTGCCAATGTCTTGCATATGCATTTTAGATGGGACTCACAAAAAGTGGCAGCATTGCAAACACTTTATTAACACCACTATCTCTTCATAAATGAACATTCTTTTTCTGATTAGTCTTGGGCTTGCTGACAACTCCATAATTTGTTGTCTCTTGAGCTATGCGTAGTTTGCGTGATAAGCTGCAGTCTTCGTAAATCAAATGATTAATTCAGGTGCATGTTGTGGTTATATTAAGGAACATTTTGTATTGAGCTTGCACTTCTCTGCATGTGTAAGTGTGCTTGTGTATGTGTTTGTGTGTGTGTGGCTGAGTGTCAGAACAGAAAACCCCCAAACACAGCAGTTCCACTGTAATTCTACCTGCCGCTAAACTACCTGTACCCAGACTAAACCACTCTAAGCTGATGCATGCAGTAATGTGAAAATACACACACAGCCAAACATCTTACAGGACTTGCTATCTGTGTGTAACCTAATGGTAAGAATCGCTACAGGATCACTCATACATTACCATACATTATGCACATACATTATTTCCCCATACATTATACATTATCTCATACATTATAGGACTACCTCATAAATGTACATGACTTAAAGACACTAGGCTAGCAGTTTTTGCTTATATTATGTACATTTACAAATGTCTGACATTGACAATCTCAAAGTAGTTTTACAAAAGGAAAAAACTTGAAAGGAACCAAATTTCAAAGGAAAACCATTCTTCTCTGGTCATCACCAAATAACATAATTATGATACAAATTCCACAAGTCCATCCACTGAGCAGGATTAAACAGAGACATTTGGATTATACAATGTAATTCACCTCTTTATGTTTAATTCTCTTTATCCCAGCAAGAGAAACCAAAGGAAGCTGTCTTCTAACCAGTCAACCGGTCTGCTGCAGGAGTCCTGATAAACCTCACATGACAATAGAGGAGTCACACAGGCTGCAGCCTGCCCACCAAAAAACACACAAAGCAGTATAGCATTACTAGATCTCAGTCTTCCCAACTCATCCTGACTGTGCCCTTGCTCTGACTGATCTGAGATCAGACGATTCTCAGCAAATCCTAACTGTTTCTAGCTGTTATAGGTGAAAGAGCATAACTGGTTTTCAGGCATGATGGGCACATCCCTACAGGTGTCATGGGCAGTAATTCAGCTACATGTATAAAATAAATTGGGTTTGCTATGGAAACACACTGAATGGTTAATGAATTGTCAGTCATTGTAAATGTGTAACTGTACAGTCTAGATATATTTAAAAAGTATGTTTATAGCTGCTGTTGCTAGGACAAGTTTGGCAGAAAACAAGCAAAATTCCATTCACACCAGATATAAATCTGTAGCATAACATATGGTATATATAATATCAGTCAGGTTTTTTATTGTCATCTCAGCTATATACAGGGTAAACAGTGCATATAAATATATACATAATATACCATAATATGCATTCTTTAAATGACATTTTTTACACCTGATGTAAGAGAATGCAAGTAGACTAAACTATATAATTTTATCTAATCGAAACTATGCAGAATGACACATCATGCTAATTTTAGCCTAATTATGCACAAAAAATACAGTGTAATTTAATGTGGAGCTTTCAGACAAAGACAAAATACAATTACAAATATTCTGACAAACATTTCTTATATAATGACTGAGATGTTTGTCAACATGCTATATAGGTGGTTATAATTTAAAACAGTAGCTATGACAGAAACCATCTGTGAGTGAACCATGTATTGGTCAACAGTGAACAGTTAATGACTACATACAGTTGTAACAAGGCAGAGCTCAAACTGATCACAATATGTTGCTTGGTTACCTAACATGTGTTGAAAGTATGAGCACACATTTAATGCTGTGTGTATTGGGGCATATCAGCTTTGTTGCAGCCAACTGGTTGTGACAATTCAAATTTGCCTGGGCCGCTATGCTTGTGATTCGCCTAAAGCGACAAGAGTAGCTTGCCCTTGCACTTGTGTCAATTTAAATGCAGACTGCTGCTAGGCAGAAAACTTCCACCAGAACCTCTGTCCTTCCACCTCCTCAGAACAGTGGAACGGAACTCTACATATACCCTAACAGGGAGAAGGGTAAAATATACAAAGACACTGTGGGACTCCTCAGAGGGAACCATATGTTGAAGAACACAGAGTCATTTCCAGTGCCACATGCATTAAGGAACCTGGCCAAAGTGACTACAGGGATCTCCCTGTAAAAAGGAAGGTCTGATGCCAGCTTAGCAGATTCAGTCAATACCATGGCCAAGAAAAAAAACCCAGCTTTACGGTGATGACACAACTCACTTCACACACTGTCAACTGATGCACATTATTGTGATGTAACACCATATGAATGTACACTTGTACAGTTGTAAATAGTTTGCATTTGCTTCCTTTTTGACATCTGGCAGCTGATTCTCCAGGCCTTCCTAAGGGAGCATTCTTCAGCCGCATGACATCTGAAATCATGACGTCAGTCTGAGGCTCTTTATCCCACACTATAGCTGTAGTCTTTGCTACAGACCGTTAACTCTTTCGATACAGACTACTGCTATAGGCCATTCACTTTTTTATTGCCTTAAAGCTGTGCTGCAGCACAGTGTAGCTCTTTAAAGTCACTGTTATTATTAAGTTTAACAAAGGCATACTGTTCATATTCATAATTGAATATGAACCAATGGAGATGTTTGAATGAAAGTTTAAAAAAATTCAATTTAAAGCACTTTTGTAAGATTATGAGATACTTATTAGAGGCTTTAGTACTGCTGTTTTTGTGGAAAAATGTATTCCATGTTTTTTCACCATTGTCCTTAAAAGCAAAAGAGGATATATGCTGCAAATATAGGCAAAAATAATGCAATGTAGCCCTAAATGTACCCAAATTAATTACATCACTACATTTTAATTATGTAATCAAATACTATATGTGTATTTATATAAAATTATCTTTTTCACAGTACTTTTTTCATAAAATCACAATACATACATAAGAATTATGGTGGTTTAAAATACCATAAAATGCTTCACTGAAAAATGCTGATTGTGTTCATACACAAGGTTTGTTTATGAACAGTGTCACAAAACAGTGTCTTCTCACTGTTACACACCTGGCAGCCTGAACGTGTGAAACATACAGATCACACATATCCAAAGCAAAGGGGAAACCCACAGTCTAATACACACAGTTATACAGGAAGCAATGAGCAAAAACTTCAAAGGGCATCTTTCTAATGTCCACACGACCACAAGCAAGGAAACAGGTGTTCTGCATGACTGCTCAGTCACCGACTGAACACACATACACACACGCACTACCACACAGATATGTTTGTCCCGAGCCACATGTTTAGTGGCCATGCATTGAAAATGGAACAATTAATCAGTAACCCTGCACAGGTAGAGTGTAAACACAACCTGACAAATGCATATTTTCTTCACCAAGACGTCATCAGCCCACATGTACGTCTGGAAAAACACACAAATCAGGCTGATACCAACAAACACAGATGGACAGACAGGCCTAAACACAGTAGCACACCCATTCACAAGCTTTCATGCACACAAACCCATAAGCAAATCACCAGCATTTAATAAACACCTACATACAGAGCAGTATGGGCATCTGTGGAAAGTGATAGTTGTTGCTGTATTTGCTCTGTATTGTACAAAAAAGGTCTTTAAAAAATGACATTAAAGTGCAGAATGTCATCACTAATTCATACAATAATATTGGTTAAAACCAGACTAGAAATGAGCATCAGTGTCAGTAAAGTGAACCACTGTAAGACTGAAAAAACAGATTAAGTCTATTGGTGCATAATAAAGCAGTGTAGCTAGACAGTACCTTGCTCAAGGGTACCTCAGTAGTGCCTGGGCAGGGACCTGAACAGGCACATCCTCTGCAGGAAACAGACTGTTTAACAGCTGTTTTTTTCTACAATTTCTATTTATTTTCTGGGTTTAATATATTAGAAAGACTAAATTATAAAATGTGCTATAATCTTCACACAGGTAAAACTGTATTTAGGGAGTGTGGATGTATTTGTGATGCAGCCTCAGAAAATCAACAAATCATAACTTCACCCAAATCTTTGCAAAGGGCTGTATAAACATCCAGTCAACAGCTACAGTCCAAAGAGTTTGCAATTTTATACATTTGCATTATCTGTACTACTTATGGTCATAATTCTCATTAGATGTGACCCATGAAATGAAAATGCCTCTATAAATGCAAAGGAACTAAACAAATGAAATCAAAGAAAGTACATGGGCTACAACCCAGATGTTTTAGTCAAGTTTAAATATCTGATTTACACACAAATATAAAGCATATAGCAAACGAAAAACCACTGGCGTTTGAACAAAAGTAAAAAAAAACCCTCATCTCACCAGTCCAGTTGAGACGTGCTCTGCTGCGATTGTCAAACAGCAAGGGATAAGTGTAAGAAGCAGGTATTACAGTGGCCCGGGGGCTACAATCTGCAGCAAGCTGAATCCCCCCCAGCCCCTCCCCCCTACCCGCCCTCCCCCAATCTGCCCCCTGGCCCACTTTTAAGAGCTTAACTAGTTCCTGCGTGTGGGTGAGGGACATGGGCGGGGGACCACACATTTGAGCGCACCTCGATTGATCTCTGCTTTTTGCAAGCCAGAAGGGAGGGTGGGGAGCTGAAGTTGGAGCTGTATGTGGAGGTGTGCTGATTTGCACTGGGGGAGGGGGCAAACATAATTAATTACATGAAGCAGCAGGGCAACGCAAAGATGTTTATGGACTCTGGGAAAATGACCTCACCTCAAGGTCACAACACAACTTTCCTGATTTTAAGTCCAGTCATTTGATCACAGAGAACAATGCTTATGTTGCTAAAACAAACCTAGAAAATTTGTTTTACAAAATTGTTTTCTCAGACTCCATGTTAGAGAAATGGCGTTCAGTTTGGCCATTAAAAAAGAAGAAAAATAAGTCTCTGTGAACACTGGAATAACACAGATCCCTGGTAATCACAAGCAGTTCACAGAAGCCCACTCCGCACCAGATACAGACAGCTAGAATCAGAGTTAGTGTTTGAAACAGCGTTGTTGACACAGGGAGTGACGCTTGCCCAAGGAGTAGCGGTGAATGGATGCATGAATTTGAAGTGAGGCCGAGTGCTTGGCCATCTGGACTGGTACTCCATTCATATATGCCATTTGAATGTGAGCTGTGCAATTGCCATGTTCCAGCTTAGGAGAAAAAGATAGAAGGGCTGCACAGAATATAACTTTTAATTGTATATATTTGCAATGATGATATAAAATGGAAACAAGCCCTTATACCAATAATTATGTGCTGTGGTCATATTGATATAGTTCCATTATTTTTGTGGGTAACTAGCCTCACACTCCCTACAGTTAAAGTGAAGTGAAAGTGATTCTTTGTCAATTGTGAACACACTCAAGCACCACAACGAATTATGACCTCTGCATTTAACCCATCACACATGCACACGTGGAGCAGCAGGCAGCTGCCAACAGCGCCCAGGGAGCAGTGTAGTGGGACGGTACCTTGCTCTAGGGTACCTCAGTAGTGCCCAGGCTGGGACTCGAACCTGCGACCTTCAGGTCCCAAAGGCAGTGTCCTAACCACTAGGCCACCACAACTCTCCTACTCTGCATATAAGTAGTGCAATTCTAGTGAAAGTGGTTTTGAGCTAAAGCGACAGAATTGGCAGTTAGGGTTCTCCTCCAAGCATGATAAGCTGTCCAATGACGTTACATTAGCAGCAGTTTCAACATTAGCTTCATGAGTCTTGGAGACAGCCTTCACTGTGCAACAAGGGGAGCCCTTGCTAGCAATTGGAATTGTCTATGACTATTCTAATATCAAAATAATACAGGCCAGTACTGCAAACTATTTTGCAATCACAATATTTTACAATGTAATCGCAATTCAAGTTTTTCATGTGGCACAACTCTAGTACATTTGGTTCATTTCAGCCCTAATAGGCAGGAGAGGCCTCAGCACTTTTCTCCTCTGTGGCTATGATCCTATGCATGCACAATGTGCTTCCAGTTTTATGAGACCGGCATGTTAGGTTCATGCCATGAGAGGGGAGTGTTTCGTCTCAAATCGAGAGACAGGACAGGGCTGGATCTCCTCTTTTCTCTTAGTGTGGCCCCATTCACAAGAGCAGAAAAATGCCCCCCCCCCATTTCTCCCCTCATTCCCTCCCTGCAGCCTACTTTCAGCCTGCCTAGATAGAGCTGTAACTCTGTGTGTATGAGTGTGCATGTGTGTATGAGCATGCCTCAAGTGTGTGTGCAAGTGGCCAGTGTGTCTAAAACACCCCTGTGTGCTTTGTGTGTGTGTATGTGTGTGTGTGTGTGTGTGTCTGTGTGTGTGTGTGTGTGTGTGTGTGTCCCAGTGAGCTTGGATCTTATTACAATTTGATCCCACTCAAATATTTCTGAAAGAAAAACAGAGGAGGGGTGGCCGGCTCTGTGGCCAGTACGGCCCACTGCGCCTTGGTCGGCTGCACAATGTAAGCTTTATCTGCGCCTGGGCTCGCCCCACTCCTAATGTCCTTTAATGAGGAGGAGTAAAAATTAACTGCAAAGTTTGCACATTTACTTCAACTGCATGCGAGCCCACTTCCTCAATTTGACAAAAAAGAGCACATTGAAAAAAGAGAGCTATCGTCTATGCCTTAAGCATTTGCACAGCACACGTTAACCCTTTTCCACCCTTTTTTGGAGGAGTCATGTCTATAATCTGGAACTCTGGCTCATTTGCCTTGGCTGACGTGTGGAGTAATCTTTCAGAACAGGTATGATAAAACATGATATCCGCTAGTATAACAATGCCTCGTGGGGAAATGGCTTGCTGGATGATTCATTCCTCAAACTATTCCCTCTAGCAGTGCAAAAAGAGAGCAAATATCTGACAGAAGGTCACCATTGCAGGCACGTAGCTTTTATTTGAATAGTGATATTACCTCATAGGTTGGAAAAACCGCACCAAATCAACAACTGTACCCCAGGACATGCTAATGTCTACAGCACAAAGCATAGCCATTTTTGGCACAGGTGCTAAGCTAAGCGATGGCTTGTACAGAGCCCTTGAGTTAAAAAAAAAAAAGAAAAGAAAAAAGACTCACCTGAGAATTCCCCTTGGGTGATGTTTGGCGAGCTGGCAGCCTCCGTTTCAGTGTAAGACAGTGTGGAATCTGACAGATCTGAGAGAAGAGGAGGCCATTAGTGTGACATTAGCATGTAAACTCTTGTCAAATACTTGCAGCTCAGTTACAGCAGACATATATTTTTCACTCTGCTTCAGTATTAAGTACAACTTTTAGAGCATATCTGTATAGATTTTTTAGATATATCAAAACTATTAAATGAAAACATGTTAATAATTTATACTTTGTTCCAGCATTTACATGAATACACACATTTTCATGTTAATTTCCAATTAATTTCATGATACGTGATGTAGCAATGTGATGTTCCTTTACATCTAGCCTACACTACCAGTTCAGTCCATGTGGAACTGCTGCCATTAACCACACACAGTTCATCTTTTGAATTATGGGTTTTTCAAAAGACGACAGCCCTGACCAACATAATGACCAAAACTAACTGCAAACCACAAGAGCCAGCTTTTCTTAGAGTGGCGCCATTCCAATTTGCCCCTTTCCTCACTCTTCCCTTAGGGTTGGGTGTTAGTAATAGGGGGATATCCCGGGCCTGGCCCCCAACTCACAGCCAGACTCAGGCAGCGCTCACCACAGCCAGACCCAAGCCCAAGCTGCCTCCACACTGGCATGTTGAAAATGGGCCTGCCGGATGCTGGCTGCAGCCTCCGCTCTGTCTTAGCTACCGCACACATTCCTGGTCACTGTGCCTAATTGCCACCATTAAAATTCTTCACGTTGTTGTACTCTTTGCTTCCTCTCCGTCCCTCTCTAAAGCCAGGGATTCGTCCGGCGGGTGAGAGCCTATGACAGTGGCTTCACTGCAACTGCCAGGCTATTTTGCTACATTTTGTTTTGGCTATTGTGCAAATTCTAAATTTATGTGCATGGTGTCAATAATTTTTAGCCATTTTGCTGGTAAGATATCAGTTCCTGATGATGCAGCTATATATATATATATATATATATGTATGTATGTATGTATATGTTGACAATTCAGCATTCTTGAAATGTTAATTCCAACTCAATGCAAGTAATTACAACAAATAATGCACTCGTCTTTCTGGACAACACCTAAAACATAGTATTAAACCTAGTATTTCAAAACAAAAAAAAAGTTTCGCATTTTTAAAGGGGTGTGTGTTTTTTGCAG
This sequence comes from Arnoldichthys spilopterus, assembly GCA_037974385.1. Classification (NCBI taxonomy): domain Eukaryota; kingdom Metazoa; phylum Chordata; class Actinopteri; order Characiformes; family Lepidarchidae; genus Arnoldichthys; species Arnoldichthys spilopterus. The sequence continues at coordinate 2,854,030 of JBBPDA010000021.1, read as the reverse complement.
AGATGCTTACCCAGTGGCTTGTGTTCGTCACTAGGGGAAAGCCGTGAGTATGGAGGAGGAGGTGACTCTGATGAACAGAAGAAGGATTACAATGGAGAATTAGAGACATGCTTCATTCCCAAATTACTAAGGCATTTAACTGCACAGCATAAATAAGGCATAAACCTCCGAACTGATGTTCAGAATGCCTTTTTTTGTTTATTACAGCTCCAGTGTATGAAGGCAAATAGGTCAGCAAACAAAGCAACATTACAAATTTGAAATGGTACTTTAGGCAATATGAAGTCACACATAAATGCAGCTCTTTATAATTCATAGGCCCTGAAAACAGATAGATGATTGGAGATAAACGGTATCACCCAAATGTTATCAGGGAGCCTACACTACCAGTTCTGTCCATGTGCAACTGCTGACATAATCATATATTTTAAAACAAGTAAAAACAAATGTATTGTATATTGTATATAATGCTTTTGACATGTAGTTTGGGAAGCAAGAACATGTAACATACAAAACAACAAAAGGGAAAATACTCAAAGACTGTCCAAAGTGTGAGGAGCAACTCATTTTAGTGCAAAATGGTTCCTGGCTTATTTTCTGGGCCTGTCTCCACAACACTGTATGTGAGTTATTAAGTGAGCTACTGCTATAGGGTTGAATTTGGACCAAAACTGTGCTGGAGCATTGTTGTAAAGTGTCACTGTGTTTGTCTTAACCTAACAGCCTCTTTAAAACCTTCAGACATGTGAACTGAAACGAGAAAACGATTGAAACCAAAAACAGAGGTTTGTAGAGGCCCTCACCGAGAGCACAAAAGAAAGAAAAGTTTGTGAACACGTAGTGACCTCGCCTAGAGGGAGAATGAAGAGGAGAAGAAAGAAAAGCCATAATAGCGTCTGTCTCTTTAAGAGTGGCTGCAGTAATTGCCAGGATCCTAACTCACTCACTCACATACACAGCTAGTCAGTCTGGCGCCAGTAGTATGCAAACTGTATATTATCACCACTCCTTCACCTAAATAGCATGAGGGGACCTTCTTAGGCAAAAGGGCTTTTAAAAACGCAACTTGAAACTGATCTCATTTCAAAGGGATAGTGTATAACCAAATAAAAGAAAAGAGAGAGAGAGAAAGGGGGGCGTCCGTGTACGTCCAAGTTCTACTGAGTGTGGGCTGGAAGTGCTCCACATGCTGCGGATAAATTCCTGTTTACTTGGCAAGATTCAGTGATAAACCAGTTAAAGAGTAACACCTTATAGACGCAGGGCTGTCCTATAACAGCCAGCGGAAGGGAAAGTTGACGATCCTAACAGATATACTTTTGCATCTTCAAATGTCTTGGGGCCTATTTTGAATTAAATGTATAATTAGAGTTAATACGCTTTAAGTGAAGCTTGGACAGTAGCATTGTTGTCTTTAGCATCATTTATGAGTACTGGGTGAGGAAACCATACACGGAGGCTACAGCGTTTGGGGCTTGAGAGGGCCTCTGTTCAATCGCATGAAAGAAATACCACCTTTATCGGGACACGCATGAACGCATGTGAGTTATGTCTCACAGGGCCAGTATGGGAGAGAGGGGGCTTTTCTCCAAACCACACAGTTCTGAAGCAAGGAAACTGTGATTAGGGGAGAAAAGCATACTGCTAATGCATTTACAGCCAATGTGATCCGCCGTTCTGCCGTAGAAAAGAAGATATATACAGTTTTATAGCCCAATCCACGCCTGAGGTTGATGCCTGATGGTTACAGGTTACGTACGGGTTTGGCGCTCTATGGCTACAGCACAAACTAACATAACACCAGACTGTTAGCTGTTTAGCTTGTTTCTTAATTCACAAGTTACATTTCTGCTCAGTTCATGCAGGTCATGGAGGAATACTTCACCGAATAGTCAGACCAACTACATTAGTTGCACAAATATTGCTTACAAAAGAAGCAAACCCTCAACCACTATGTATTGATGTATTGAGGAACTATATGTTTGGGGTAAGAAAAAAAGAAGCACGTTTGACTTTGAAGTGCATCAGTTCCTCTGTCATTTTTCTTTGATCAATAATTGTTCAGGGCCATCACAAACAAGTCAACTGCCTTTAGCCTAAACTGACCTTATCCACACTGTCTTAGAATAATAATACAGGTCTACGCAGTTAATTTAGTCCACAAGAATGAACAAGCATGTCTTTTAACACATTTTTGGCCCTTTTTGAGGAGATAGTTTGTTTGGCTGTGTGAAGGTTTACTTAATGTTAAGAGGGCTCATGTAGTGAAAGAGTTTCAGTGGAATGGCAAAAAGGCTAGCATGAAGAGAAGATCAAGTGAGTGGAAAATGGTGCTGAATGCATGCAGTTTTGTTTAAACCTTCAGTGCTTTCTTGCTCAGTGTCAGATAAACAGGCTTTCCACACTGACTGGCAGGCAAGTGTTCCACTTTGCTTTGAATCTGGGAAACATTTTAACCTTTCACTCACTCAGTAAGAGTTGCTCTACAGTGCTACATTTCATCCAAAGCATCTGTAAGATGTTAATCAGACTGTCACAGCTCAAGGGCCTAAACTCAACTCTATTCACATACAACTCTGTGAAGAGTATACCCCGCAAGGACAATGATTATTATTTTCATCTAAAAAAAAAAAGAAGTCAGCAGTCTTAACATTTCTAAGGTCACTGAAATGCCAGAAGTAATTTATTGACACAAACACAAACACAGATGATCTGTTCAACACCCAACTCTTCTTGTGTGCAACTCTGTGAGAAAAAAGTATCCTCTGTAAAACAGGGTTGGGTTCATTTTCTGAGATCACTGTTTATTAAACAGAAAATGAACAGCAAATGTATCTACATGATCCGATTAAAAGTGTCATGTGGAAACGTTCCACTAATGCAAAAAAGGCGTGTATGTGAACACGCTCTCCACTCATACTCAGAGCAGGTGCTGTTTATGATGTGGGTATGGAAAAGGGAGAAAAGGAAGATTGCTAAAGCTAGTTAAGACTTTTTTCATTGACAGAACTGCTCATTTTGCAGACTTGTAAGGACACTGAGCAGAGAGTTAGCCTTGCTACTTGCTGAACTCTGTTTTAGCTCATTTACAGAAGGTGTTTCTTTTACTCCTGCTCCAGGGGACCCACTGCTCGCTGATGGACCTGGGGTGTTTCTGTGTGTGTGTCAGTGTATCTGTGTGTGTGTCAGGGTTTCTGTGTGCATGTCAGGGTTTCTGTGTCTGTC
>JBBPDA010000021.1:2840013-2850026 GCA_037974385.1 Arnoldichthys spilopterus | reverse complement strand
GTTGAGGTGTGTGTGTGTGTGTGTGTGTGTGGGGGGGGGGGGTAGTTTAAGTTATACAGAGCAGGAGCTGGATTTAAAAACAACAACAAAAAACAAAAACAGTTTAAATGTCATTAAGAAGTCCCGATCTGGAAGCCCGACTCTTACCTGGCCCACAGAGCCTGCTGTAATGGTACGGGTTGCAGCACACCAGTGGCCCGTCCTGCGCGCCGAAGCTCTTGCACTCGCAGAGCGCTTTGAGCTGCGCCGCGTGCTGCACGTCTGCCCAGCGGTACAGTCTGCACAGCAGCAGTTGCGGCGGAGGCGCGCCGTGGCCGGGTGCGCGCAATTCGGCGCGCGCCACCAACACACATTCGCTGGGCACGCCGCCGCCGGACTCCACGGCCTCGAGCAGCGCGTGCAGCGTCTTCTCCTTTAGCCGCTTGAGCAGCGCGTACGTGGCGCTCTTGAGCTCGTGCTCGGGCGCCTTACCGGCGTCGCCGAGTCGACACGAGCTCGCGCTGCCTCCGTCTCTTTCTCCCCCGTCTCCTCCGTCCCACTCGCCTCCTCCTCCTCCAGTCGAACGCTCTTTAAACAAACAGCACGTGACGGCTCTGCAATCTCCGTCTCCAGCTTCCCCCAAACCACCACCACCGCCCGCACTCGTGCTCAAAGCTCCCAGCTCCGTTTTGGCGACGTCGTCCGCGCGCCGCTCGCCAGCAAGTCCGCTACCGCCGCCGTCCCGTGAGCCCCCCTCGCCGTCACCTCCTCCGCCGCCGCCCCCCCTCCTGCCATCACCGTCGCCCCCGTCTTTATCCGGAACCAAACGGCTTCGCCAGAGTCGCCGCACGAGACCTGAGCGTTTCGTCCTGAACATACGACAACTTCGAGCCCCCTCGCGGCGCGCGTTCCTTTTCTTCTCCTCCTCCCTCTGCGTCTTCTTCTCTGTCGTGTCGCGCTCACAGTCGTTCGCACATACGCGCTTCAAACCCGTGTCGGAGTCTCATCCACGGTCGCCGTCGAGCGCCGTGAGGGCGACGCGCAGCCGATCTGGGGGCAAAACCACCACAACATGAGTTTGGAAGGCGCCGCGGTGGCTCGCATTTAAAACCGAGCTGCTGCCGCCGCCGCCGCCGCGAGGAGGAGGAGGCGCGAGGCGCACGCGAGAGCCGCGCAGAAGTCAAAATGCATTCAGCTGTGGCCGCCGTGTGACAGACACTACAGAGAAAGACAGTTCTTCTACGGTCGTGGCCGGGACAGTTTAGGCCAAACGGAGAGCGGTGGTGTCCGAGCGCAGGGCTACACACGCGAGCTGCCTGTCAGCGGAGAAGCGCGACACGCGCCCAGAACAAAACTCGGCGACTCGTTCACATCCACTCTGCAGAGACATGAATGAAGCTCCTCCGAGGGTTAAAATCCACAGATTAAATTAAAACGTGAAGACAATCCCGATCCCGCGCGACCCCCGCTCCTATTTACTCATCCACAAGTATCCGCTCGGGTTCGGGTGCATACAAAGCTGTCAGGACGGAAAAAAGCAACAAATCCGTGAACTACAGCGCAGCTCCTGATCCCTGCTCGTTTAGACCTGGTCAAACTGCAACCCACTTCTCTGTCGTTCTCTCGTTTCTCTACCCCTTTTCTTTTTTTCTCTCTCTCCCGCTGACACACACACACACACACACACACACACACATACGCACGCACGCACGCACGCGGGGCCCCCGAGGAGAGCGGTGGAGCCATTGGCTGCCTACCATCATGTGCTAGTCTAGACACTTTGGCGGCTCGGAGCTGCACTGATTGTTGCGCAAACAAGGTTTCAAGTTTCTGAACTCTTAAAGGAGAAACAGCCATCCATCTCCAGCTCTCCGCTGCGACTTAGAGCAAGGGAAGCGTCCTCCAGTCCAGCGCCGGGTAAAGCGCGCGTTTGAGGAGAGCGCTTTCGGAGCGAAGAAGTATCGATTTTTTTTCGCCGTAAATTTTACGCGGACAGATCCGGGACGAGTGCTTAAAACTTTGTAAGTGTTTATCTATAGATGACGGGGCGATGTGAACGACACAAGTGACGCTCGTTCTCGCACCTCTGCTCTCTGTAAAGCTCACGAGACGCGGTATATGATATTAATGCTGAGATGCGACGCACAGGGACATGCGCTTCATAGATGGTACAGGAGGACCACCTCCTCCCCTGGAGCACTAAATCACACACTACTACTTTACGTCTTTCTCCCGATAAAAAGATCAAGACCCTAAAGTATCGCCCGGGCCACTTTCTCACTCTCAGTGCCTTTTAAACGAAGTCTGCTGATCGCAGAGCTTCACCACACTGGTCATTATAACTCACTTACATGTCGTGGTCATTAGTTGGAGCATTAAAAGATTATAGTGAGGACCGCCGATCAAAAAGCAAACAGAAAATGCATCAATATATCAGCTTTGATCACTAAAAAGCGAAACTACCGTGCAGTTGTGTCGCTGGGAGTTCTGAATCACGTTATTTTTGAGGGTTTGCCCGTAATGCTTCGTCCAGCACATGAAGAGTTAACGCTCTGGGGCTAGGCCCCGCCCCCGCCTCCTCCCCTTTTGCTCCCTCACTCTCTCAAAGTAGCAAAAGTTCAGCTTTAAGCGCCACTGATTAGTCCATCGTTCTTGACGGCACCCCCTCTAGCTGCTGATTGGCTGAGCCAGGAAGGGAAAAACCTCAAACAGACGCGCCCACCGTTGTTGGGTTTGACAGTGAATGAAATAAATTCCCCATTTTTCCGGCAGGTTGCCAAGAGGCAGCGCGCGGTGTTTGACACGCTTCTTCTGGAGGAAGCTATGTAAATACTGCCCTGACAATGGCGCTGTGTTGACGGTCTTATGTATCAGGTGATCTGGATGTGAAATGAAGCTGTGAGAGAAAGGATTTGAACAGCTCACACAAACTAATGTCCCTGCTAATGAAACACCAAGCGTGTTTAGGCTGGATCGTTGCGGACCCGTGTTCAGAGTGTATGCAGTGACCATGGAGAGTTCGACCTAAATGTGTATTCAAACCAAACCGCCTGACACTGCTCAGTGTGCTTCCAAATTAATGTAATATAAAGACAGAGACACTGATAACAAGTTCAGCATTTTTTTTGCCAGATTCAGATGTGCACATTCTTTCACATAAATAAATACACCTGCCTACTATAGAGTGGGTCCCCCTCATGCCCCTGAAACAGCACTTGTGCTCGGCCCCTTTTTTAAAGCATTCACCTTTTAAACCACAGCAGCTCTTCTGTGGGATCGAACCACATAAGTAAGCCTTCACTCCCCACATGCATAAGTAAGCCTTGGGTGCCCGTGACCCTGTCACCAACTGACTAGTCTTTGAATCACTTTTGGGAGATACTACTGCATAGCTGGAACATTCCAATAGATCTGCTGTTTTGGAGATGCTTTGACTCTGTTGTCTGCTAATCACAATAAGGCCCTTGTCAAAGTGGCTCACATCCTTACGCTCACCTATTTTTCCTGCTTCCAGCACATCAACTTCAAAAGCAATGTTATTCACTTTACCTGGCCAATTTCAAGAATATTTATATAATGTAATTATTAAGGTCTTATAGTTTTATAGCTTATAGTTATATAGTTTTCTATATATTTTGTACAGTACAGTTGTTTGTATTTTGTGTATTTTTCTATTTCACTTTTTATATTTTTTCTGTATAGTACAGTTATTTTTTATTTTTTTGCATTGTTTTGTATTATGTGTCCTTACTTTGCTACATTTTTTTACTTTTTTATGTATATGGTGGCTACTGGTACAAAAAATTTCCCTTGGGATCAATAAAGTATCTATCTATCTATCTCTGTCTCTATCTAATCAGTGTATGTCTACACCAAATGCAACGCATATTGATTTAGGTTAACATATTGTGCCAGACATTGTAGTTTACTTACCAATAGTAATTAACATGTTAGTTTAAATATATTTCATTTTTTTGCAGTTCACTAAAGTAAAAGCAATAAAGTAAAATGTAGTAGTCACACACTCACCCTCTGGCTGTGTGAGTAAAAGTGGTGTTTGCCAGTGTATGTGGTGGAATCAGGTTTCTCTGGCAGGTTCATGGAGGTTAAATGGAGAGAGAGAGAGCACAGACCCCTCATGACTGCTCTGTTCTAGGCACCTGTTGCAAATACATACCTTTTTGTAATTCCATCACATGTCGGACAGGGCAAAGAAAACTGTTATTGCAGATCTGCACTTCATTTTAAAACATTCTCACACTTTTCAGCCAAGCATGAAAAAAAGTGCTTTAGTGAAACACAGCTCCTTTACAGCAATAGTTGTACCCATTTATATTCTGCATCTACTTGGGAGTCACCTGAATCAGTGCAACAGGGACTATAGAGAGCTGAGTACCTGTTTCAGCTGTGCTGTGGACAAACAGATGAAAAAAATGTGAATGAGCTGGGGTCACCAAGGACTGGGTTCTGGCATGGAGAGAAACCAAGAAAAATGGTCCTGTCAATTCAGTTATGCTAGTTAAAGTTTAAGAGATCAGGCAACTTAATTTATAGGACATGTTCCATAATTTCTTTTGGCACAATGTATGTTTAGAAGATCAACAAACTATTCACCTGATGTGTTTTTAGAGCTATTTTAACAGCTTTCTATGAAAGACTTTTAAAGGAGGTCATGTTAAAAGTCTACTACACAAGCCAAATCCAACATTGCCAGACAAAACTTTTGGCTCTGGCAGAATTGTGTAGTACAACACCAGGCTCACCAAGTTGAATGATTTGATTCACCAATTAATTATTCTTTTATGTAGTAGATTTTCTGTACCATCCCACATAATGTCTTTCTTGCACATGGTTGTTCATGTTCTCTCTTGCACATACAGAAAATTGTTTTACATTTTTTGTAATGTTACCTGTGTTCAGAACAGCCCTGGAGTTGGAGGAGCAGGTGAATGTGCCCCTCAGTGAAACTATGGATGAGTGATGTGTTGGGTTGGTGGAAAGGTCATAGATTTTTTTTGCCTGGCATATCCTGCCTGAGAGAGGTGTTGATCACAGAGCTATGCACAGAAGCTTAATGTCAGCTTAAAGTATTTTCATTTCAATTTTGTGAACAATTGCTTTGTCAAATTGTTTGAAAAACTACCTCAATCGAGTGGAGGAACTTTTAAAAAAACGATTTTTCTTCAAAATTCCCCCAGCTTTAGTTCCTAATTTCAAATTATCCACATTGAAAGTGGATAAGATAACAAAGTAAAGTAAATTGTCTGTAAAACCACATTTGTGACCAGACAGGGTTGGATGTTGAAGCTACAGGTACAGGTCGGATTCAGACTTCAATTTTATGCTTGTCTAGTCACAGTGGTCTGTAAGGGGTCTGGTAAGGCAAACCATTTATGGAGCTTGACCAGATACAGAATAATAAAAAATCATAACATTAATCTTAATTAAGCTATACCATGTCACATGATGTACTAGATCTATGGCTATTACTGAAGTTTTTAATTCAGATTATGCATAATACCGCTAGAAAACAACAATCTGGTGCTCCTCCAAAGAGACTTCTTCTGCACTGAGATGGCAAACAGTTTATGAAAAAATGGAGTTTAACTCCTTTATATTCCAGTACCCCCTGCACTCCATGGACTCTAATGTGTGTTGCATGTGTGAAAGTGTGTAAGGAAAGAGCTCTTCAAAGTGAAGGAGGTAATAGAGTCAGAGGGCTGAAAACAGGGCCCAGCTGTTCCCAGAGGCAAGCCCCCCTTACACCGTGACCGCTGGGGCGGACCATCCACCCCCCTGGAGACCCCTGGGTAATAACGTGGTGGTCACGGCAGCTCGATGCAGGCTGGACACTTCAAGGGGAGAGAATAGCAAATCAAATTAAACACAATGAAGAGATATGTGCAGACAAGAGTCACAGGAAGCGGCAAGAAAAATGGCATCTGGAGATATATTAATGCCCTGCCTTAGCATTGTGCCACAGCTGAAATATAAACTGGCTTTGATCAGTTACAGGGAGACCTTCCAGCAGCAGATTGAACACAGTCAGAGGTGCATAAACATCTTGTGCTAAAGGAGCCAGTCTGTTAGGAGTTGTTCAGAACTCAGTTTAACGGCCAGCTCAAGGTCAGCTTTGATAATTTTAGCCTAAACCTCTAAAAATAAAGGTGCCAGAAAGGTTTCTTTAAGTTTCCAAAAGAACCTTTCCATGGATGGCACTTTAAAGAGTTACAACCCCAAATGAGTAAAAGTTGGAATGGTATGGAAAATGCAAATAAAAAAAGAAAGTAGTGATTTCTAAATGATTTTTAAATTTCTAAGTGATTTTTTACTTTGACTTGTATTTTATTGCAGACAATATGAACACAAAATATGTCATGTTTTGTCTGGTCAACTTAATTTCATTTGTACATATAAATCTTTTCCTGTCATTCAGACCTGCAACACATTCTAAAAAAGTTGGGACAGTAAAGCATTTACCACTTTCTTATGTTGCCATTCCTTTTCAGAACACTTAAAAGACATGAAGACCGAAGACTGTTTAGGGGTGAAGACACCAAGTGATTTTGTGTTTCAGGTGTAATTTCTTCCTGCAAACAAGTCTTAAGGTGGGCAACAGTACGAGGTCTTTGTTATCGCATTTTGCGCTTAAAATGCACCACACATTCTCTATTGGAGACAGATTGGGACAGCAGGCAGGCCAGTCAAGTACCTGTACCCTCTTCCCCCACAGCCAGGACTTTGTAACGTGCACAGAATGTGGTTTTGCGTTGTCTTGTTGAAATATGCATGGGCCCTGGAAAAGATGTCTTATTGAAGGCAGCATATTGTGCTCCAAAATCTCTGTGTATTTTTCAGCATTAATGTTGCCATCACAGAAGTGCAAGTAACCTTTGCCAAGGGCACTGACACAAACCCATACCATGACAGACCCTGGCTTTTTTGGTTGCTGGTAACAGCCTAGATGATTCTTTTTTTTCTTTGGTCCGGAGCACACGGCAGTCATTTCTCCCAAAAAATACCTGAAATACTGATTCATCTGACCACAGTACATGTTTCCACTCTGTGACTTTTGGCACAGTACAGTTTAAACTGGAATTTGTGGATGTAACTACATATTGTGGTACTTGACAAAGGATTGCCAAAGTAGTCCTGAGCCCATGTGGTGATATCCCTTATAGATTAATGACGATTCTTGATGCAGTGCTTGATGCAGTGCAGTGATCACAGTTGTCCAGCTTAGGCTTGCGCCCTTGTCCTTTACGCACTGAAATTCCTCCAGATTCCTTACATTCTTTAATTATGTTATGCACTGTTGAAGGTGAAATATCCAAATCTCTTCCTATCTTTCTTTAAGGAACATTGTTTTTAAACATTTCAATAATTTTCTCACGTATTTGTTGGCAAACTGGTGATCCTCTGCCCATCTTTGCTCCTAAAGGACTAGACCTTTCTTGGATGCTGCTTTTGTACCAAATCATAATTACCTGGGGTTTCATATTTGGGGTTGTATATGTGTAAATGATATGTGGGTGTGGGAAGAACATTTTCAGTTGAAAGAACCTCTATACTAATGAAAGATTTTGCCTAGAGCCATACATTCAATCCATGAACTATTTGGGAATCTTAATTGTTAAGTTTCAAATTTAATATACATTGATTGATCTTATAACCAAAATTAAGATTACTGTGTTAAAAAGAAGGGGTGATTTTAATTGTGCAGGCAGTGGGACTGACTGTAGGTAAAAGCCTTTGTCTGAGTAAAATCAGAGGAGGGAGAGAGTGTGAGGCAACACAACAATAAAACGCACCAGCCTGTGACAGCAGTCATATATTCAAAGGGCAGGAGGCATTAATTCTCCATAAGGAAATTGGAAGTGTGTGTGTGGGGGTGAGGTGGGGGAGTGGTGGTATGGACAGATAGTAATGAGAAACAGGCACATACACTTAGCCTTGTGGACACCATAGGGATGAGGGCATTTAGTTGGTGGGGATTCTTACAGTTAGATTCTCAGTCCTCCCCCACACTGTAGCAGATGACCAAGGAAAACACCCTTCATTATCCAATGAAGTCATAATACCAGACATTTGCCCTGAATTTCACCTTTTGCCCATAGTCTCAAAGAATTTACCTATGCATGCTCAGCCCACAAATACCATCCTAGCAACTGTAATAGTAGTTTGACAAACTTTAAAAAAATAATAATAAATAGATAAAAATATAGCATTTTTAACGTTTTAACCTGGAAACTCCTATTTTTTTTTACTCAGTTTATGGTTCTCTTCAATGTTCTCAGTGTTCTGTAAAGCTTGTTCAACCTTGCAACAGTTGCTGTGAAGGAATGCATTTGTGGGTGGAGCATGGAAAGGTCAACTGTTAGTAACTCCTGCAAATCATAGTGGCAGTGAGCAAGTGCAATATTTTTGGATCAGTTGCAGATAAACATATCTTTCGCTCTGATGTCTGCAACTTGGAACTTTTCCTATAAATTAATTTTTGTGTATTCCTTTATTATATATTTGCAATACATAGTTGCTTTTGTACTAGCTTTGACCAATTCTGCCATTCTGATTCAGTAATGTGAAGAGTAAAGCTTTTTTTTTTTACTTCAGTGCAGCCATTCTGTCCTTAATAAATACCACCACAATTGAGGCATGTTTGTATCACAAGACTGAGAACACTGTGAAGAGGAGCAAGGGAGACAGAAAGGGAAAGGGGGAAGTGGGGAGAGAGAGAGAGAGAAACAAAGAGAAAGGAAAGAGAGATGGTTAAATCTTTAATTGGAGGCAATTTGATTCATTTGGTTGTGTTGGAGACAGGCAGTCCAGGCAGACGGGGCCTGAGGCAGCGTGTGTGTCATCTTCTCTTTGTATCTGTCAGGGTAATTCATGCCCCCAGGGGCCGGCTGTCAGTGGCCAGGCTCCATGATCACATTCCTGCTGATCCACCCCATTATGGGCCCATTCAGCCTCTCAGAGAGTTGGTGACTAGGCCGTAGTGCTACACCTCACTTCAGCCTTTCTGCTTGTCAGACCAGGGGCACATTCTCTACCCATGCACACACAGCACTGTGTCAAAAACCAGTGCGTCATTTGAGCAAGAGCTAAGACTGTAGTCAAGACTTCAGGCAATTCTAAAGTCTATTGATTTTATTAATTGACTCACTAATAAGAAACTAGTAATATAATTTATTGCACATGTTGTTCTTGGAATGCTGAAAGACTTAATTTTAAGTGCAGGAAATGGTATTAGTTAATGATCCTGTGATTAATCTCTTAAACCATAGGCTTATTATTCAGTAATTGATCTTAATTAACACTTAATATTTGTAAATTCTCAGTAACTACAATGAAATCAAAACATACTTTGTATACAAAACATGCACATACTTAACAACTTAATGAACTTAACCATTTACTCTAAACATTTTCCAGATATATAAATATTTAAATTGTATTTCTTTGTATAGTCCCATGGCACATATTATTTCTTGGACACAGTTGCAAATGGAGAGAAACTACACAATTAGTTAATCAGTAAGTACAATAAAAATCATACAAATAAACTGATAAACAGGGAACCATGTAAAATTAACTGAGGCAACATCATAATGTTACATATATAATCTCTTTTGGATGAACATGTACTTTTGCATGTGCAAAACTCAAAGATGGCCTTTAAGATTAAAATCTCCTGTCAGCATGATATAAATGTGGCAGTACAATCTTAGTTGAACATCAATAATAGACCTTTTAAACATTATATGAACCAAATATGTTAAATGTGATCCTTCCTTTTGTAGAGCTCACCTTTCTGCAGTGTGTGTTTTAAGAAAATGACCTTGGGCATGTGACTATCATTTATTATTTATCTATTATCATTTCATTAATAGTTCACCATTCATTATGATATACAGTGGTGTGAAAAACTATGTGCCCCTTTCCTGATTTATTTAATTATTCTTTTGCATGTTTATCACACAAAATGTTTCTGATCATCAAACACATTTAACTATTAGTCAAAGATAACACAA
>JBBPDA010000021.1:2821913-2839309 GCA_037974385.1 Arnoldichthys spilopterus | reverse complement strand
TGCATTTTGTGTTCAATTATGTTATCTTTGACTAATAGTTAACAGTTTTTGATGAGCAGAAACATTTAAGTGTGACACACATGCAAAAGAATAAGAAATCAGGAAGGGGGGCACATAGTTTTTCACACCACTGTATACTAACCACTTTTAGATTTTCACAAACAGCATATATAGACTTGTTATGATGACATATTTTAAGTTTCTAAGGCAATTTCCCCCTTTTTAGCAATTTTTGGGTAGTTATGAGGGTGAAGATTTGATGTGTATGCCCACCTAGAGGCTCTTACTGTTTAAGTCATTAAAGGACAGGCCACTGAAGGCCACAATTCATTGATTGTCTCCTTTCCACTCACCGCACTTTTCTCACCTCTTTATGTGTATGAGGTCATGAACAGCAGTTAACTTTCATTCAAGCGCCTCTGAGGAAAAACCTCAGTTGACTCAAATACACCAGGAGTTGTACCGCCCACTCCACACGTCAACAAATCACACAGACCCAGCAGTCTACCAGTCAATGTTTGTCAACATGGGCAGAAAAGGCGAATCCGACACCTGTGTTGCTCTGCTCTCTCACAGCTGAAACAGCAGCCTTGGGTTTCTCTCTATCAAATTATGCTGTTTTTTTTAGAGACTAGGACTTGGAGATGGCCGATCAATAGCATGGTTATCTGAGTGTTCTGTGTTTTTTCCCCTCTCTCTTCCTGACCGGCAGAGACAGCGAGGCTGAGGCCCGCGTGGCTCGGTCAGGCGAGCCCCAGCCAGAGACATACTCATGTGAAGAATAATATTTTCCAGCGTTTTATCAGCATTTGTTCAGTGGGTCATGGAGACAGTCTGTCTTTGAGAGCCAGATAACCAAGTCAAAGCCTCTAATTGCACTGTCTCTGCCAGATTGATTTAAACGCAATTGCGCACACAGAGACACGCTCTCCCTCTCTCTTTGAGATACACTTCACACACATACACACACACACACACATACAGAGGCATTCCTTAGGGCCCCAAATTAGAGGCATAGGACGAATGGCAATGTATACTCACTCCCTACAAAAACCCAATCCTCTATATGTTGTTGTCTGGAGGCTTCTCTGGCAAATTAATTGTTTGCAATGGTCTCTTTGTGTAGTTTTACATTCAGTAAGTGATAAATGTTAACATGGCTTCAGGTTCACTTAAGATTTGAACCCCAGAAATGCCTGTGTTGTGTTTTCAGCCAGCAACACAATATTACTGAACTACAGGTTGTCCAAGTCCAGCCAGCAGCTGTGCTGCCATGCTAAATACTCCATTGACAAAGTGGCAGAATTTATAACTGTGTGGATGACTGAGTATATTAAAGAACTGAAAGGATAATTACTGTGCATTTGTGTATGCAAAGATTTATACATTCATAAAGTTTTACTCCAGATTGCACATAGAAGTAACCGGGATACATTATAGCAAGAGACGAAAATACCTCACGAGAAAAGATGCCAACACACACAGAGAGCGAAGAGTGCAAGCCAAAGTAAACTGGCACTGAGCAGATTTTCACACCTCAGGAAGACCCAGTCCTCACGCTCGGGTAAAAACATTCACATGCAGGCCCTAAACACACTTAACATGGCCTCCACCAATAACAAATTATTGACTTAGCACAACAACAGCATGCGGTGAACAAGGTACAACAGAATTCTACTTATTATAGGGGTTCTGTTAAAATAAGCAGTACTGTAAAAGTTCCCCAAAGGGTGAAGTGAGGGATTCAAAGTGCTGAGTGTTTTAATAAAAAGTGTGTTTGTGATGTAGACACTGTGGCACAGTGGCAGAATTTTCAGCAACATGGCTGAAGGGAGAGCACAGAGGAGAGAAGGGCTGCTGGAGAGAGTGCAAACACTCGCAGTGTGAACCTCTGTACTTTTTAATGTTTCCCAAACGCCAGTAAATCCAACCCTTCTAAAAACCCATGCTGAAAACAAACGCCAACCATTACATCATCCGCAGTACAGACACTTTTTCACAGACAATTTTTCACAAACTCCATTTACTAAGTGCAAAAGGGTTGGTGCGGCACAAATTATGTGACCACAGCTTACCCTGACCAGTCTTATCCACCGATGGTCCTAAGACAGTAGGTTTTGGATTTGTGCTGCTTTGGAAGCATACAGGGAAGAGATAGGAAGGATCAGTAGCCATTTGGCCGTTACTGATTGTTGTACAAATGGAAACCATCTGTTGGATTCTTGCTTAATTGACAGTTTGGGATGGTGACGTGGCAAAATCCCATCTACTGTTCATTGCTCAAGCATGGATTTTAGCCGCAGGGGCAGAGAGGTTGATTATTTTGCCTTGTTATTTTTTGAATTTGGCTGTTCCATAGGCTAGTTTAACATAGATCAACTGCATTCTTACTTGGCACTTGCAATTGAACATGTGGGCTGACGTTTGTGTGAGTACTTGCAAACTTTTTTTTATGAAACTGCTTCACTTCCTGCAGTGGGAAAGGGATCCAGGCTGACAAAGGCAGAGAAAGGGAAACATTCAAGCACTACAGTCAGGGAACTTTATGAGAACATGACCTGAGAGAAAATGCAAAGTTCTTATAACACTTGTTTTACAAGTGCAGGGGTACAGTAGGGGCCATTAAAGGTTGTTTACCTACAACTTATCAGTGCCATGAACATGCACTTTGTCCCAGGTTTTTGCCCAAGTGTTCTCTTTATCTTAGAAAAACTTTATATTCCACTGACTGACTTATTTCCATGTTTATATGTGCTGTGCTGACATTACTAAACACCACTGCTGTGCATTTCTCACCGGCAACCCTCCATCGGATGCTCATTAGCACAGTGGTCAGTTAATCTGCAGTTGGGCGTCCTGATAGTGATAACTGCATTGCCTGGCGTCAGCCTGGTAAGTGGCAGTGACTCCCCTTCTGAAAGTTGGCAGTTTGATAGGCTATCAGGAGACAGGCTGTGCTGGGGAGACACGGCGTCCGGCTCCAAATGACCTCCCAAAATAGAGTGTCCCGTCCGGGCCCAGGGTCCCACCATCTCATCCGCCAGAGAGGGGCCTACAAGGGGGCTGACACAGGAAGAGCATGTCATCAGTCTTAATTCTGTTTATGGGAGGCAGTAATATCTCACTAACCTTCGCTACCTCCCCACTTTATTCTTTGTCTTCTGAAACCTGTATTCCCTGCTCACATCACTGTTCATAACCGGACAACACTGATGATGCATACCTTACTTTATATCATTGTGGCCCAGCTCTTTTTTTGTCACCAGCTGCACAAGGTGGCTAGCATCAATAGACACCAGTCGGACATTCATTGACCCTTTCCTGGAGACACTGAGGGACTTCCTAAATATAACAGCCAGACAAGCTTCTCCTACAATGAGGTTTCAGAACTGAATGTCTGAAAGAACACTAAAAGTTCCAGACTGACCTGTATTGCATAAGACAGTGGTTTGCATGTCTGTGTTAGAAGTTGAATAGCACCACTAGACATCAGTCTAGCTCCCATTGACTTTCTTCTTCCTAACAGACAAGTTGTCCATTGAATATGGCTGTACCATAAAAACGACAAACCAACATCAATGTTACCATTCTAAGGTGATTTTTCAACTTTGTTTCAGATACTGAGTAGAACAATGGCAGTTAATCTGCTGCCAGAATACCATACCCTGCATATTTTGGGGGTTTCCTTGCCCTCAGTGGTCAGCCTTTCTGCCAGAGCTGGTAAAATACAAAAACACACAGGCCAAGGGTTGTCAGGAACAATATCAAGAACCAAAGAGATATATGATTCAGTTTTTATCAAGTGTTTGGGGAATAAAAGTATACACACTCTGTGCTGCGGATCCTGAGCAGAGTTTGTAGGAGAAAGCTGACCCTTCACCTGCGTGACTACCATGTCCTATGGAACATGCTGTTTTCATTACACAGTTCCTGCTGTCTCTCTCCACCCAGGGAAGCTGGATGATTTAAGCTCTGCTGGTGCTGCGAGGGTCAGCCCAGTGACCCACTTGCTCCCAGTCTATGATTTACTCTGTCACAGCGGGCACACTCTCCAATGTGACCTTTAACCCTGGCCCAGCCTGGTCCTCCCAGAAGAGCCACTTGTTTGGCATTGTACAGAGTGCAGGCAGTAATGCTGGTGTAATGTCTTTATTCCCAGCTAGTGGAAATAAATCACCAACAGAGATTGGAGATGGGGTGAGGAAAGAGCAGCAGGAAGCTTAGGCTTATGGGCTGGAAAACATGTAAGCCTCAGTGGAGACTGGTTCAGAGTCCTGCTGGCTACAGGGCCTGGGATAGTCAATGTTCTCTAGCCAGGAGAAAAGAGGCAGGGACAAGGGCATGGCATGAATACACTATTGCGTCTATACACTTCTGATAGTTTTTTTAAAGGAAACTCTTAAGCCTCAGACCAGTGAAACTGTAGTAAATCCAATAGAAAAGACTGGCTGTGCCCGAGTGATTTATTCAATTCACATTCATCCAGTAACTTGGCTTCAAGTGACTCCTGGCTATAAAAACTCTACTTTGGTCAACTCTTTAAATATCAATTTCCACAGCTATTGGAATTAAGGACAATGTGCAGAAGCAATCAATCAGCATTATGCCAGAGTTGACAATAGTGCATGTGAATTGCTAAGAAAGGTCAGGGCTTTTATACATGACAAAGTGAGCTAACGGCAGTGCAGCCAAATCCTGTGGCCCACTGAGGATTGTGAGTGAAAACATCAGAATACAGCTTTTGAAAAATATGAATCAGTTAGAATAAGAAGAGGAGGCAGAGGAAGAGAGCATTACATCAGTGGGCCTTTCTACCCTGTCTTCTTGGCTAGATCATGGCATGAATCAGGCAAGTTATCAATACCACCGTGGGCGCGATTAATCTCCATATGTCTGCTCTCCTGTGCTCCCCTGACAGGACAGCCATATTAAAATCAATTGTTTTGTCTCTCGTCTTTATAGCCTGAGGCAGCCTGTGAAAAATGGATCTCTTTAAGGGGTGATAGAGTAACAGCACCACACATGGGGCTTTGGATCCCAGTGGTATAATGGAGCCTTCCTTGTATCTGTGTTCCTTGCTTGACTTTGCACGCTACAGCCCCAACACATGCAGGTTCTGCATCAGATGTGTGAAATAAACCTCCAGAGAGCACATCCTCAGAAGAAACCTTTGTTGACACAGACTCTTTGGTGATTCTTAAATAGCACCTTTTTGTTTCCACAAAGGGCCGCCTCTCTCGTACCACTGAGTGCTTGGTGAGCAGTCGCCGTCATCAGGGCTCCTGGAGGGCTAACGACTTCTGATTTACTTGATCTGGTATCTGGGAGGAAGCCGCAGAGTGCCTGCCAGTCTGGCTCCCCCCATGACCTCAGCACACAGGCCTGCTCACAATGGGCGGCCCACAGTGACGGCCCCAGCGGTCTCGTGGGTAATACACAGTCGGTGGCAGAAGGAGGATATCCTGGTGAAGGGAATGCACCCGGAAAAGCTGAAGCCTTCTTGGGTCCAAGGAATACTGAACAACAAATGCTCTTTTTATAGCATCTTTATTATAACAACAAGCAAGACATGCACACATATGTTACATGTGTATTATATGCAGTTTACATTAATGCATTGAATCAGAAATCTATTTTGTATGTTTTTGATCAATATCTCGTCCTTATACAGGGACTTCTTCAAGTTTTTTTTTTGAAAAGGCAGGTATTACATGTAGGACATGTTGAATGGGATAAAATGGCATCTTGCATTGTTAAATAAAGATATTTTATATGAAGATGTATATGATCCTAAAATGTTTCTATATAGCACCCAGAAAGGTTCTGTTTCTGTTAGAGAATGTTTTGGTACTATATATAATCCTTTCTGCTAAGTATATGCAGTAGTGCATTATCCAGTTGAAAATAACAAACCTCTGTGAGTACTGTGGAACACATTTGTCATAGTGAAAACGCTTGATCCTGACTTTATTTGGTCGTAAATACATGGATGGGAACCGTGGCAGGGGGTTGATTTATGAATGTTTCCTTTAGTGCTGTGTCGACCACTTTTTCCATGTTGATATGAAAACTTCCTTGAATTCATTTGATCCCCTGATTCTTGAAGAAATACAAAGCGGAGTGGTGAGAGCTTGCCATAAATATGGCTGCCAAGGTTGGGGCCGGCGTGTGGTAACTTGAGGCGGGGGACCCTGCAGAGTGGCTGGGCATGGGTATTGGGTTTAAGGTGAGTTAGCCTGACTTGCTACATAACCCCAGCTCTGAGCTACATCAGGAATCCCAAATATGATACATGTAGTGTAACGCTTAGTGCCGGAGAACCTGCCCATGAGAGTTCTCTCTGGGGAAGCCAAGACTAAATTATGCTCATGCAGCCTTTCGTTCTTTACAGAGTGTGTGCCGGAGGACGGTCTGTCGCACAGGTGATGTGTATCTGGACCTGCTTCAGACTTACAGAACAACGGTGATGAAGGTCCTACTTACTATGTTTTATGACCTCCTTTCAGCAAAGGTTGGAGAATGGGAAAACTTGGCCTCCCATTGATGTGGAAGATCAGAACACTAGCATAAATATGCAACCGTATATTTTTATGGGTGGGGGTGTGTGTGAGCACTTAGAACAAAGAAAAGAGAAATCGACTTTGCCACAAGTGATACATGGTAGTTCTACTGATATCGCTAACACTCCTGAGTATGCAGTGCCTCTACATTCAGCAAAAGAAAACCCTCTTCACTATACTGCATACACTACCATTCAAATGTTTGGAAATTCATTTCAAAGTTAGGAATCATCATTGTCTGCCTTATTGCACAGTTAAATGCTCCATATGTATATATACGTACACACACACACACACACACACACACTGATGCATCTCCATACTATCACAGAAGCTGGCTTTTGCATGTTTCGCTGTATGGTCATTTTCATCTTTGGCATGAAGTGTTTCTTCTGAAAAAATGCCAATATTTGGATATATCTGACCACAGCACACTATTCCACAATCTTTTGGTCTATGTAAGATAATCTCAGGCCCAGAGAATGTTTTGCTTCTTCCTTGCTTCCTTCTACCAATTAGCTTGCTCTTCACATTACACATCAGCTATAACATTAACACCAGTGAATAGCACTGCCTATCTCGTTCTTTTATTACAATGGCACCTGGCAGGGGGTGGGTTATATTAGGCAGCAAGTGAAGTCAGTTCTTGAAGTTAGAGGGCTGGAAGCATAAGAAAATGAGTGAGTGTAAGGATGAGGGCAATTTTTTCTTGCTTTCCCTCAGGGTCTTTTTATGATGGTTAGACGACTAAGTGCTAGCATCTCTAAGATGGGAGATCTTGTGGAGTGTTCCAGGTATGCAGTAGTTAGTGCCTGCCAAAAGTGATCCAAGGAAGGACAACTGTTGAATTGACAATGGGGTCAGGGGCATCCAAGGCTCACTGCTGTATGTGGGGAGCAAAGGCTAGCTCATCTGTTTTGATCGCACTAAAGTGGCAATGTTTAAAAGTGAGGGCAGGTTCGAACCAACGTTTCAAGTGTTTTTCTTTTTTGCTTATTTCAGTGCTGTCAAAAGTAAAATATTGTGCTGATGTGACATATTTTTTTCATTTGCATTTGACTGAGAGATCGAGGCATTTTTTGGATCCAGGTGTGTCCAGGAAGACAGAGCTATAGATGATTATAAAATGACCAAGAAAGCTGTATCATATCAAGAATAAGGCTGATGAATTTTTTTAAAGTAAGTGTAATAAAGTTAACAAGAACGCTCAGTACTTAAGGTGGTGACCAAATCTTGAGGTGGATAATAACAAAAACTATATTATTTAAACTTACAGTATGCAATTCATCATTAAGTAACTTCTTGTTCTTTGCATTGAATAAAATATTAAATAATGTTCTATGTTAAGTATTTAAATGTACATCAGCTATTACTGTGTATAAAATACAAATAAATATTGGTATTCTTTCTACTGATTTCAGACTTTTGAACAGTAGTGTAGCTACTTGTGGTGCTGCCTGGGTAGGTTGGCTGCATTACATCCAGAGATCTCATTGAAGCTGTGGTCAGCCACTGTCCTGCGATTGTCTGAAGCTGGGTATTGTGGCAGTATGAATGTAGGCCTGGCAGAACGAGACGTCGGTGCTTTCTCAGACCGTCTCCACGGACGCCAGCGTCACCACGGATCCTCCCTTCATTCAGCTGTTTACTTTCTAAATAAGCCTCTGTTTGGACTTACATCAGTAGGGAGAGAATATCTAAGAAACCGAGGAAGGAAATTCGGTGGAAAACAAAGGAAAAGGAAAGAAACCCCAGGCGATAGCAGGCTGCCCCCGCACTTTTCTTGCTTACGGTTGGAGCGGAGCGGCACTTGGCGCCATCGCAATCGGCCGTCCAGGCGGCCTGGCCAGACAGGAGGAGGGAGAGACAAGCGGGTGACGCTCACTAAATGCCAAGTGGAAGGGCCAGTCAGTCAGGCCATGTTTATGTATCTTAGATGGAGGTGATTTGATTTCTGCCAGAAAAACAGAGACGACTGTAGAAATAATGGACTCCTCCCAAAGCCCACCAACAAAATTTGACTTATGTAACTTAAGTTTATGTGTGCAAGTGTGTCTTTTTCTTTGATGATTTACATGACTAGAGAGGCATTCGTGTATTCATGAATTCATGATTTACACCAAACACCAAAGGGAAAAATAAGTGTGTTGCCCTTTCAGCATGCAGTTAGTGCTAAAGCAGATCTGGGGCCTGTACACAGGAGCACACTTGCAAAATAGAGCAACAGTTAACTTGCTTGAACATGTAGGCAGTGCAGCTCAAAAGCTGTGGCAAACTAATTAAAGTGCACTTAAAAAGGCAAGTGACTTCATGAACATGTACATGCAGTACAACTCTACACTCATTCTGCAATAGTGTATGCAACAGCAGTGACTTTTAGTTGAAAACATTGTGTGCAATGTGGATATTTTTCATTACTGATTGTAATTACATCAATGTCTATGAAACTTAAAATTTCAGTGTGAAACTAACAAATGATCACATATTCACAATATTAGGCATTTTACTGTAAATTACAATACATTTTACAATTACATACTTATATTTTAATTTTGGTTATTGTATTTTTTGTGAAATCCTGGAAGCTAATGTTCATTTTCAAGATTATGTACTGTAGATGTTAAATGCCATCTTGCATTGAGGAATGGTCCAGTTGAACTACCATTTCTCTTATAAATTTTGGCATAAAAAAAGGGTGAGCCATGACCCATCCTTGCATCCATAAACTGAGCCTTTGATGGATGCTACTTTTAGACCCTATTTATGATGGTTAGACGACTAAGTGCTAGCATCTCTAAGATGGGAGATCTTGTGGAGTGTTCCAGGTATGCAGTAGTTAGTGCCTGCCAAAAGTGATCCAAGGAAGGACAACTGGTGAATTGACAATGGGGTCAGGGGCATCCAAGGCTCACTGATGTATGTGGGAAGCAAAGGCTAGCTCATCTGTTTTGATCGCACTAAAGTGGCAATGTTTAAAAGTGAGGGCAGGTTAGAACCAACGTTTCAAGTGTTTTTCTTTTTTGCTTATTTACATACTTATATTTTAATTTTGGTTATTGTATTTTTTGTGAAATCCTGGAAGCTGATATTCATTTTCAAGAGGTTACTGTATCTTACAGATTCCTGTAAAAATGAACTATACTAGAAATGTCATTAAATAAAAAGCAACATTTCATAAAAAGAAAATTATGTATATTGTCACTGTGGTAACAATCGTATATCTCTAAAAATATCTAACAAAAAATAGTGTTAACCTTCAGTTACTGTAAAATGATTTTTTTTACATTGGTATGTGGCAAATTTAACTGTATTAGATAAAAGAAAGTGAAGCTATAACCATGAAAGCATCCAACTTTTTTCTCAGAAGGTCTTGGAGTTGACTTTAGAATGTGGCATGATGACACCCCACAGTTCAATACCAAAGGTAACACCAGATCTGCAGGGGGTTCTAATGAATGGCATCTAATCTGGAACACCTGATTCTAACTTTATGTATTTGAATATGTGATAAATTTAAGGGTGTATTTCATTTTTCCATGCAAATGATCTGTTTTTTGTTTATTTAAATCATGAAAAAGACTACAAAAGGTCAATAGAATGTGTCATGTGTTGGGATTAAAATATAATCACAATTCATTTTAGGCACTGTATCAAAGAGAGTGAAATTCTTTGTTGTTCAAACATGTTGAAGAAAATCACAAGTATCACTGTGTAATGATCATGGGTGTTTGGCAGCAAACCTAGGCAGGACGTCGGTGAATACACAGGGTTTATTTAGACAAACGGACAAAGACTCTCTACACTACACAAGGCTTGACGACGATACGATCATAATAGTGACACAAGTAGACAAACAAAAACCCGAGCTCGGGCTCAGCTGTGGGGGCGGGGCTAAGACGCCCTTCCTTACATGCCCCCCCTCCAAGGAACACCGTCCCAGTTTTGCAACAACACATCAACCGAGCGATGTCCTGAGGGGAGGGGCGGGTGGGAAAACACGAGACATACACTGACACCTGACTGTGAACTTAAGGAACACACATACCACCCAACACACTGTGCAAAACCAAGGGAAACAGTGCTGGGGCAAAAACAAAGTCCACAACAGGGGGTGCATAGTCCACGGGAAAAAAAACGGTGATGGCCCGGGCTGTGGAAATGGTAGCCTGGGCCACGAAAACAACGCCCTGCAGAAGCCGGGCTGCTTCCGTTCGACCCGGAGACTGTGGTTTTCCCCAGCGGCAACCTCTTTGCTTTGGTGAGCAGGGCTTCCGGGGTCGACCGTGGTGACTCGGAAGTGGCAGCGTTGTTCTCCGGCGTCAACCGCATCAACCCGGAGACTTCGGCTAAGATGCCCTTCCTTACACACTGTATAAATCTCACATGTAGAAAAGTTGATACATTTTTTAATAATGCAGTAAAAAATATGCAATTTAATGCAATATATAAATTCTCTTGAGAATTTATTTGACTGACAAAGTATAAAGAGAAAACCTTCAATGGGTTAACTGAGCAACTTGATTATATTATCTAAATATAAACAAATTGAGTTTGATGTCTGCAACACTCCAAAAAGTAAGAGAGAGATGTGAAATAAAGAATAAAAAATGGCTAGAACAATGTAGGTTTACATTTACATTTACAGCATTTAGCAGACGCTCTCCGGAGAGACGAACAACAGTGCTTTATAGTCCATGTCTGGTCTTCTAATTGTAAAGCTAAACCCATCAACAGGTGTCATTCTACTAAGATGCTACTATCAAAGTTACAGTCCATAACAAACCCTGCCAACCCTGTAAAGGCAGAAAACAGAGTAAACAATATACAATAAATAGTCAATAAACAATAAATATGAGGCTATTTAGTTTCTGAGAGTTTCTTGAAGAGGTGCGTTTTGAGTCATTGTTTGAAGACAGCAAGGGACTCAGCTGTTCTAATGACAAGAGGAAGTGTCCTAACCACTAGGCCACTACTGTTATTACTCATTAGTAACTGATGAGTTATCTATTTATAACTGTTCTTAATTCTTTATTAAAGTCTGTTTTTGCTCTCCATTTTTTCACGTCATTGACCAAACCATTTGGCCTGTACCCTGTATAACTGTTAATGACGCACTCCTTTGCGTTGCCTGCTCTTTTTTGATTTTTCCATTCTATCTTAAATGGTGCAAGGGTTATTTCTGGCACCTCAAACTGCTGCATTGGTGGAATGGATTAGTTGTATTAGCATTCCTGCAGTTGTCTCTATTGTGGAAAACTCACAAAGATATTTATTCTAGTTTTGTTTCTTGTTTATCCAGCCTCTTTTTTTGTTGTAGCTTTCTACAGTTCTGTCTTTCTTTTGTGACTGAAAGCTGTTGAAGGCAGTTTCTCAGCCGTTGTGCAACTGGTTTGCTCTCTTTCCATAATATGTCTGCTTGACTAGCTTTGTAGAAGATGCATGCGCAGATGTAAATAGACAAATGGGTCGTTCAGTCATTTCAAACAGCATGAAATGATTGGACAGGCTTTTTACAGCCCTGAAGTTGTCACTGATTACTTTTTTTCTCTTTGTTGTCAGGGCAATTTGTTTATTGCTTATGCAATATAAAGAGGATTTCAAGAAATATAAAACCCTACAATTGCAGAAAAAAACTCTTTTAGTGCTACTTTTCCTGTAAGTTGTGCTACAGTTATGTGCTCACCTGCAACTTGCAGTGACATTAGATTTGATAGGACTTCAAATAATAATGAGTTTTTCATTATTATTCAGACATAATAAAGCACAGTAGCTAAACAAGCTGACGTTTTAGAAATTTACACACTACATTAATTTAAACTGAATACATTTTTGCTTGTTAGCTATTAAACCAGCTAGCTAGCATACCTGCTAGACGAACTGCAGCTAAGCTGTCTATTTCGAGCTGTTTTGCTTACATTTACATTTAAATTTTACATTTATTCATTTGGCTGACGCTTTTATCCAAAGCGACTTCCAGGACAGAGGAAACAATCAAGCATTAGCGCTGCATAGGGCAACACTGAAGGTCGTGCTCTAATGAAGACCAACGCATTTCTCGTAATTGTAAAATAAATAACAGACCGCAATTTCTATAATACATATATATGCCAAGTGCTTACAATTACTTTAGAAAACAACTGCTACAAAATACATATGCCAAGTGCTTACAGTAACTAGTGACAGCAGCTACTACAATATATACATATGCCAAGTGCTTACAGTAACTAGTGACAGCAGCTACTACAATATATACATATGCCAAGTGCTTACAGTAACTACCGACAGCAACTACTACAATAAATACATATGCCAGGTGCTTACAATAACTACTAGAATATAACCACTGACAAGTGCTACAGTAAAACTCGCAAAAGTTCATATGTGACTGCTAGGCTTATGTGCTGAGGTGGGTGCCGAACAGTTGAGTCTTGAGATGCTTCTTGAATGTCGAGACTCAGCTGATCTTCTGTCACTGGGCAGCTCGTTCCACCATTGAGGAACAATGAAGGAGAAGGAGAAAAGTCTGGAGTGGTGTTTGACTGTTCACTTTGTGTTCTACTTCAGTTCTCTCCTACTGACTGAATCTTTTCCTCTCTAATGAAAGGCTTGTTATATAAAGTTGTGTTGAATCGGACAAGTTTTTGTACAACACAGTGCATGCAGGTAACAGGACTAAGCCAAAATTGCCTGTAAAAGAGTCAGCTCACACTCCAGAGACTCGAGGCTTGACTCAGATTCACATCCCACTCACAAAGGTTAGACTTGTTATTCTCAGATTTTTCTACACAGTCAAAGTAAAAGTCTGGAAATAAATATACACAAACACTCACACAGACATGCATGCTCTTGTCGGTAAAAACAGAGAGAGTGGCTGTGAAAAACGGGAGAGCCAGGCGGGCAGGGTGGCAGGAGTGAAGAGAAAAATCAGCAGTAATGATTTGAAACAGGAAGAGTGTGGCGTCAGTAGAATCTGGAGATAAGAGCGCCGCGCTGCATACATAAACATACGGCTCAGCGGCCCTGCGGCACACACAGCTACAGGCGCCCCTGCAACAGCACTGTCCTCACACCCAGACTAGGCCCCGGACCCACAACACACACACACACACACACACAGATCCTATCCACAGACAGACTGTCTGATCTGTTGCCCCATGACTCCATGGATTTAGCTACGTTTACACACACATAGATGCCTGTGCTTTCAGTGGCTGCAGTGGCCCTGAGTGTTTTCTCACACACTGCACCGAGCTGGAAGATATGCACACCAATATGCACGTCCACTGAGGAGCAGCTAATAAGTAACCAGGGGAGCAACTTTCATGTTCTAATAGCTAATATGGGAGGTGAAGTGCATGGTCTTTGCACACACACACTGAGCAGAAAGTCATGGGAGAGAGCAGAGGCAATGTTAGAAGAGTAACTAAATTCCTGTCACTCATTCACACGTTAAAATAAAATACACTGTATAGCTAAGAGTATGGGGATGAGCATTTTGGACATCCCTATCGTGACCATTAAAGTGGAAATACCTCCTCCAGTGCGGCTATAACAACCTCCACACTTCTGGGAAGGCATTTCACAAGATTTCCACAAGTTTGTTTGTGAATTTGTGCCCATTCAGTCAAAAGAGCATTTGTGAGGTCAGACACCAATGTCGGACCAGAAGACCTGGCTCACAATTGACCTCCCAGTTCATCCTTAAGGTGTTAGATTGAGGTCAGGGCTCCTTGCAGACCATGTCTTTATTGACCTTGCTTTGTGCACAGGGGCACAGTCAGGTTAAAACAGGAAAGGACCTTCCAGACTACCAGAGAGTGAAACGTGATTCATCACTCTAGAGAACACATTTCCACTGCTCCAGAGTTCAGTAGTGGTGTGCTTTATATCACTTTAGCCCAGGCTTGGCATTGCACATCTAAGGCTTGTGTGCAGCTGCACGGTCATGGAAAACCATTTCACAAAACTCCCAACACACAGCTATGTTGATATTTGTGCTGATATTGCTTCCAAAGGCAGTTTGGAAGCCTGTTGTGAGTGATGCAACAGAGAACAGGCCATCTTTACACTATGTGCTTCAGCTCTTGTGTGGCCTACCTCTTACCTAACTCTTCCGTATAACTTATTCTACTTATTTCACTTTCTAACTTTTGACAATGTATTAATAATAGTAATTGTAATTAGGTGTTGTTTAGAAATAAAATTTCTAATATATATGTTATATATTAAAAAAAAAAAGACAAGTAGATGTGCAAGGCTTTGACGATGGTCTACTATTGGCAAACTGTTTAATCTTAACCTTTATTATAAGTTAAAAAAATGTTTTTACTTCTCCTAAAGTTGCCATTTTAAAAAAAGATTTTTGATCTGACAACAACATGTGGGTGTAAATAATGAGGATTTTCAAAGCTCAATCCTAATCCTAAACCTAAGTATGACCTTGACCTAAGTGACCCACAAAGTTGTTTTGTATGCCCTCTGTAGAGTTAAATATGAAATTTAAAGCTTTCATAAAAATACTTTACAAAGCCAAGACCATCCTTTTTCTTTCTCATGTTGTAGACTGTAGATAATCCTATTTATCTTTAGTTTTTCTTCAAAGATAACATTTTAATATGAAAACAAATACACACACATATACACACACATACACTCTCACATTCCGCTAAGCTGCTCTGCACCCCTAGGCTGTGTAAATGTCATTAAAGCTAAACTCCAGAGGAACTAATTAGCAACAAAGCCTCTCAACTCAGTTATTATTTTTCCTATCCTGAGCAGCTGGGAGAAGTATTTACGAAAATTACTCTGGACTGGAAACAAAGAATGGCCTGTTTTCTGTCTTCTAACCTGCAAGGCCATGTGACAAAGTGCCACTGACCACTAAGGGCCTTCAAACCTGATACTTTGTGACTAAGAGCAAGCACTGCTACACTCCACTACACAGTTTCATATGGAAGACGTGTGTAGAGGTGGAAGCTCACACACAAACACACACACACAGAGAATGATAAATTAGGACTGGAATCCCATCAAAGTAATCACAGACATACTATACAGCCCTTGGAAGTACCTCTGTTTCGGTGGCTGGAACTGTTCAGAAATGTAAGGTGTGTGTGTGTGTGTGTGTGTGTGTGTGTGCATGTGTGCGCGTGTGCATGCATGTGTGTGTGTGTGTGTGTGTGTGTGTGTGTGTGTGTGTGTAAATGTGTGTGTGTGAGGAGCAGAGGAGTTAATTATACCACTCATTTCCATTCAATCACAACAGGTCTTATGTACATTTTGGTTACCTCAACATAAAATGGAATTGCAATAAACAATATCCTTTCAATGTTTACAGCCAAAGAAACCCTCTGGTTCATTCTTCTGAGTGAACAGAGTAGAGGAAAAAGCAACTTTATATGAATATATTGTCAACAGTGTAACATTTAAACAACAGTTTGCATTGATCTTTTCCATCTTTGTCCACACAGCCCATTAAACACTATAACTTCTTTGTGTTTCTCCCCTAGCCAAAGATGCAGCAGTGAACTAAGCATGACCGCACAGAGTTCAGCGAAATATGATGAGGCGATTGGAGAGCAGGCTGCAGATTAAAAAGTGCAGGGAGCATTCTGGCACAAGGTGGAGAATGCAGAAGATTCCTAGACGGGTTAATAAATGCAGCCCATGGGGCACTGTTTTTCCACCTTCTCTATTTCTCTTTCTCTTTCTCTTTCTCTCTCTCTCTCTCTCTCTCTCTCTCTCTCTCCCTCTCCCCCTTTCTATCTCTCTCTCACACACACACACACACAGACACACATACTACCTGGCACCTGAAAGTGAACTCAAATAGGTCTTCATTATCCTGCTAGCACCTTCATGTGTAAACACAAACATTTGCATATATATATATATAACATATAACAATCAAGACCTTTCAAATCATGCTTTACAGATTTAGCACAAATAAAAAAAAATACTTCAATGGTAATGTATTTTCCCCAGTATTCCATGTCCTATATACAAAAAGTCTGGCACACAAATGTAAAGCATGGCAGGTAGACTTCCGCAAGCACAAACATCCTCCACCACAACTGCTAAACATCCATGGTATGGACATTAAGGCTGTGGAGAGCTACAAGTACATTGGTGTTCATCTGAACAATAAACTGGACTGGACTCACAATATTTATGCTGTTTATAAGAAGGGGTAGAGCAGGCTGTACCTGCTGCAGAGGCTTAGATCTTTTGGAGTGCAGGGGACGCTCCTGAAGACCTTTTATGACTCTGTAGTGGCATCAGTAATCTTTTACGGTGTGGTCTGCTGGGGCAGCAGCATCACTGCTGGGGACAGAATTAGACTGAACAGGCTGACCTGAAAGGCCAGCTCTGTTCTAGGATGTCCTCTGGACCCAGTGGAGATTGTGACTGACAGGAGAATGGTGGCTAAGCTGTCATCCCTGTTGGACAGCATCTCCCACCCCATGCAGGAGACTCTATTAGCACTGAGCAGCTCCTTCAGAGACAGGCTGATGCACCCTTGGTGTGGGAAGGAGAGATTCAGAAGGTCTTTCCTTCCAGCTGCTGTTAGACTGTACAACCAACACCTTGCAGTTAAACAAATACACACATCCAAAACATCACGGACTGAAAACTGGAATGTTCACTTAACATGCAATATCTCTCATGCAATATTTCTTCACTGTGCAATATTCTTCTTTGTAATATACCCCATTGTGTAATATTCTTCTGTTTTTCTCTGTGTAAAATATGTGCAACTTATCAGAATCAGAATCAGAATCAGAATCGTGTTTATTGGCCAAGTATGTGAGTGAACACATACAAGGAATTTGATTC
>JBBPDA010000021.1:2774818-2791323 GCA_037974385.1 Arnoldichthys spilopterus | reverse complement strand
AGAATGTGCAATAGTTTCATCCCTCAGGCAATAAGACTCTTAAACACTCAGGGACTGTCAACACACACACACACACATACCCACTCACTCATTCACTTAAATAGTCCTTAATTTTATATTTATTTACTAATATTTAACTTTATGTTGCTACATTCTTCCTGCTCCCATTGTTTACAATCACATTATTGCATTTTTTGCACCTTTACACCTGGTAGTCCCATAGTAGTCCCATGGTAGTCCCATGGTAGTCTTTGTCCTGCAATCTTTGCACATCTTCGCACACAATGCACTTTATGTTGTTAGTTGTGTAGTTTTTGTGGTCCTGTGTTTCATGCAGCATTTGTTTCACTGTGTACTGTGTGAACAGTAAATGGTCGAAATGACAATAAAATCCTACTCCACATGACATGACATGACATGACATGACATGACATGACTTGACTTGACTTGACTTGACTTGACTTGACTAGACTTGACTTGATCTGTGGGATGTGTTGGACAAACTAATCTGATCCATGGAGACCGCATCTTCAAAATTACAAGATTTAAATTATTTGCTGCTAATGTCTTGATGCCAGATACCGCAGCACACCTTCAGAAGAGACCATGCATTCTTCAGAGCTGTTTTGGTGGCATTATGGTGACCAACAAAATAATTAGCAGTGGTTGTAACATTGCAGATGATTTGTGTAAATGTTCATTTATCTGGGGTATTTTGTGGGGTATCAGAAATTACAAACAGTGTTATTTTCAGCTGTTTTGGGCCTTCCTTGTTTGAAGAAATAAATCTGCAGCTGTGTTGTCTCTTTTATGTTTGATTAGGCTGTATACGACATAAGGCTTATGTTAGGATTATTCAAAGAAGTCATCTATGTTTCTGTATGTGTTGTAGGTTACTGAACTTTTTTGCTATGTTTTGGACCTGTCCAGTTGACTGAATGGAATTAAAAAGAACAAAAAGGAGGCAGAACCACATTTTTCCTTTGACCCCACACTCACGGGTGTATGTTTTTTTGCTCAGCACAGCGCTTTGTCATGCCTTCTGTCTAATAAATAAGGATTTACAGGGAAGCGGGAGGGCCAGCAGTATGCTCTGAAAGGGTCAGGCCTGTGGGAATGCTTTACTGCAAGTCCTCGCAGTGACTGTGAAGATAAGGGGGGCCAGGTTAGAAAGGGTAGGGCTGGCTACATTAAAGCACATGGGCAATCGCAGCACTGCATCATGGCTCACATCTGCTTCAGACAGCACTACACACACTCATGCACACACGCACAGGGTCAGCCATAACTCTAGGCTGTGTGTCTCTGTAACCCTGTAATACTGCACTCAAATCAGACAGGGGAGCTGGTCCAGATCACTGAGCCTTTAGCCCCTCCTTTCCAAACTCCTCCAACTCCCTCTGTCCCTCTGATGACAGACCTGAAAAGTAGAGATCTTTGTTGGTAATTGAAACTTACCTCATTTTCAAAATACCAGGACCCAGGCGGATAATAAAACAGGACCTATATAGGAGAGCATATTACTGGCCAAAGTTAAACAGCAGCGCATATACAGAGGCAAACAGAGCTGGAATTGTTCAATTAAAGCAAAGCGCCCACTGACCTGTTTTTTTTACTATTCTCTATTTAACTTCTCTCACTCTCCCTCTCCTGCTCTCTCTCTCGTCCTTTCTGCTTAACTGCATTGGGAAAGTAGCCATGCGTTGACTCTGCATGGCTGTGACCTTAGTAATATCCACATGGGAGTCTGTAATTACCCAGAATACAGCTCAGGGAGCAGGCCCCACCCTGTGTGCTCTGTAAAGCTCACTCACTCACTCTTGTCTCTCTCTCCTTCTCCCTCGCTTAAGTCACCTCAGCCCCCTTCTCCTTTTCCAGCTCTCTCTCTTTCTATGTACCTCGTGGTGCTTCTCTTTCTCTCTCTCTCTCTCTCTCTCTCTCTCTCTCTCTCTCCCTCATTCTCTTTCTCTTTCTCTCTCTCTCTCTCTCTCTCTCATTCTCTCCCCTTGCTTATATAGTTCTGTGACTCTCATTTCAGCCCCCTATCCACCTCTTTCTCTGTTTCTTTTTGCTCTTTCTTCTCACCTCATGTTGCCTCTTTCTCACTCTCTTTCTCCCTTTGCCCCTCAATCCTACCCCTCTCGTTTTCTCTCAGCTTTAGACGTCTAAGCGACAGGGTGTCACTGCTGACAGTAGTGAAGAAAGGTCTGCGCATAATCCACAAAGAAGAAACTCAACTCAAGTCTGTCTTTCACATAAGTTCTTGCCAGGTCACTCTTCGTTTGAGGGTCCTAGTTCGACCTCAGTGACCCTGAAACCAAACTGCCTAAACTGGCGTGATCCATGCAGCATTACATCACCTATTTATGGTTTCTGACTGTTGCAGGATGAGGTAATGGTATTCCCTGAGCTGGTAAAGCAGTCCTAGAGATTTCAGGGCCGTGCTTGAGTGTGTTGGTGGTGGTTTAGGGGGGGTTGGGGGTTAGTGTGAAGTTTAGCATAAAGAGAAATAAAGCAGGAATGTTTAAGATGAAGCACTGATAAGGGTCCAGCGTGCACAATGGCCTCCATACTATTTGTGGCGTGAGGGACACACAGTCTCACGCAACCCTACACAGGCACACAGGAATGCTTTCTCCTCCACATATGTACACACACACACTCACACATACACACAGACTGAGCCCAGCCGCCACACGATTGGTTATCTTACCATCAGTGTGGAGGCTGCCAGACTGGACCCTTTGAAATGTGATCCTTAGCTGTTCCAAGAGCAGCCTCTTGCCCTAATTGGATGATTATACCCAGAACAACATTATTTTAACTCAAGAGAGAAGGGGGAAAAAGCCTTTATTACTCGGTAAATTCCCCTTGACTCGCTATTTGTAACCGTGGCTAAGAGTTACCAACTTCAAGCTGTCAAATGAGTGCCAGATTGCACAGACTCCATGAGCTGCTCAAGAGAGGAATCTGCATCTTTAGACCACTCTCCCAAGTTCCACTGCACTCCATATAACACTATATCAGTGCAACATACAGTCCAGTACAACTGGAATTAGGCAAGATGTTTTCCATACACAGCACAGTGACTGCATACTTTTTCAGCTTTACAAATAAGCACCCCATACATACTAACCCTGCATGCTGTAAACAATGTTGGGGACTCAAATTCAAGAGCGAGTATTCAGACACAGACCAGACAGAGGGGCCCTGGAAATGGCGGCTCAGCAGATAAACATCAGACACATCAAATAATGGTGATCAAAGGCAGCTCTTAAAGGCCACACAGACAATATCAGCAGATCATGTTTACATTCTTCAGTTGCTCTAATGAACCAGACTGTAGTTTTCTACAGACACTTAAACTTATACCGGATACTCCTTTGAATGGGGGTAAGGACATAAATATGCCAAAAAGTAGGTTTCGTCCACTTTTTTTCAGAGAAATATGAATTTAACGACACAGTTATGAGAAGTCCATATTCATTGCTTCCAAAACCACTGAAATGTTGTCACAGTGAGCCAGGGAGTGCTTTGTCTTCCCGACATGAGAAGGCTTGTTAGTGGCGCAGGGGAAACAGCACATTGCGTCTTCTCTTGGCAACTGTGATGGTAATTTGGTGGCTGGAGTGGGCCAGAGAACAAAGGAGGGCTTAACTCCGGCTTGAGAGGAGCCTCGGGCAGGCCTCAGCAGTGGTCAGCCATATATCACCAAAAAAAGGCTAAAAACAGAACCAGCCACTCAAATATTTGCCTAAACTCCACGTGCCCCATAATCAAGAGGGAAATGACAGTGTGTTTGCATTGTCCAGGCTGCAGAGGCCTCCTCTAAACACAGAGACAGAGAGAGAGAGAGAGAGAGAGAGAGAGAGAGAGAGAGAGAGAGAGAGAGAGAGAGAGAGAGAGAGAGAGAAAGAGAAGGAGATAGAGAAAGAGAAAAAGAAAAAGCTAGGACAATGAGGGAGTTGTGAAATTATAGGGCTTCTACATCAGAACTGCTTGCACTCCCACGCTTACACACTTATGGACATATAGTCTGCATAAGACTCTCCACAGTAGGCCTCAAGTAAAAGCTTAATTATTGTATGGACTTAACTTTATTATGCTTTACGTTTTCATTCGTACAGACAGGGTTGGCACATGGACTTTGTTACCTCAAAATAAAATGCCAATATATTTAACTCACATGAAAACATTTATTCATTTTTACTCACAAATGAAGATTAATTACTTTGTAGAAACTGTTGTGTGGTTGGAAAGGCTTAATGGAATACTGGAAAAAGTCCCATTCAATATGGTTGTAACGCGTCATGCCCTACGTGTCTCGTCCATGTTATGTTTTGGTTCTATGTGTTCGTGTTCCTCGTGTTTGTTACCATGCCCTTGCCCCGCTTCACAGCTGTATCTCGTCTCTTGTCTCCTTCCCGTCAGGTGCCCCGTGTTCCATGTACCTATTTAGTCTTGTGTGTTTGTGCTCATGTTTGTCGGTTCCCTGTTGTACTCTGTGGTTTCACGCTTCTGTTTCATAGTGTTTTTTGTTGGTTTCATTAAAACCCTCAACTTAAAAACTTAGTTTGCATTTGCTTCCAAACACTTTACATCCAAGACAATAGTGACCAATTTTGTTCAAATTTAGACTTCGTAGTGATACTTACTTTGCATGTGAAAGGTCACACTGGTACACTATTTAAAAGTGGCTATTTAAAGGCAGTGGATTTAATATAGAACGATGAAAACTTAAAGAAACATATATAAATAAATGATTCTTCGCATAGTTAAATTGTTCTTCTGTATAATGTAAAACGAAAAGGGTTTTACTATTGAAACAAATCATATTACCTTTTTGTGGTAGTATAAAGAACTCCTTCATCTAAAGATATATAATAGTTCAGACATATATTTTGATTCAGCGTGTGTGTGTGTTTTCCATCCTGAATATCTTCAGTAAGACAAAATAACCAGCTTGGTCTAGCTCAGCTGTAGTGTTTTAAACTGAAAACTCAATCCTGACTTAAACTCATTAGTAAAGTGAAACTGACTATTTGTAATTGTGAACACACTCAAGCACCACAACGAAATGTGACCTCTGCATTTAACCCATCACACGTGCACACGTGGAGTAGCGGGCAGCTATCAACAGCGCCCGAGGAGCAGTGTTGCGGGACAGCTCAAGGGAACCCCAGTAGTGCCTGGGCCGGGAACTTGCAACCTTCAGGACTCAATAGAACTCTTGACCACCATCCTGTAAAATTGTTTAGACTTACAACAGTGAAGGAGTGTGTAGCATGAGAGGTCAATTGCAATTAATGTTAAGATGTTTTCACTCTGTTAGTCAAACAGCCCCCTTGGTTCATTTTCTTTGCTTTCTTTTTTCCAAAATGCATGCCAAGACCACAACAGCCTTTTTACTATTAGATGTGCATGTAACCCAAGTACACATGGATCTAAGCCTGGAAGAACAAATAGCTGAAATACTGCCCTAGGCACCCTCAAATTTTGACAGATTTCCAAAGAACATGGTAAACATACACATTGTCTGTTTTAGGGGGTGCCGTTCTGTGTCATTATTATTGTTTGAAATCCTGTGTTGTTGCAGTATCAATAGATGTCTTGTCACTTGCAGTTATTTCTACTTGGGACTTTCATGGCAAAGGTTACATTGCCCTTTTTTGAGTGTCTGGATTTGCCTAAAAGAGCTTAGTAGCTGTAACATTTGAACAATTTCTTGTAGGACACACAGTAAACTTACAGGGACACTGCTTTAACTACAAGTACAGACTGTCATGGTTAAATGTGCAACAGGTGTGTGATTGATGTCAACAGCTTGAGGAGCACATTCAATAAAGAATGAAGGTGACAGGAAATGGTAATGTGTGTTCATGGCCACCTCAGAAGAAGGCTAAATGGATGCAGTGACGTCCACTTCCTGTCAGTAGCATGTACTCTCTCGCTGGCGTTTTCTCTTTTTTCACCCGTTCCTTCTGACACAACAGGATATGAGGACATAGGTTATCAACAAAAGCTTATACAAAGCAGTGCTAGTTCTGCCTAGGGTCTTGTCTCAGTTCAGAGGGGCCTTGTAGACAATAGTGTAACATTTCACTTCACTGTCTTACAAATAAAGGTTCTTAAATAGTTTCAGGTACAGAAAAAAAACATTCAGTCGCTATAGAATCTTAACAACCATTGATGGGTTCTTTAGTGAGGCCAAAGTGGTTCTTCTCAACTACTGTTCAAAGGAAACCTCTCTGGCACCTTTATTTGTAAAAATGTAGTCTGAGTGACCATGTTAAGAGGATTCCTCTCCCCATTGCTTTGTGGTGAAGCTTTGGATTCATCACATGTTATTGAACCTGTAAGTGACTGAGAAGGGTTTATATACAACTACAGGCCAACTTTGCTTATGGGAACAAAAATATGGCTGTAGGTGCTTGGCAGCTGTGGCAACTAAAAACAGTGGCAAGTCATGTAAGCAGAGACATTGAACTGCAAACAAATCTGAAGTTTGATGCTTTCTGGAGACAATGAAAAATATAATTTAAGCCAGCACTGTTTTTAAAACAAAGAGAATAACTTAAACACTGTGTTTGGAGAAGAGCATCCACCCTCTCCACATGAAAAAACAATACAAGACACAAAAATAGAAGGTAAAATTTTATGCTGACGCTTACTAATTTGTCAGTTTGAGCCAACTTATATTTCTTAAATGAGAAATAAGATAAGTAAATATCTGTAGGATCATTACATCTCACAAACACTTTGTGTGTGTGTGGTGATGGTGGTGGTGGTGGTGGTGGTGGTGGTGGTGGTGGGGTCGCTAAATAAAATATCTTTAGGATTTAGAGCCTAAGACATGCATGTGAAGACATTTTTAAGAACCATTTTGGCTGATTATTGTGTTTGTTTACTACAGTACTGGGAGTATAGTAAAGTAAATACAGTATAAAACTGTCAAGAACCATGTCCCACCCAGCCCCGGTTTGATAAAAAAAATTATTTTATCAGAAACAAAGGTATTTCAAACAGCCCACTCCTGAGTAACCATCCTCCCACCTTTAAACACCAGATGAATAAATGTTTCTTAGCGTTTAATTCAGGAAATCAGTAGACATGTTAACAACAGATCAGCCAGTGGTTGAATTTTAGCTTTTGGCCTGAGTGACTCTCTAAGTAAATATTCAAATCTATTTTGTTCCCCAAAGTACAGTTTTGCCTTAAACTTTATATAATAGCACACAGTCAGGAATTATGCAATTCCTGGATGTAATATTCATATTTCAAACAAATCACGCCAGATTTCATTCAATAGCAGTCTAAGAGGGGCTCAGGGGCTCAGTCTACTTATGTGGTGTATACCAGAGTTTGCATGGTAACATTATCACTTGTGCTGGTGAACCACAAAACAGGATAATCTTACCAGATTCATTTTAATCTAACCAAACCTATGAGAACACACCCTGGGCTGCCAATTTTTTAAACTTGCTGGACCTTCTACCTGGTGTATATTCATGTGTCATTAACTATAGGTCCACTTGGTCGGCTTATAATTACTGACTATAGCCCTCCTGATACTGCACAATTTATGAGCCCTCATGTTCCATCGACAAGTGGAATGCAGCTGACCAGATATTATACCAGCTATGCACCACTCTAATTAAAGCAGTGGTGTAAGGGTGACCTGGAATGTCTCACACAAACTATGTATAAACATTTTTTATAAATTTATAAGAAGTACTGACAAGGTTGATGTTTCTAATGAAGTGACAGGTGCACAGCACTACTTGCTACTGACACAATCATAACACAACACATATAACTATGCCATTGCCACACTGCAGTCACTGCTGTGATAAGAATGGCTAACCGTCAAGTAATATCTGGTCAGAGGTGATTCATTGAGCAAAGGGTATAATGAATGGGTGATGTGAAATGGTCTTATGTAAAATATAAATGTAAAACTGATCTTAAAATAAGAAACACTAAATATATAGACTAAATTTAAAATAATTTCACTTGCCAAGATATCATTTACTGCAGCACCAGCAGATGGGTCTACAAAATATATGCTAGTTTAAAATAATTATGAATTATTAATGCTTATGAAATACAGGATCAGATACTGAAATCAAGGTCCCATTTGGAAGACTTCTGAACTCTGAGCTGGTTCCTTTTCTTAATTCACATACCATGTCAAACCAGGTGAGCATTCAAGATGTGTAATGATTACTCCATGCCTATGTCATCTGCACTCACTGGCCATTAAGTCTCATAGCAGGTGAACAAACATTGGGCTCTGAAGTTGTCCCAGCATTCTGGGAAGTTGCTGCTGTCATTGCCAACCTGGATGCAGCCCCACTCACTGACTGTAGCTCTCTTAAATGGAAAATCTGAAGGGCAGCTCTCTTATAGTTAGCAATTCCTCTAGCAGTTTTCTGTCACCTCATGTGCTGCCTGTGAAGGCTACCCATTGAACACATGGATGCAGAGGGAAAAACAAAGATAAACAAAAAGCACATAAAACAAAAAGACAAATCTGTGAAGGACATGCAGAAGGACATTCTTTTTAAAAGAAATTGAAGTTGGAAGAGCTTGAAGAATGTAATTAAAGTATGAAATGATATTCAGTAATACAACACAAGCTTTTCCCAATAACCAAATGTCATGAGAGGACTGGAGTGAAAGAGATTTAAGAACAAAAAAATGTCAGGAAGAACAGGAAAGCTTCAGATAGTAGTCAGTTTATTATATCACTGATAAAAAGAGATTTAACAGATTGGGTTTGATAGAAACATAAAAATATCAACAGCATAAATAATACATCTGTGTATTTAGTAACATAATAATAATAATAATAATAATAATAATAATAATAAACATATAGCTTTCATACAAGACCTGCAGCAGTGAGCAGATTACAAAAAAAAAAACACATAGGAAAGGGAAAGCAAGCAAAAAAGAAAGACTTCAATAAAACTTGCCACCTTAAGCTTGATTTATACTTATGTGTATACACTGTAGTTATGGGGTCAACTGCACCCCACCCCACACATGTAACTATGAATCTAATGATGGACTATGATTGGTCCATTTTGCAGCATCATATTTCCAGTTGCTCTGTGTTCTCTAATATTTTTAATTGAGTTTTAGGAAGTTGAAGGAACAGCAGTAGTAGCAGTCATGGCAGAAAAATCCAGATGCTGAGAAAATGTATTGCATTTGTCCACCTTTCAGCCTGCTACTCAAGTCTTTTGCCACCTCTCAACAGTTGTCCACTTGTCCACTTGGCTGGCCAGGTACCTTCACCTTCTCTTCCCCCTCACACAATGCACCTGGAGCAGGGCCAGGGCTGCTGTTAATTGGGCCTCATTATTAAGTTAAGTGCAGTGCGGGTGGTGGTGCAGGAGCTAATGAGCATGGGGATACAGGCTGTGCCGGCCCAGCCATTAGGAAAATTAGTGAGTGGAAAATGAGTACAGTGCTAGCTGGGAGAGAGAAACAGAGAGAATTAAAGGGGCTTTCTGATAAGACTAAACAATGACTAAGCACACACTGGAAACATCAGCCTGTCACCATTACTGCAGTTACAGAGCATTTCAGTGGGAGCTTTTATTTAGGCAGAAAACAGCACTTCTTAGAAAACCCTGCATTCTTTAACAAGACATGAATGGCTTTGCACCTTTAGAATCACAGTGTTTTACAGAAAATATTCCAAAAGGGATTTGGAGGGCATTAAGTGCTGTCAAGGCTGTAAAGTAAATACCATGTCAGAGCAGTAGGGGGCACCATGTGTAGGAACTCCACAAGTGGCTTTTACTTGGGTTTATAGGCATCCATAGCCCCTCCCCACCACTACTCGGCCCTTCACCCTCGTCCTGCTTTCTGCAGGATCAGTAGGGTCCTGCCAAAAAGGGGTCAAAGAAATCATATTTACTTGGCAGCGGAGACCCCATGATCACTCAAGGTGAGGCTTGACTGTTGTACTTTGGTAATGCTGACCCATGCAAAGTCCCCGAATATGGGAATCTCGACTGCTTACTTATCTGGCAGGCTATGTCTGTAGTCTTGGACTGTGTTTAGTTTGTTTTTGCGATCGGTGAGATTTCCAAGTTGTTGCACACAGCATTTTATTGTAAACAGAATAGATATAAACGTCATCAGTTTCTTTTCTTCGTCTGGTTATTCTAGTGTTAACAGATCAGATATTGTACATGAGCTAATACACTAACAAGCTGCTGTTTTTGTATTTTAGCTGCCTACGAACTTCTAATATTTTCATTTTAGATAGATTAATGTGAATAGTGTAAGCAAAGGGGCTAAGTGTTGAAACACAAAAAATGAACAAAAAAAATACCAATTAAGCATGGTCTGGAGTATTATTTTCACAAAGACAATTAACAGAGAAACGAACACAACAAAAATATTTTGTATTTTAAGTGGGATAAAGAGAAAATATAAACACTGGCACCGACTGAGGACCAGACGAGTAGAGTGAAAACTGACATGACAAAGAGTAATGACATAATATATGTGTATAGTGATGTGGGGGGGGGGGGGGGGAGTAAGACAGTGTGCGTGAGAAATAGAGAGAGGAAGTGGGAGACAGGGAGACACAGATTAATTGTGAGAGAGTGAAGAAAGGGCAAAACTGAGAAAAAGATGAGAGAGAACAAGAAAAGAGAAAAGTAACAGAGAAAAAGAGAAAGAGGTTGGTAGTGTTTGTGTGAGATTGTATCAGGAATATGTGGGTGGTGAGAGGTTTAGTGAGAGGGGATGAAGGTTTCTGCGCGAGGACCCACGAGGTCATCACTCTCAAGCGCAGATGCCAGACACAGATATGCTTTCATTCAGGTTCCATTAAAAATCAAAGGATCTGAAAGAGAGCATGCAGACTTCACGCAGTGAACCATAGCTGGCACTCCACCTCCAGTAAAACACATCCAGCGGAGCAGGACTCAGGCCCATAGGCAGAGACAGCAAGGGGTCCGTTATGGAGAGGGACCATATCAGAGCAACATGTTTAGAAGCTTCTTTCCAAGCTGGAGAGATTACAGAGAGAGATGCCTTCCATCCACAGCAGAGCGTGGGAGACTGAAAGATGAGGACTTAACATCGCCAGTGTTTAGATGACTTTGAGAGAGTTTTTTCCCCCCTTCACACAGCCTCCGCTAAATTATCCAAACACGACCACACTGGCATTCATTTGCGCATTATCCTCCACCTAAAAGCAGTTTATCTTGGCCACACAGTGACAGTGTTGTTCCTGGGTGATGCCCAGCAGATATTTGGCCCAGCCTTGGAAATCCCACCCTGTAGTGTTCTCTTCTGTGATTTTAAAAGAGACTGGGAGATCAGTCGCTGTTCAAGCCTGGATGAGGCCATGGAAAGCAGACAGTCAGACAAGAAGCAGCAGTAACACACAGAAAAGGAGGAAATTAATGTGTCCAGATTTCCCAATGCTAAGTCCCACAACAAGCCCTGTTTTTGTAATGGAGCACTGCTGTTCAAGTGTAGAATTGTTCTTCAAAAATTCAGAATCAGTGTTTTCAACAAACTAAACAACTAAACTGGTTTATTATTGTGCTTGTCACGAATGGAGGTGAGTCTGGAAACCAGTGCAGTTATCAAAGAGTCTTTATTTGCAAAAACCAGCAACACCGGAACCAGCGCTCCGGTGCTCGATAGGAGAATGCCGGTGGCAACTGCCTTTGCTGGAGCTAGGCTCAGCTCAGTTCGTGTAAAGTTCGATACCGTATCCTATAATGCTAATGCTTGCTAAGCGCTTCTTCAGCAGCACCAACCTGGTGCTGCGCGTTCAATACTGGTCCTACAACTAAGTGCTTCCTAAGCAGCACCTACCTGGTGCTGCACGTTCAATACATATCCTACAACTAAGTGCTTCGTAAGCAGCACCTACCTGGTGC
The DNA here is from genome assembly GCA_037974385.1 of Arnoldichthys spilopterus. Classification (NCBI taxonomy): domain Eukaryota; kingdom Metazoa; phylum Chordata; class Actinopteri; order Characiformes; family Lepidarchidae; genus Arnoldichthys; species Arnoldichthys spilopterus. The sequence goes on along the minus strand of JBBPDA010000021.1, from coordinate 2,779,402 downwards.
TGCACATTCAATACGTGTCCTACAACTAGTGCTTCCTAAGCAGCACCTACCTGGTGCTGCACGCTCAATACTTCCCTTCAATCATTGCCTAATACCACGACGTATAACAAGTATCCTCCGTACCTACCCGTGTTCTGGCCCTGCCTATATTCCCAGGTGATCAGGGGCTAACTAGCTGCACCTGGAAATAGTTGGGACAGTCAGTGTTCGGGGGACGGAGGCCGCGCCGACCGCTGGGTGGCACCAATCTCCCCTCAACCGGAGGGGGTCTTACCCATTCCCTTACAGTGCTGTTGTTGACATGAGAATCATCATTAGGCTAATCGCTCATTTTTACCTGCTTTACACAGGTCAGCAACCTTAACTGCTTGATAATAATGATCATCTCTCAGTTGGTCACATGAAAGAGAAAAAAATCTGAGTAAAATCTGTGTACTTTTCCATGAAGAAAAAAATATCTCTATGCATTTCACCTTGCACTATAAATCTTCTGACTACAGACAGGGCTGTGACTTTTTAACACATCTTGACCTGATGTCAGACAGAATTCAGTATTTTGCTGACTCTCCTTTACCAATATTAAATGCATGGTAAGCTACAACCTTATATCCAAAACGTTTGGATGCTATGTTAAATGTAAATAAACTCAGAATGCAAAGAAAATCATTTGAAAATCATAAACTCATATTTAGTTGAAAATGGAACAAAGACAACATATCAAATGTTACAAGTAAAAAATGTTATGGTTTGATGAAAGAAATTTGCTTTAGATTTAGAGTTTGATGCCAGCAAAAAAAAATTCTTAAAAAGTTGGGACAGTGATCCCTAGTCTAGGAACTAGGGAGACCAATTGCACTTTTGAAATGGGTAAAAACTGATATGGGATTTCAGTTGCCCAATTGTTTGAGGTCAACAAGAGAACATTCATTAGTAGGGATGTTACTGTAGGCTACAACTGTTACATTTAAGTTTGTTATCTGCTTGTTCTACTGAGGATGACAGTATTCCATTTTCAGCAGACCTACAGCTGGCAGCAAACATTACACCATTTTAGACAGTGTAATTTTTTACACTACTACATTACTTGGGAAATTAATATTACTATAATAAATACTGACAAATGTGTTACTTAATGTTGTGATGTAGCTTATTAAATCTTATGGGCCGTGGACAGGGGAAAGTGTCACAGTGTGTGTTTTTCTGCTGTTGGTGATTGGTTGTTGGTGATGGTAGTGCCTGAGTGGTTTTTTCACTGAGGGTGTAAAACAGGCTAGGACCGCCACTGCCAGGATGGCAGCATATGTTGCTTCAAAACCTGTATATAAGTAATCAGAATTAATGATGCTTTCCTAGATGTAAAAGCTAGCTATGATGTGTTCAATCATGTACCCCATACTATCAGGAATGTATCATCTAATCTCCTCTTTAGTCTGAAGTAACAAAAGTGAGTGAGTGAATATTTGTAATTTGTCATTGTGGCCCAAGGAGCAGTGCTTGGGAACAGTACCTTGCTCAGAGGTACTTGCACCAGCTTGGATTTGAATCAGCAACCTTCAGTTCACAAGGGCAACTCCCTAACGTCCCTAACTGCAGTGTGGTTTTGAAAATTTTGGCTGCATTTCTAGTTCATGTTTATATATGGTTTCTTCTTTAAATGGTAAAATATTTTCTTTGGTAATTGGTAATTTTATAGTAAAAGTTTTAATTTGCATTCATCGGCGTAAAAATGAACTGTGTTTACAGACACTATTCAGAAGTGTTCTTAAGCCCATGCATTAATTTCCACCACAGAATCATGTCAGGTTGTAATGCAGCACCGCTTGAAGATCACAGCCATTCAGTACTGGTTTTCAGCCATGTCCATTATGTACAGTGATTTCTTCAAATTCTCTGAATCTTGTAGTGATATTATTTACCATAGACAATCAAATCCCCAATTTCTTAGCATTTTTTTTTACCTTATTTTAGTTCATTTCCCTAACAAAATGAAAGGAAATAAAATAAAAATTGTTTAAAATGTCATGTGCCACCCCAGCTTGAATGTCATGATGCCTCTGACAGACATCTTTTACTTGGACACTCAAACAAAACTACAGGGACCACAGTGATATTTTGGCCATTTTGAGAGGGAAGAATTGTAATTAGATTATATTATTATTTTCCATGGTGATAAAGAATGCAGAGTTTTCCAAAGCTTCACCACTTCCCTGCTCTTCACAAAAAAACACTTTCCACCAAGTAGTATAGTATAAAGTATAAAGGAAATCTCTCTCTCGCTCTCTCTCTCTCTCTCTCTCTCTCTCCCTCTCTCTCGCTTACTGTTGTGGCAAAATCAGTGAAAAAACAACATCCTCACAACCTGTGAACTGAACCTGAACAGCAAATGGCAAAACGACCCCTGACACAGTAATTGATTTTTTGGGAAGTGGCACATGGAACAATTTGCAATGAGAGCCATAATGAGCTCAGTGTGTGTCATCTGTCGAGTTTGTTTGAAGTCAGCTTTCAGGTAGTGAAGGTCTAAAGAGTATTAATAAAACCTGTAATGTGCAGTCTGCTGAGCGACATATCATGGTCATTGCGTCATCCACCTTCCTAAACAAAAGGACTTACTGTGTGACAAGCAGTACAGCAGTTTGAACGTATTTGGTCTTGGAGGAGGTGCAGGGCTGCCTGGGTGGCCACATTAGAGAAGCCCTGTTGAATGCTAGGGGTTTGAGTAAACAGTTTGCTAGCTGAGCTCCATCACAGGTCTGGTGAGTGCCCAGATTCTATGCTGCTGATATTATGCATTACTGTACACATAATAACAGCCTTTTGCTGCCACTCGTTCTGGACAGCCCCAGTGACCCGGCCTTCAGTCGCTTTGAAATGCTAACCTCGTCAAAGCCATCATACCTCATTTACAGCAAGCGGATGGCTTTTAGAACACCAGTACTTGCTATAAATAACTACTTCATTGAGGCCCAGGGAGGTGAATGAGGTGAAGGATGGGGGGATTGTAAACAGCAGGCACATTTGTAAGCATTTAAGACTGAAAAAAATGGTTAAAAAACAACCAAGGAACTCACAACAGGAGAGGAAAAAACATTGTATTTGCGAACCTAATAAAGAGTGAATGTGACATCTGCATGTTTCATAACCACCCTTATGCTGAAAGTTAGCAACTATTAGGACACACAAATTGTTTGCTTTAGATCCATGCTATGGCCTATAAATGGTGGAAACTGTTGTTTTGGAGAAGGATGCGAACAATGGCTGTGGGGGAACATGCCTGATGTGGGCAGAGGCCCAGGCTGTCAGAGTGTGAAGAACAAGCTTGATTCATTGATCATAATTCAGTTTACTAACATTGATTTACAAGCAGGCAGTGCACTGGGCTCACTCTGGCATAGATTAAAAGGTCTGGCATAGAAAACATGCCTCCCCTTCAGAACAGGAAAAAATATCCAAAATAAATCAAAGGAATTATTCAGCAGCCATAGTGTCATCCCAAGACCCTGAAACAAAGCTGTGTGACGTTTCAATCAGTCCCCAGCCAGACTACTTATTCTGAGTAATTCTACTGCTCTACAGCACCTACAGAAAGGACTCTGTTGTCCACAGTTTTGAGTGTATATATAGCAGAATTAAATTGTACAGTTGCAGAACATTCTCAGTATTTCAGTCAATTTAAATTAATATAAATACTGTTTCAAAATTTTTGCTTTTTTAAGACACATTCATGGGAGGGGATTTGGTTGCTAAATGTGGCTACGATTGTGACCAGGTATAAATTATGTATCTGATTCATTTGGTTACAGAATGCATACTTAAACAACACTTTCTTGAAGCTGGAACACAATGTCCACAACCCAACAGATTATGTTCTTCAGACTGAGAAAAAAACTAATTTCAGAAGTACTTATTTACACAAATGACCTTCCTTGCTCTTGAGTTTTCTAGCTCTAGCAATACAGATTTCTACCCCAGTTAGAAGTCCTGAGTATGAACTCTGGTCTAACCTCTGCTCCTTTATACACAGCTCCCCCTTTATATACACTAACACACTGCAAGACACGAAAACAAAGGAACATTTGGGCAGTTCCGCACTTACATACTCACAACAGAGGTTTTCACAGCAGGGAACGTGAGAATTTTGATCAGCTTTTTGTCCCAAACGGCTCAAACTTTGATGTCTTTGTTCTGTTCTGAGAAGCTGAAATTTTCTTGAACTTTCTGCAAATATAAATTGGGTTTGAAAAAAAAAAGCAGAAGTAAAAGTCACGACATTAAGAGGCACAGATGGGCTCTTTCAGCACACTGCGGAAAAAATACAAGGTGGTGCTTCAGGCCTGAAGGCTGTGATACCTGATCATCAAACCACGGCCAATTAGAGCATTAGGAGAAGTCATTTATTTTGCCTATGTTAAAAAAGGTGCTAAACTCCATGAACCATTCCCTCATACCCTGCTGAAATTTCATCCTGAGTGAGTATGGCCCCACCGAGTGAGAGACAGAGGGATATTGAGAGAGAGAGAGAGAGAGAGAGAGAGAGAGAGAGAGAGAGAGAGAGAGAGAGAGAGAGAGAAAGAGAGAGAGAGA
>JBBPDA010000021.1:2757762-2769012 GCA_037974385.1 Arnoldichthys spilopterus | reverse complement strand
GTGTGTGTGTGTGTGTGTGTGTGTGTTTGTGTGTGTGTGTGTGTGTGTGTGTGTGTGTGTGCATGTGTGTGTGTAGGTGTGTGTATGTGTGTGTGCACATGCGTGGGTATGCATGTGTGTGTGTGTTTGTGTGTGTGAGCAATCGTCATTTTCTCCCTGAAGCATGACCAGACATGCCAGAACTGGAAGTCCTACTCCATGACTTGTGAGATTGTGATCGGGCTGATAACAGCTTGTCGAACACATACACAGGAGCTGTTAAAGATCTTGAAAGCATTCTTGTAAAATCTGCAGCCATCTTTTTCTGGCACAGATCAGCCTCCACAGTCTATGGCAGAAAGTTCTGAAAAAAGAGAGAAAAAACTTACAGAACCACCCTTGTGACTCCAGCCACAGTGATGAGGGACTTCGATAAAGTATGTGGACAGTTACAAAGCAGGAAGATCAGCTACTACAGACACTGCTTTAAAAAAAGATATTATGCTATGTGATCAAACAGAAACTACAGAACATTCTGCAATGAACTGTGATTGCTGCGAAGCTACTTAATAACAATGAACACAGAACAAGACCAAAAACACAAACATCTTGCAGTAAAGCACTATGAAATTATTGTTCATTTATAAGAACAAGGACTAAAAGTTTGGTTTTTTAGTGGTACTGTATATATGCCTCCTATATATTACATAAAGTACCCATCTACAGTATGTATCATTACCATAGAAGCATTTGTCTTTGAGGTTCACTACCCTTCACAGGCAAAATACATAGGAGCACAAGCCCATGTAGCTGCACAATTTGTCAGCCACCCTCTACCTCATTTATCAATGGTCAGTTTCTGACCACAGGACCACTACTAACATGACAATTTGGATGGTGGACCTTTCTCAACATCTGATATGGTAGTAGCATGTTAGTGCATGTGGTGCTGATATGGATGTATCAGTCACATATGTGTTGCTGGAGTTTTTACACATCATTATCATAGTTAGGTTGAGTGTGGTTCACCACCCACACATGTCCATGCCAAGAGTGACTCTGTTGTCTGAAATTGACCATTGATGAAGGGCTGAAGTTCTCTAACAGTACTCTGGCAAATGCACTCTGTTTTCAGTTTGTATTTGATCCATGTAATAGACATGTAGTATATTATGACTGCTGGCTGATGTTCTTGACTCTTTCTGCCACTAGGTTCTTTGGAAATCAGTACAGTAAAAGCATGCTGAATGAAATGCCGTTTGATAAGCATTAGAAATGAAGTGTAAAAAGACTCAGCTCCTTCGTTTACTTTAACATAGTTTTAGGATTTAAGAAAAGTGGTATTTGGTGGAATTGTGCCTGGATGAGGAAATGACAGGAAACAGCAGAATGACATCAGACTCTGGGCAGCAGTGTGCTTGTTTAATGGGCGGCAGGGCCTAAATGAGCTTTTCCACACAGCCCAGCTCACTTAATTTAGAAAGCACATACTGTATTTCACCCAAACTGCTGCAGAAAGTTGACCTGTGGCTGGCAGTAAATCAAAATTAATATCCACTGTCACTGTAATGGACCTACTGCTAATATATATTGTGATATTGTCTTTTTTCCCCACCTATTGCAGAGAGCCACAGGTTGTACCCCTACTTCTTTTGCTTTTGCCTGGGCCTAGGTTGCCATGTTGGAGCTTGATTTGATGCAGTCAGCAAGCTGTGGATGACAAACAGTCCCTGGAGCCTTGGCAGCAGTTTTAGTGAGAGAGGGTGAGAGTCCTGTCCCGAGGCCAGCTAAAGGTCAGCATTAACTCAGCACCCTGCCTCTGCAGGCTTAGCAGTAATGTAATAATCTGATCTGGATTTCTATGGACTTTGAGCAGTGCTGTATCCTGGTGAAGTTTGCACAGAACACCAAATGGACCCACTGCAACCCACTCACACCCTCCATGCCAGAAGGGGGCCAAGAGCTCAGGGACGGCTCCGGGGCAGACGATCATTTGTCACAAGCTGAGCCCTGGGCGGCTGGAATTTCTCAGTTTGCACATGCAGAATATCAGACAAGATGTGCGGTGTTCCTACAGATCAGGGGCTACTAGAGCATGGTGCCAATCAAAGCCCGCAGCACTGCTATAATGCTGTTCACACACAGCTGCAGCCTCGCAAGGCCTTGCCCTTGGGCTGCGGGTGCTAGACCTCAGCATGGAAGTGCCTGTAAATGTATGGTTTTGTCACTGTGTTCACACATTCCCCTCACAACCAATGCAATTTCAGCCCCCAGCTGTACAGTCAACCCCATCTTCCCCACACTTCCTACCACTAATCTCACTCAGAGATGAGCCATATTACTCCTGCCCCTACCCTACATTGTTGGGGAGGGGTTGGGGGATATACTCATAAATGCATCTTCACCATTGTGCTTTGCTTTAATAAAGCCCTTTCATTCTACAAATCATTCAGCACTATAGAATTTATATTACTATGTCTAACACTTATTCGTCCCCATAGTGCTAAAGTCAGCACAGCAATCCAAGGTTTGCCATTTAAAGACATAGCTGTAGTTGTCATTGGCTTTTAACAGACTAAAATGCTAAAAGTCAGCAAAGGTTTTCTTGTTTGTGGGCATATCTGTATGTGTGTGCTTAAGAGTAGAACTCACGTACAGAAGAGAAGTCAACGTTCAAGGAGATTTAGTGAATCAGAGATTTACAGAGAAAAAGGGAAAGAGAAAAGGAAAAGGGAGTGAAGTACCTGTCCAGTGATCTCCCTCTGAGGAATGTATGGAATGGTCCCCCCTTCTCTCAGTAAACATTTGATTTAGATTAAATGATAGGACCTGGGCCCCTTCACCCTGTTACCTCTTATTCTCTTGCTCTAAGCCAAGGGGCCTCTGTCACAGAAAAATCCCCTCCAACTTCAGCAGTCCAAACTTACTAAAAGCTACCATGCCACACTATTGAATTTAGGGCTCAAAGGTTGCACCTAAAGGCCTTTATTTTAGCTTGCTAAAATGTACACTAAATAGCAGCACTCAGTATATAATACCAGTGGATTAGCTTTATTTTATCATTGGAAATTACATTATGGGGTATGGTATTTAATTTAAAAACTGAATGTTAAAAATGTTTGACAAAGCCAACTTACTGTCCACAATATTCTAGGTAGAACCATCAAACTATGCACAGTCCTAAGTCGAAGCGAATCCCTAGCAACCATAACTATATATGAAACACCTTCTAAAAAATAGTAGTCACGTTTGATAACATAACCAACCATTTAGAAATGCCCTAGCAACCACTTGAAACACCCTATAAACTGCCTGAGATACCATAGCAACCAAAATGTTCAATGTTTAACTCAAACCAATGAAAATAAACCATTTAACTTTAAATAATTTCCACTTCAGTGTATGACGGTCAGCCCATGCTCTTATCCAGAGTGGCTTGCAGAAGGGCTTTGTTGTCTCTTCAGACAACTGTGGGCAGTGGTGGCCTAGTGGTTAGGACACTGCCTTTGTGGACCTTAAGGTCGGAGGTTCGGTCTGGGCTCTACTGAAGTACCCTTGAGCAAGGTACCATCCTACTTTATTACCAGGCCATCAGGCTCCTGACCAATAGTCACTTTCACAACACACAACAGTGTGGTGGCCTAGTGGTTAGGACACTGCCTTTGGCACTACTGTCCCATTACACTGCTCCCTGGGCGCTGTTGGTAGCTGCCCGCTGCTCCGCGTGTGCACGTGTGATGGGTTAAATGCAGAGGTCACATTTCGTTGTGGTGCTTGAGTGTGTTCACAATGACAAAGAGTCACTTTCATTAAGGTGCTGATACAGTAATATGTCATAGCATAAGTGCAATAAAAGACCTTTCAACAAGTGTTGGTGCTCATTTAGAATATTCTAAACAATCCATTCTGAAACCTAAAGGTATCAACAACAATCGACAGCTGATCACAACTGCTTTAACATTTAACTTAAAATTCATTCACAAACGTTTCACTTGGAGTTCTTTTTGTGTAAAGAAAAGCTTAAGCATTCTGAGATGTCCCTTTCTTGACCATGTCCAGTATTTGAGTTTTATAGTCCTTTTGCGCTTAACCTTTTGCTATCAGGAAAAGAAGAATAAACAGTCCTAAAAATCCTCCTCCAAAAATCTTTCAGCACACCACTCAGGCATGCAGCATGGTATCTGGAATTAAAAAAGCTTCTGTACAAAAGAGAAAAGGGTTTACCACTACTCGACCGTTAATGAATTATTGGGGAGCCGAAGAGTAGTGAGAGGAAAAAAAGGTGTGGGGGAGAGGAAAATAAAAACAGGATTTCTGTGCTATGTGTCGTGCAGCCCTGACATTAGCAAGCTATTTTACATGAGGTGCCAGTGAAGGTGAACTGGTCTGGGCTGTGTAAACATGCTGGGAAAGGGAGGGGTAACAGCAGGGTCTGAATGTGAATATGTGATTAATTATGGCATAGCTCCAGAAAGCCTGTCTGAGAAGGGTTTTGGATCCCCCTTCCCCACCACCAATTCCCCCGAGACAGGCCTGCAGGAGCAGGAATGCTGCATATGGGTGGTCAGTTAGCTTAAACGTTTCAGCTGTGACAGAGCATTGCTCTATTGGCTGAATAGGTGACTTGGATTCTCTCTCTCTCTCTCTCTCTCTGTCTCTCACTCTCTCTCTGTCTCTCACTCTCTCTCTCTCTCTGTCTCTCACTCTCTCTCTCTCTCTCTCTCTGTCTCTCACTCTCTCTCTCTCTCTCTCTCTTTCTCTCTCTCCACATCATATCATCAGTGGTCCAAATACGCAGAGAAAAAACTGCATGCCGTGATCTGAGGCATTCCCATACCTGAAGCATAAAGACTCTCACTCCATTTCCCCAGCCTAAATCAACAGGCCTTTTTTAAACTGTGGTTACCATGCTAAAGGACTGATCGTTCTGTGTCTGTTTAAAAGAGCATGCTCCACTTTGATTGGTCTCCTGCTCTCTTGATTTGCTTAGTGTGACAGTCTGTCATTTTGCCTCACTCTGAGTGATGTTATTAAGACCAAAAGCTCTTGTAAAACAGCACTGCTGTTATTCCATTAAACACGGCTGTTTTACCCCATCAGAAGTGCTAATGGCCTCCATGAACTACATCCAAATCCTAAATTAAGGCAGCTACAGGAGGATGTCTTTATACCAGGCTATGCAGATGTTCTTTGAAGTACAGCTGTTTCAGGTCTCTGTGGCTCTCTATTCATTGGTAATGGCAGAAAAAATGGCACAAAATTCCACAAAAAATTTCCACAAAATTCCACTTACATAAATAAATCTTTGATAGATTTGTACTTTTCTGAGTATTTTGTGTGCTGGTAATTCTTTAATAAAATAAATATACTCAAGCTTTAAACTTTTTTCCATTTTCTTGATCACAGGGCAGACACACACATGTAGTCACACACAGAGGAAATTTAGCATTCCCAATCCACCTGTGGCATCTGGCCAAAATCTTGCAGACACAATGGGAATAAGCAAATTATACGCAGGACCCAGAAATTTAACCCTGTACTAACCACTGTGTTTCCATGCCATCCTTATCTTAGACCTATTCCATAGTCCTTATCACCATACCTACGTTTTTAGACCTTATACTTCTTAGTTCTACTCAACTTGCTACTTTTACTTGTACTTGAGTGATTATTCCACTGAAGTAATCATACTTTTTTGTAATACGGTTTTAAGCTGCTCTACTCAAAGATAGTGGTTGTTGGCTTCAATGTAGAGTTCAAAGATAAACGTGAAGCCAGTAAATAGCATTTACTTTATGAATTGAATTAAATTTATGACATTTTAAAAATCTAATATACAAGAAATAACCTTTTAAAAAACCTTTAATTGAAAGGTTTTATGACATAGTGCTTGTCAAAACCTTTGATTGTGCTCTTTCCTTATGCATTGAGAGCTGGTTTAGAGCAAATATTGACACTGTCTTAGGATCTTTAAGGACCGGTTTGAGAACCCCTGCTTAAAGGAATCAAAAGTAGTTCTTCTAAGGCAGTGTTTCCCAACCTCAGTCCTGAAGGTTGCCAAACCTATTTTATTGTTTTTCCTGCTCTTACGCACCCATTTAACACAAGAAAGCCTAATTAATTAGCTGATCACTTTATCAGGTGTGTCAAGAGCAAGGAAAGCTCCTCCACTGTTCTGTGGCATTGATCCAAAGAACCCTTTTTGGCACCTTTAGTTTTTAGAGTAGGTGATTCATTTAGTGTGAACGTCAACGCATGCAAGAAGGCACTTACTGTGTTCACACTTCCCTGCTCCCTCAGTCTGGCCAAAGCCTGCATGCAGTTACTCCAGCCTCTCTGATCTGATGTTTTAACAGCGCTGGAGAGGATCACACGTTACACTTTTCCAGCCTAGCAGCGTGCAGGCATTTGGTCTGCAAAAAAAAGTAAAAAATCTGAAAAGGCAACATTGCCAGTGATAAGGATTTGTACTAAGAACAGGGTGTGGAGGCTTGAAAATAAACTCAAATGTTTCACAGAGTCGTACACTTTATATATACATTGTACTGGATCTCAGGTTTGTGCAAAACATGTGCATCTAAACTTGATTTGCAAGCATCTGTTTGTCTGTGGGAGTGCATATATTAAAAACACTTGGGCCTGTACTCTGTAAAAGGAATTCATTCTGCACAAGGATGTGTACGTGCGTTATTGGGCATACTTTCTTATAGATGTGTGCAGTTTAGCGATATCAAATATGTGCAGCCCTACACGCATGCAGCTCAACTTTTTAAGGGGGGGCAGACTGGACAGGAAAGGTGAAGGTTGAGGCAGGGCTCCGAAAACAAAAGCCTGGAGACTCCGCACACACTTTTCCTCTTCCTTGAAGCATGGGGATCTTCCCACCATCACTGACTCAAGGAGAAACATCCTGAGGTTACGTTTATTTTCACCCACTGCTCAATTTTTGGACAAAGGCCTTTGGGAGAAGTGTTGAAATGGACTAAAATGAACTGACCTATCCATGCTCTGTCCATAAATGCATTCGTTCGTAGCAGCTGGTGAGAAGTTGGACAAACATTACAAAACACTGACAATCCCATTCAACCTAATGAATTTAGGTGAGATTTAGATCTGCATACATAACGCTCATTTTCTGGTTTAAATGCTACACTAATGAGCTGGATTGTTTTGTTATAGCTAATTAGGTTGGAAACTCACCATTCTAATGGTGGCTCAGTCAATGAGCTTGATCCACAACAACAGTATGCCCTTTCACACATAAATACATTTTTTAAACTTAAAATGCATATTTCTGTACTTTGATTTTAAAAATAGATATATTAGTTTGAATGTTATTTTTGTGAAATTTCTCTAGAGCTTGTCTGTGGGCAGATCAGGGAGAAGTAAATTACAAAAGTCTAATATTCTCCTTCCAACATAATGTACGGCAACAATGTATGGGTTAGGCCAGACAGGATGGCAATGATCAAATGAGGCTGTCAGGCATCATATTAGCCTGCAATTTTTAATCTCGTTATGGCTGGGATGGACCACTGCAAAGCTGTTTTCTCATGCTAAAGTGCTGAGAGGTTGGGGACACTCATTAGTGGCCTCTCCAAAAGTGCTGTTTTTCTTCACTACCTCCACCCATTCCTCCTCTCTTTCTTCCACAATTTTTTTCCTCCTCTCTCTTTCTCATCTCTCTCTTTCTCTCTCTTCTCTTCTCTTCTCTTCTCTTCTCTTCTCTTCTCTTCTCTTCTCTTCTCTTCTCTTCTCTCTCTCTTTCTCATCTCTCTCTTTCTCTCTCTCTCTCTCTCTCTCTCTGTCTCTCTCTCTACCCTTCATTCGCTGATCCCTTACCGTTTTTCTCAGTGAAAATTGAGTCATAACTTCCTGACTACACTGGCCAAAGGTCAATCCCGTGGGCTTGTCCCTCCCCCTTGCTTTCTCCTCCTCCTCTTTTTTCCCCTCTCCCTTTCGTGAGGCCCCTCTGTCCCCTCAGCATTCCTTAGACAGAGAGCACCTTCAAAATGGGTTCGGCATGCCCCAGGCTTGTGGAGAGTGGACGCTCCTCAGCTGCTGCAGCTCCTCAGCCAGCCCGAGGATTGCTCTGACTGTGAGAAAATGCGGCCCGGCACCACCCCGGCCCCAGCGATGACAGCAAGAAGGCAATGGGGGGCTCTGGGGGCAGAGATTGATATCTGTTGCACATTAGTCCCCTGTGCCTCCTGCCTAGCTCCCATGCCAAGTCCCAGGTATTAAGCCCTTCCATGACAAGCCTCAGGACCCCCTGTGTTCATTCACATACATATATACACTTATGCACATATACCAGACATGTACATATCCACAAAATTCAAGCACGGACCCCCTTTCATCTGCACTTGGAAAAGTAGCAGCTGTGTTCATGGGGCTCAGGCCCTGCAGTGACTGCTCTCTGACCTCACATGGGCAGTATGGGCTCTCGTTGCTCCCATGGAAGGCTCTGGTTACATCTCTCCGATCGCTCCAACACACACACCTACATCCACACACACCCACACACACAAATACACACATGCACACACAAACGCATGCCCACGCACACACACACATGCACACAGAGGACAGTTTTTAAACTGTATCAAGACATGAGGTTATACATGTCGCATGTGTAATATCATCACAATCATGCCAAAACCTCATAATTTTGGAACTATTTTTTGATGTTTGTATTCTTTTTATACCATGTGAAAACACTATTTCTCCTTCCCATTTATATTTTATGATTAATGGACACTTAGAAGTGTACCAAAAACAATATGTCTTACATAATGTATGGCAAAGCTTAGTACAGTTTTTCCTTCTTCTATAATTAGTAGTTTAATATCTTGATTAGAAAAATACATATATGTCTAATACAAGTATGAAAACACACACACACACATACTCAAATTCACACAAGCTTGCTAATCCCTCACTGAAGTTGGGATCTGGAGGGATCAGAACATTTGACACTGGAGGTGGGGGAGGTTGGCCAGGTTAGTGTTATCAGAGCTCCCCTTAATCTATTGCACCCATCGTTCAACCCCAATGCTAAATCATAAGACGGCTGCATCTTGAACCGAGCGACCTCACCTGAGGTCAGTGGGCTCAGATTCAGCTCTACTCTTCTCTCTGCTGAATGGCTTATCATGCCATGCTGCATATGCTGTCTCATGCAAGCTGGGACCAGTGCACCCCAGATACAATGATTGCATGGGTTCATCACGCAAGGTGATAGAAGATAAGTCTGTTTCCTGCAGATTCCTGGAAAAGCATGACATCACACATTCTCAGATACCTGGCTAGCTAAGTAATGCTTCCATGATGGCATTTACTGCAAACAGACATAAATCTGCAAAAAAAAGTTAATTGCTCAAGAACATGTCCAGGGGGTGATTACAAAACTGGGAAATCTTTACCCAAACCTGTTGTCTGTATTTGTTGTCTGTAGTTTCTTTAGATTTTCATTCAAGCAAATAGGCTAATCAAGCTAACAAGTAATGGAGGCTTAATGCTTCTGATAAACATAATGCATACTGCATGCCTAAATCATCACACACTTGCCTTAAACTGATTCAAGTATTAATATGTATATTAAATATACCTGGGCTGTATCCAAAATGGCATACTACCACTTTAAATAGTATGGCAGTATTGTCCACCACCATTAGCAGCACACTCATTAGATAAGTGTTATTTTTTAACACAGCCTCATCTGACACTGTATGACATACTGTTATCACTAAAAATGAAAGATTTTGTTAACTTTTATATAAATATCACTATTTTTTGTTATAATAAGAACATGTGTCTTCATTTGAAGCCCTGGTTAATACACTATTAGCACCACATTAATCAGGATCCAATTCCATGTCTCAGGTAATTTGCATGTCATGTGAATCAACCGACTAATATTCAGCTCTGATATGGCATGTGAAAATGTGTGTGAGTTGAAGGCAGGTACGTCTCCCTGGTTGTGGCCTCCAGTTAGGCACTCTGATTATCTACACACACATCTGGATGGGTTTAGTCAAGGAATCCTATAAAAGAGCCCTAATGGGCTCCTCGAACATTTCTGGAGACTGATTAAGAGTGCTTTTAGATCTGGATCACATCAATGAGTTCCATCTGTGATTTATTTGTGTTTTGTCTAAATAAGCTATTTTTTAAATTTTGACTTTGCCTTGTGTGTTGCTGGGGCACATAGCAGCCAGGTTTTGTCCCTTATGCTCACATAGAGGCTTTACTGACAAGTTCAGATAGAAACTCTTATACAAAATTGTATCCAAAAGTGGGAGCAATGAAAGGAACAAGGTCGCATTTCTTAATTAATCAAAGGCTTCTAAAAGCACTGCCTGTGAGAAGTGCATAAAGGGCAAAACAGTCTTGATCATTTACATTTTTCCCCTAGTTTAACCAAGTTTAGAATAATTTTAATAAATTTGGAATTTGTGTGAGCTAGTTTGTAGGGCTCTCTAATCATGCCTTCTAATGGTGCTCCTGTTTAAATGCTTTCAATCACAGAGCTAAACTAACATGTTACACTGAATGGTTAAACCCTGGTCATATTAAAAATCAAAGCCCTGACTTTTCTATCATGATCTTTGTGTACAAGTTCAGACAAGAAAAACATTACAGTAGTGGTAGGTTAGGCTCTTTGTCTTTATAGGGTTGACACCTGCCACTTCAAACATCTCAATATGCAGGAGAGGAGAGCGCTGCTTTGCTGTCATTCCCTTTTCCGTGGTCAGATGTATTTCCGATTTAACCACAAGGGGTCAGAGAACACCATGATATTTCTGGCAGTAACCTCAGCAGGCATTACACTCTAGGGATGGGCCCTACCACAAATTTTCTTTTTGCTCTGATACCAATTAATACTTAGGCTAGTATCCTGATACCGATATCAATATGCTTAAAATGTTCTTGTTTATGTAAAAAGGGAAAATCAGTAAGTGTGAACATTGAAAATTTTCCTTTGCATTAGCATTAAAGAAACCACCTTAAGTGGAATGAAATAACTCTATATGACCTGCCATTACAGAGCATTCATTACATCTCATGTCTCATGTGCATGTGTATGACAACCAGTTTCTTTCCTACACATTTATTCAGTACACTGTTTTCTTTTTCAGCATCAAAGGCACATTAATATAAGGATGGATACTCAGATACTCAGACTCAGACTCACATTTTAGGAGGAATCTTGGTCCACTCCTCTTTGCAGATCATCTCTAAATCACTAAGGTTTCGAGGCTGTCTCTG
>JBBPDA010000021.1:2724296-2752540 GCA_037974385.1 Arnoldichthys spilopterus | reverse complement strand
TCGTTCCACTTCTCAAGTGTACACCACTTTGTATTGGTCTTTCACGTGGAATTCCAATAAAATTGATTCATGTTTGTTGCTGTAATGTGACAAAATGTGGGAAAGTTCAAAGGGGCCGAATACTTTTGCAAGCCACTGTATAAATGGCCATACTTTATCTATGTTTCTAAGGTGGAGAAAGATGTTTTCGTCACTTTGTTAATGTGGGACTAATGTGGGAAGCTCTTTGTTTAACTGACAAAAGTACAAAGAAAAGATTTTCAATTGTTTTACTGACCGACTTAATTGTATTTTGTAAATATACACAAATTCTGAATTTGATGGCTGCAGCACACCCAACAAAACTTGTCTTTATTGTCTAAAATTGTGTTACATCACTTTTCCTTTTAATATTGTTTTAGAACATTTTGGGATTGAAAATACTAATTGTAGTAGTTTTGCAATTGGAAATTGTGTCCTTGATATTAGACTTCAACCGCTCAACAGTCCATGGTCACTCATGTCTGATTCTACTCTTCAAGATGCACCATACATTTTTAATAGGAAACAGTTCTGGACTGGTAGCAGGCCAGTCAAGCACACAAACTCTGTGTCTATGAAACCACACCATTGTTGCCCATGCAGAATGTGGTCTGGCTGTGTCTTGCTAAAACCAACATGGATGTCCTTGTCTTGATGGCAACATATGTCTCTCTAAAATTTCCAAATACACCCAAAGTCAATGGTACCTTCACATATATGCAGCTGACAGACGCTGGCTTTTGCACATTTCCCTGATAACAGTCTGGATGTTCATTTTCATCTTTGGCATGGCACACTCAATGTCTGTTTTTTCAGAAGACAAGTTGAAATGTGGACTTATCTGATCACAGCTCACAGTTTCACATTCCATGTGAGATGAGCTTGGGCACAGAGAACTTGCCAGCGTTTCTGCAAAGAATTTATACATTGCTTCCTCCTTCTGTAATAAAGTTTCAAGTTGCATTTCCTGATGCAATGATGGACTGTGTTAAGTCCAGTGTGTTAATGGTTTTCTGAAGTTCTTTCGAGCCAAGGTGGCTATATTTGGCACAGTAGCTGTAAGGACATAAATTCTCTATAATCTTGTGTTAAGAAATGTTCATTTTGAACTGACTAACAATTCTCTCACAAATTTTGACACAAAGGGGTGAGCCATGACGCATCCTTGCTTACAATGCCTCAGCCTTTCATGAATACCATTGTATTAACTTATGATACCTCACCTGCTATCAACTGCCTTGCTCAATGTAGAGCCTTCCCAACCAGTGTTACTTAAATATTCTGTACACACCTTTTTCTTATAAATAAGTGCTATATAATGCTTAAAACTATAAATGTATTTGATAATTAACAAACAACCCAATAATTATGAATGTTGGTAGACATAATTACTTTACATGGCAATCTAAACATAGCAGTCTAACCTAATTCTAATCTAAGGTTATTTGGGTAACATGCTGGCAATGTTTGGAGTGCAAACATTATGCCCCTCTTCAACAGTTCAGCATTTTCTAAACAGGACATAACAATATATTGAGGCTCACAAAAAGGACAGGGAGGGCTCCCGAGAAAGGTGGTACCATGAGATTCTAACAATGGCTGTTTTACCAGTAGAGTATTTTTCCACTTAGCTCAAAGGTAGTCAGTCAGCAAATGTCCCAAAGCATTTTTAGATATGACCAGCAGCTCCATTGCTAATAAACACTGTCAACATTTATTTCAGCCTGCTCACATATCCGGCTCTTCATTAAAGTTAAATAGACCTGAGAATGTGGACACAGTATGAATCACTTTTAGCTATACAGATGAACAAAAGTTCACTGCTACAGGCAGCCATTTCAGAAAACATCATAACTGGTATTCACAAAGCAGTGATGTTAGAAAACTGAGAAGGTCTACTAAACTACATCCACAAGTTTGCACAACCTTGATGAAGATGAAGATATGGATGTGTTCTGAGTGGTTTTATAGAAGTTTTTGTAATATTTAATGAAAGCAATTTAAGCTATTACTGACTTCAAGTACTGAGTTCTACACTTTGTTAGCAACATTAGCCTCGTAGCTTCAGTGCTAAACAAAACTACCAAAATATAGACATCAGACATGTCTTGGCTGATTGATTACATCATAGGGTAAGTGTAAAATTACTTTTATAAAATATTAGAATAGTATTCCAATTTATACTAAAATTAATATTCCTTTAATAGCCATAACTCCCTAAACTTACTGATGTATTTAGGCATAATATTATATCTGAAACAAAATCTGGTTTTGTGGCAAAACATGTTGAATCACAGTTTTCTACGTACTCCTATTTTGTTTCGGTGCTTGAGTAAATAACTTAGTTTGCAGAATGTGTCTTTCACCATAGGGTGATGATTGCTCCTCTAAATGATCATATACTGTATAAATGAGGTATGCCAGTCAACAATGCCAGTGATTTGTATGTGTCATCAAGACCATGATGTCAGATTTCTATAAAATGTGAATACTGATGTATTTATTGTGTTTGCTACTGTTGCTACAGTAAACACAGGCATATCAACCTCTCCAACATTAACTTTGCTTACAGAGTGAAACCCTGGTTTGTAAGAGATCTGCTCAGCCTTGCAAAATGAGCTCACAGTCCATTGACCCTCAATAGGAAGGTATTTGGGTCTACACTGGGGTCATGAGACCACCTCAGTAGAGGATTGTGGATCAGATGTTTCCAGACTGGTTAGCAGTAGGCTGAGTCCTGGAGATTGATGCAAATTAAGTTACTGGATTTTTTTCTATGATTTCTGGATTTGGTTTTGGATACATGCAAGTCCTGTAAAAGGTATGATTAGAAACAGAGGGGTATAACTGGTTTGAAATGTTGAGATTAGGAAGAATAAGAAAGTGTGAGTCTCTGTATGTATCAAATCCCACTATGATGGTGCTCTTGGTCCTGTTGGATCAGTTCAGATTGAATAACTGATTATTGAATAACTAATCAGTATAAAATCAGTGCTTAGATCAATTACTTACTTTTTTACTGTGTGTTCTAATGAGCTTTCTCTTAAACAATGGTTGTTGGTTCTAGCAATTTTGATCTGGAAAGTATTTATTGGATGGTTGGGTGTATTTTCAGCCTAATGCAACAGCACTTCTTTCTCACTGCTCAGTAGTGCTTGGTATTACCGAAATTCGGTGAGCCGGAGCTGGGAGCAGCAGTATCATGCTGTCACACTGTGTTGGACGGACGTGCCATGTGCTTGTGTTGGTGCTGTGTCTGTCTGCGGCTGAGGACTTCGACTGGACAAAGAACGACCGCGGCTCCTTCTATTATGGCTCTTTTCCAACTGGTATGACCTTTCCACACTGAATACTTGCTCACAAAACAGGTGACAGGTGGCTGACATACTTGAGAAACAGCAAACTGACATGCTTGAAAAAAAGACTAAACTGGAAAAAAAAACAGGCTTAAAATGTTGGACAAAATGTCCTTTCAAGTGTAACTGATAAATAGCAAACAAATATGTCAGCAGTACATTCCACCCTAAAACTAGCATTTATTATAGTATTTGTTATGTTGTGTAGACAGTATTATGACAGAATTCAAGATTTTGTATAATTTTTTTCTGGCAGCGTTCTCTGTTCAAAATAACCAGTATGAATTAGGTAACTATATTACATATGTCAATATGTATAACGCAATTGTCAATGGCGATCACTATGGTGCTCAGCTAATCCTGAGTGCTAACCAAGGATTTTGTTAAAATAATAATTATACCAGTTAGCAATAAAAAATTCACAGCCCCCATATATGCACCTGAAAGCACCTGTAGTCAAATGGCATCCAATTCTTGATTGTATTGCACTCTTCAGTTCAGTTAACAATGTGTCTATACTTTAGGCCCCTGTAACATCTACTAAAATGTTAGCAAATAGCTGTGAATCCACCATAAGCTGTCCCCATTGCCAGGATTTTCGTGGGGTGCCGGCAGTTCAGCCTATCAAACCGAAGGAGCCTGGGACAAAGACGGCAAAGGACTGAGCATATGGGACGTGTTTGCTCATAAGAAAGGAAAGGTCTACCTGAATGACACAGGAGACTCTGCATGTGAAAGCTACTACAAAATGAAGGTGATAACAAGAGTAATGGTTAACTGCATACACAATCTTCTTAAGTTTATGAACACCTATAGCAAAAAAATTTGTTTTCTTTGTAGGATGACATATCCCTGATGAAAGAGGTAAACTTGAACCACTATCGCTTCTCCATTTCCTGGCCTAGGGTCATTCCCACTGGAATTAGGTGTAAGAGACCATTGTGCTTCTTCAGGCCAACCTGTAATCAATATAAAGATTAATCACATATGCTAGTGTTAAATACCACTTTGACTGCCTTGTCTACATGTTTGCAGCTGACCATGTGAATGAAAAAGGAATCAAGTACTATGATACACTCATCGACCAACTGCTGGAAAACAAAATCACTCCCATCGTGACCTTGTATCACTGGGACCTACCACAGGTGTCCATTAACAGTAATGAGTTTAATCAGTAGCATATCTTGTGATGTTATGTCAATGACTTTGCTTTGTTAATTTGTGTCTTTGCATATTATAACATTTTTGTCAATTGCTGCTACTGCTATTTATCAGGTTTTGCAGGAGAAATACGGAGGGTGGCAGAATATCAGCATGGTTAATTACTTTAATGACTTTGCCAGCCTTTGCTTTGAGAGATTTGGAAACCGAGTGAAACACTGGATAACTTTCAATAACCCATGGGTATGGCCTTGTTAACTCACTGCATATCTTACATATTCTACATATTTCTTTTATTTAAATTTTTTAAAATTTATACGTACTATAAAATACTTTGCTTTTATATATTTTAAATATTCAAATGAAATTAAAAAGGCTGTATTTGTCACTTTGCTCTTAAAACTAAAATGTGTAAACGACTGCAATGTTCTATGTTGTGCTAACAATGCAACACTGAATTCAAAACGAGCATATCTCCATATATGGACTGTATAAACTGAGAACTGAAGGCTACTTTTTAAAACATGTGTTTAGGTACTACATCTAACTCTTTTTCTAAAAGTAAGGAAAATTGTTTTTTCATGATACAGGCCCTGTAAAGTTCCTTAATGCAAAAAATGTGCTTGTGTGTCAGTCAGTGGCAGTAGAGGGCTATGAAACAGGAGAACATGCTCCAGGACTGAAACTCAGAGGCACTGGAGCCTATAGGGCTGCTCACCATATTATCAAGGTTAGAGAACACCGCATTTGGATAAATAATATAGATAAAATAATAAGAATAAAATATTCATCCACTTAAAAACTCCAGAACAGGAAATCACAAATTATCAATATAAGTTATGTTTGTATAAATTATTTTGTATTATTTTGTATTCCTGCTTCCAGGCACATGCCAAAGTCTGGCATACCTATGATAATCAGTGGCGAAACAAACAAAATGGTAATTAAATTCAACCTATATATTTACATGCCACTTACTGAAACACTGTTTGGGAGCCATTTGAAAGAGCCAAGTTTTCTGCCTTCTTTTACAGGTATGGTTGGGATCTCTCTTTCTGGGGACTGGGGAGAGCCAGTGGACATCACCAACCTGAAGGATATAGAGGCAGCTGAGAGATATGTCCAGTTCTACATGGGCTGGTTTGCTACCCCCATATTCCATGGAGACTACCCTCAAGTCATGAAGGACTTCATAGGCATGTACCATTTAATAGAGGCTGAGAGAATGGCTTAGTGCAATGGTCCCCAGTTCTGGTCCTAGAGTACTGGTGTCCAGCACAGTTGTGTAACGTATATTGTTCACATGACTCTTTTAACTTTATAAGAGATTATGCTAAATGTGTGAAGATACATTTTTTTCTTCATGCCCACTGTGTGTTTAGGGAGGAAGAGTGCTCACCAGGGTTTGGGAACATCTCGACTCCCAACCTTCTCCTCTCAAGAAAAGAGTTACATTAAAGGGACTTGTGACTTTCTGGGGGTAGGTCACTTCACCACACGTTACATCACCCAAAAGACCTACCCTCCGGGTCGTGGCAGTACTTATTTCACTGACCGTGACCTGGCCGAGCTGGTGGACCCACGCTGGCCTGATCCTGGTTCAGAGTGGCTCTACTCTGTCCCATGGGGCTTTCGCCGCCTGCTCAACTTTGTTAAGGTGCATTAAGCATACTGTCCATTTTATCACTGGCTTTATTTGGTTATCCTTATACAAAGAAATCATTGTCTTGTTTTTAACATTACCTGTAACTGTCCATAACTTCTGTAGACTCAGTATGGAAACCCAATGATCTTCATTACTGAAAATGGAGTCTCTGAGAAGATGTCATGCACAGAGCTGTGTGATGGCTGGAGGATACAATACTACAGGGACTACATCAATGAGATGTTGAAAGGCAAGTGACTGATTACATTACTTAACCAAAGCAAATCTCTTTGGGTCAATTAAATATAACATACATGCTCAGCCCTATTAACCCTTTTCTATCCCTGTAGCCATCAGAGATGGAGTCAATGTGAAGGGCTACACTGCCTGGTCTTTGCTAGATAAGTTCGAATGGGATGAGGGCTTTTCAGAGAGGTTTGGCATGTACTATGTGGACTTCAAGAATAAAAATAAACCCCGCTATCCCAAAGCCTCTGTTCAGTACTACAAACGCATGATCAATGCCAACGGATTCCCTAATCAAAAAGAGGTAAATATTTCATATTTATATAAAAATTTGTGTAATAATAAAAATCTCCTAGGAAGCATTTCTCTAAAACCAAAGTAACAATACAGTTTTCAGAATAAATAGAGAAAGTTTTATTAAATAGAGAAAAAGACTTTATTACAAATATTAAAACTAAATCATTGGGGTTACATAGAGAGCATCAGCAATTACATAGTACACATAGAATATTGCCTTTTATATTTCTCTTTCCATGGAGTAGCATTTTGTGACCCTCTAATACACATCTGCATGAAAAGAACAATAAGTGCTACCACTATATCATTAGCACATGAATGAATTGACTAGTATGTCTTATCTACACAGCAGAACAGATAATGAATGTTATTTCAATGGTCAATGGCAGGTTGAAAACTGGAGGAGGAAAGCCACAGAGATGTGTTCCACAAGCAACCAGCTCTTGGCTGCAGGTCAGTGTCCCTAGAGATCTGCTGCTTTAGGAGTCAGAGAACTAGCTGGGGCAAACAAAGAAAGATTTCACCTATGAGGAACAGAATAAAAACACTTAATAAAGAATGAGACCATATTATTATGAGAGAAAAATTGCCATAACCATTCAGTTCACATTTAAAGTACATAGAAAATTGCTTTTCCTCATCCTTCTACTTTTGGATCTCTACCACACCATTATGCTAACCCCAAAGAATACTTAAGCTGTAATCACTTTCTGTCAGTCATTTATATCAGTTGGGGTTTGGCCTGTGAGCCAAGAGGATAGTCAGACTGACAGGTTTTAGAGGAAGTCTTGAAGAGGGAGCCTTGCAACATCAGCCTAACTCACTAACAGGGGTTTTTTTTGTTTGCCCCTCCCGTTAGAAGAAAATCAAGAAAAATAAGAATCATGCTGACATGCCAAAGGTTTGGCCAGTGCATGATGAAGTTTAGGCAGTAGGGTACATGTCAGAATAAATGTGTTCCTTTTGGCTTGGCGAGCTTTTCACATTGTTCTGCAATACCTCAAAAGAACTCTGTGTGGTCCACTCATATGAATGAGGAGTTTCAGCCAGGCCAGTTGTGGCTTACCCTGGACCCAAAAGGCCAGAATGTCTAGCAGCTCATGTCCAGGCCAGCTTCAGAAACCACATATTTACTTAATTGGGCAGTTAGGCAGCAATGTTAAATATCACCAATCTAAACCATTCTTTCTGTACAGAACTGGTACTTAACCTAGACACTTCATTGAGTAAACAGGTGAAAAGGTCTCACTAAAGCTTATCAAAACTGACATGAGCAATGCAGTTGCTGGCACTGGGGGACTGTGTGAGTTTTTGCTTTGCTCGGGTTTGATTGTGAGCAAATATAAATTTGTTTAACTCTTTGGGAGCTTACGTGCCAACCAAAAGCTGCTTCTGCCAACACACCTTTACCAAGCATCCAGTGGTATAATTATTTCCTTCAGGAAAACACCACTGACACAGCATGTACTATCAAGTCAATAAAAATGAGATTAAGAATAACTGCAAATATAGCACTGTGAATAGATGACGCCATGATTTCAGCATATGTTTTATTTAAAGCCCAAAATGCACCTCCCTGTAAATAGCACCTTCACACAGATGCAAGTCACATATGCCTTGGGCATTGATGCATCCCCCATAACATGACAGATGTTGCCTTTCACTGATAACACTCTGTATGGTCAAATTTGTCTTTGCCATCGAGAGGATGACATGCATTTGCTGAAATATTGACTTATCTGACCACAACACATTTTTGCTGTCAATCTGAGATGACCTTGTTCACAGAGAACTTAGTTACTTTCTCTTTTCGTAATAGTTTCAGCAATGGGTTGTGTTACACAACAGCCGTTTTTCTAAGTATATCCAAGCCCATGTGGCCATACATTTCATTGTAGCAAGATGATTTCTCTTGCAGTACCGTCGAAGGGAACACATTCAATAGTGGTTTCCAGCCTTTGCCCTATACAGAGATTTCTCTGGCTTCCCAGACTCTTTTCACAGTATAATTGTATACAGTATTAGTAATTCTTTGTAACTCTGTGCTAAAAAGTGGTCTTTTTTCTCACAGAAAGTGGTGCAGCATTATCCATTTTTACTTGCAAAGACTTAGCCTTTGGTGAATGCTCCTTTTATACCCAATCAAGGTCGCTTTACTTTCACTGGTTCACCTGCTTATTGTAGAATGTTTATAGAACTTAAACATCACATTCTCTCTCCCAGCCTTTATGAGTAAGATGCAAGCATCAAATTGAAAATTTGCTTATGGTCAGCCAAAACTTTAAAAGCAATTCCTTTGCACTTTTTTGCAGATAAATTAAAGTTAAAGAGAATAATTTACATCTTGCAGATTTATTAATTTTATCACAGAAAAACCACTTAACAAATAAGTGAACTTTGTAATTTAAAATTTACAATTACAAAGTAGATTACAAACAGCAACAACAGTCTTTAAACCTAGTTGTAAACTGTTCTCAGCATCTGTCCACGAACCAAAATTATCCTAACAGCTCTTCAATGAAGCACCAGTGGAATGGGGAACACATTTTTAGGAGATATATATATATACACACAAGTTGGAACAACAGTTTAGTGTGTGATGAAATGGACAATACACACACACACGCCATGTGGTGAATGTGCTCCACCCTTAAATAATAGGCTACCTGCTCAATTGAGGTCCTGGGGTGGGCCCTAACCAATGTTTAACTAGAGAGAAGATGATGCAGAGAAATAGATGGACTGCAGTCTGTAACTGTCAACTACAAAGTGTGTCTGTGTGATAAGAGTAGCTAAAGTAAAATAAGTTTAGAAGTTGTGGCCAGTTGGCCAGTTGTGGTTATTTAATTATGTATTATATCATTTTTATTATTAGTATTATAGACAATCGAGATATTGTAACATGTTTAAACAATTATTAATTAGAAGCAGCAGAGAACAACAAACCAAGATGCTTGATGTGCGAGTAGCCCTGCCTGTGCTGTCGTTATAACACTGCTGGCTGGAAGTCAGCTTTGTGCCTTAAGCACAGCAGCCCTCAAAGGGTTAACATGTGATCTTGATCCCACCCTAAGGTACTTCTCTCTTTTTATTAGAGGAACAGCGGAGTACGGCTGCCAATATTCTAAGACTTATTCATGGTAAGCTATTGCACACACACGCACACACAAAAAACTACTAGTGCTGTTCCCTAAATATTAGCCCTTTGAGTGCTCTGTCTTGCAAAAGCAAACTGACTTCCATGTGTGATGCTAAGCTAACATGTTTGTGCTAATCTTTATTAGTGCAAACAAAGTGGTTTTGTGTGATTGGACAGTTTTGCACAAGGATTGCAACACTAAACTGTTAGCATGATGCTATGCTAAGAAGACTTTAATAACAGTTCTTTATTACACATTGTGTTTCAGATCCATTGACCAGTCACATGGAGATGGTAACAGAGATTGTAGTCCCAACTGTATGCACCCTCTGCATTCTGATCAGTGCAGTTTTTCTGATGTTCCTCCTTAGCAGACGCAACTAGCAGAGCATTGTTTAGAGGTGACATCATTCAGACTATAATGCAATCAGAATCAGGGTGGCCCTTGTGGCCCTCACCACACTTTTCTAACTAACAGAAAGCAAACAGGTTTGAGCACTAGTTATAGTGGGTCAAGTCCTATTTACATTTACCCCAAAAATCAAAAAAGTTTGAGTTGAGGCAAATTAATGTGGTTGCTTTAAAAATGCTTTCATTTCACTTTTAACAATTGTCACTGTGCTTTAAAGTACAGTGGAAAGTTAAACAATGTAAACCAAAAACGAAAAGAAAGAGGATTCAACATTGTACTTAAATGCTAGTATATACTGCAGATGACATTTTAATTCTGCAAATAAACTGTTCAATCAATGCACAGATTTTTGATTGATACTGACCTGTTAAGTGAAGTTGGCCAGACTACAGCACACCAGAGTCCTGAAGTAGGCAGTCTTCTCATTCTCTGCACTCACTGAGACCTCCAATGACAGAGCTAAACATGAAATTCGAAAGAGAGACACAAAACACTTAAATTATTGTAAGTTCTCCAAGACCAGGGTGGAGAACCTGTAATGTAAAGAATGAGTATCACAACAATCAAATATGTGACCTTCACCTGAGTCAAAGGTGTTGTGATCCACTAGTGGTTTATCGCTGAGATGCAAGGAGGTCTTTACCTCACGTGACCCCTGTCCACTGGACACTTCCACTCCCCAAGAAGCTGGCTGCTCCCTGAGATAAGGGCACACAAACACAATGATCAAAAATGTCATGGGATCAACTGTAATATAATAGGTACAACTTTTTTTCTCACGTCTGGTAGAAATGGCTGATGAGAGCAGGTTTGATTTGCATCTCAAACACATGCTCTTCGTTATATGGTGCTGTTTTGTAGTACTGCAGACATGACCTAAAATGAAAGAAAAGAAAGAAAGAAAATGAATGTTTTTTAATTGCCATGGACATCTTAACAATCATCAATAGGCATTTAGAACATAATAAAAAAGACAACTTTGACCTGTTTTATATATAACACGAACAGAAATATCTAATGAAGCTCACAGGGGTAATGAGGAAGACAAAATAATTAGCAATGTCTGAGCCTTAACAGCATAGGTGAATGTGGGCTCACCAATTGGCAAGCAACACTGTTGTCACAGTTCTCTTTTTTATTTATCAGTTAATAATGTTAAGGTGCTTTAATAGCCATGTATATTCAAATGCTAAACCATTTATAATCCTTTATACGCGTTTTCCTATTGTAAAGTGGTACCAATAAAAGTTTATATAACAGAAACTGGTAAAAGAACAAAGGAGTTGATGACTGACTGAGTGAAGAAGAACAGGCGCTCATGAGGCAGGCTGAGGAAGCTGCTGCAGGTACCCAAGATTTCCAGCAGATGGTGCAATTTCCTCAGTCTTATCACCTGCTCCTGCAAGTCCACCTCACTGCTCAGGTAATAGCTCTGAACACAACCACACACAAAGAACATGGCGCAATTATTGCTCAGTAGTCCACATCAGGATCTTGCCAATATTTAATAATATAATATATTAATATAATAATATAATATAATAAGAGAGATTCCCACCAGATGGTTGAGAGTTGTCAGCTCCTTCCCTGACACAGGTAAAATACACAGTTTAGTCTTGCTATGTAATCTCTTTTTAAAAATATATTTTTAAACAAACATCCATTCATAAACTGTCTACTTTATTGTTGACTCTATTGCAAAAAGATTACAAAATACATATAGCCTTCAGAGTCTGTTAGCTGTAAAAATGTCCCACAATGGCCACTCCAGGCATTAAAGTCATGCCTCTGTTTATAAACTAACTAGCATTATTACCAACAAGGTAGTTGATGTAGTCTTTCCTCATCTTGTCCAGGCCCAGCTCCAGAAGCATGATGGCAGGGGTGAGACCAGTGAGAGGGACTGTGTCCACCTGCTGCTGGTAAGACTGCACTATCAGCTTACTTAGAGAACTGCTGCTGTCCCTGTGGACCTGTACAAGGCATGTAACATCAAAAATATTTTAAGTTTGTATGAAAAAAAACATGCCATCAGCGTTTAATGTATAATTCAGCACAAATTAAATTACACAGACAATCCAATACATACCCAAGGTTTAATCTGACCAAATCGCAGGGCTTTGATGACTAATTTCAGAGAGTCTGTTATGTCTTGATATGAGGTTACACCTGCCAGTTGAAAGACAGATTATGTGCAAACTTTGTATCAAAATGATCATTTCTTACAATCAGTTATTTCAAAATATCACTCACTCTTCCTTATCCTCTCCCAGAGTTGCTCTGTGAAGTCCAGGTCTCCTCTCTCCATCAGCACAGAGCTGAAGCATAGTATCGAGTCTGTCTTTGACGTCTGGTTCTGGTTGCAAGCAGAACAGATTAACCATGTGGTACATACACAGAATTGTTAAACTTTACACTTTATTTTTCAGTTTACCTCAGATCCTTTCAGATTCTGGCCTGGGACTGCTTTGGCAACATTCTCTAGCTCTATGACAAACACAGAACAACAATCTGCATTAAGTCATAGAGAATAATGCCACAGTTTACTTCATATTGATGTAAAATGTTACCCTCAATGAGTGCCCTTGTTAAGTCCACTGCAGATCGTGTCTCCAGCGGCTCCAACCACTCAATCTCACCGGTCCTCAATCCTTCAGCCAACGCCTGTAAAGTAAAAGTACTCTTATACAATGCAATAACAGTGGTATAATATTGCAGATCAGGTCATTTTACTAGGATAAAACAGATTAGTAGGGTCACACGTACCAAAAGAAATTCCAGCTCTCTGTAGGTCTGAAACATTGGGCTCCTAATGTCTCCAACTGTCACTTTGATGTGCTAAACAAAATGTAGAACATTAAACACAAAACTTTCTGTGTATTAAAGTTTTGTCAGCAAAAATAATTGTGCATTTGGTAATGATGACAAACCACAAAATAAACCTGAAACTGAGAAAGGGCAAAGACCATATAGAAGGGTTTAAGAAAAGTCCTGGATGCACTTTGGTGGCCTTCCCTCCTTAAGCACACCTGCAATTTCGGATGAGTTGTCCCAAGTGTTTTTTAAGTGTTTAAAGTAGGTTAAGAATCTGTGCTGACCTCCAGAAGCAGAACTGAAGGAACCTGCCCTGGAATGAGGCTGTAAAGGATGATTACATAAACTAAAGACCCCACTTCTGTTTTATCATCACAAAATAAATGGTTTTACATTTACCATTGTGACTGTAGATGACAAGGGAGGGATCTCCAGAATCTTCTCTACATTGGTCCATCTGAAGGTAGCTGTTACACTGCTCTGAGAATCAATAACCAGGCTCTCGTCCTTCACTGAACAGAAAAGACTGTACTCAGCCCAGGCTTTTGTCAGCACCTACAGAAAAGAGTTATACAAATAAATGAAGAGGTGGCACATAAGTGTGAATCTGAACCAATATTACAGAAAAAGAGAAAGATGTTTTACTGCTGAGGAATGGTGTCTGCTCTGATGCTCTTGTTTTAGCTGATCCATTGTGATGAAAAAGGTCTCATCTGCTGTTGCTTCTACATGAAGTACAAATGAAAAATAAAGCATGAGTGATCAAAAACTAATCATTAGCTTACTTGAAGTGTTTTTCTATGTTTCTGTAACCCAACTCATCACCACAATTCTCCTGTATTGCACTCAACCTAAATTCCAGCTGCTTCAAATCTAAATTGAGCCGAGTTCTAAGGTCAGATGTTACCTTTGCAGCTGACAGTGTACAGCTTGATTGCTGTAGCCTTGCTGCCTGCAAATACGGTGTCTGTCCCCAGCCAGGACGTGCCAGCAGGATCAGACATGTCGCAGCGAACCCAGAGAGGGTGCAGAACATGGGATTCCACTTGGGCCATGTTGGGGTTCTGAGACATTGCGTACCACGACAGCAGCTGTCTGCAACCAGAAGAAAACCGAAAGCTCGTTACTCCCCCGCAGTCATGTCATGAATAAAAAGAGAACTATTAAATGAAAGGATAATGTACAGTAAATAAAAGCGTATCTCACCTTGCTGTGCTGATGGTGAGAGGTAGGGGCCCAGTGCCAAGCTGCTCTAGTTTAACAGACACCTCTTCATCAAGACTTGTTTCCTCTGTGCTTTCTGTACCCTCAGGCTCATGTTGTGGTAGCTTTTCAAAGGAGATTAAAGTCAGCAATAAAGCAGTAATGTTCACCCTTACATTTTGTTTTGTCCAGACTTATTTACCATTTTCTCACAGATGAAGACAGGCTGACTTCCTACGATGATGCTGAAGAGAGGATCATCACTGAGTTTTGATATTCTAATATTGTCCTGTAAGACCAGAAAGGTTATATCTTAATAGGTTATTCTAAGTGTAACGACATAAATTATGAGTAAGATATACTCCAGCACCACGGAGCAGAAGAGGCTGCACAGTAAATTCTACCTGATATGTCCAAGAGTCCTTGCTGTCGTCTTGGCACGACCTAAGGCAAAAACACAACATATTGCACTAACAGTAAGATAAAATATATTCCGAGTCAGACGCTCAATTATCCCCTCTGAGTGAGAGGTGGAGTTTATATGTAGTGACAGGTTAAACTGACAGCACGCCGCCCTTTCTCACTTCGCCCTCAAACACCACAGCGCTCAATGCAGCGCTACACTACTCACACTCAAAACAACGCGTTTATTAAAACCACTTACTTGAAAAACTGAATGAAGCTGTTCGCTCCCGAAATAATATTCTCTCTCATGGTTTTAAATATTTTAAATAGCAATAGCGATATAAGACGATGAAGTATAAAACGACTACTAAAAGCTATGAAACACCAGCATTCGAAGAGAAAAGTAATTCCTTCAGCCCGCCGCAACTGCGTCACCGAGGTCGCGAGTCTGTACGTCACGCCCACTTCAAGAAATATTCTCTATTTAACAATACAAATACTACATATTTTTGTTACAATGTGGTAAATCGATTTACATTCATATTAAATTACTAATTAAATTGTATATTTTACATTTAACTAGTATTATATTGCGTGGCATCCGGAAAGTAGTCCGGCCGCAACCGCTTTTACGCGCAAGTTCTGCGAACAGCAAATAGTCCCAACGATTACTATCAAATTCTAATGATTTTGAGATATGACCCACATTTTCCTAAATTACATATTATATGTTATCATTTTATCAAGAAATTGTTGTGCATATATATCACTACAAACCAAAAGAAAAACAATAAAGCCAGTAGACGGAAGTGAGGCCCTGTCGGATGTATATTGCAGTGACGTTGTGCTACAGTCTTCCTTTTCTTCCGTGGCCGCCATTGAGCGAGGAGCGTGGTCCTTGGCGAGCCGTGAATTTATATTAAAATGGTGAGAATAAACCTTGTTTTCGTGATAATCTTAGCATCAGTGTGTTAAAATGTTATTAAAGATGTATTGGTTGTGTGTAAGTTCGTCGGTGTTTTTGTGCTAGATGTTGATTCTAGGGTTTTGTTCTGAGAGGCCGAGTTATGCTCCCGGGAGCCATTTTGAACACTTGTGCAATTTCACGGCGCTAACGACACACGTGTGTGCACCAGTTAGCGGTAGCTATTCCCGTAATATAGCGGCTTTGTTGAAAATTACATGCCACATTTTGCCTGATCAGGATTCCTTATTTTAACCCGTTTTTTATTGACACCCTTTCGCTTCTAGGTTGAAGGTCTAGGTTAAACCACTTGGTCTCATTGGTACGGCTCTTCGCCATCATTTATGTTTCGTTTAGTCGTTAAAAGTTACTTAACATCAGCAAAGCCAAATGTGGGGTTTGTGTTAACGGTAGTACTTGTGGGAATAGACTTATTTCTGTATCTAATCTGCTTTATTTACAAAGCATATTTTAAAGCATGTTGAGTTGCACCAAAATACTTTGCTACAATAAGTAAAAAATGCATAGTAATAAAATTTTCGTTTTATATTTTATATCGTTTTAAATGCAAATGAAGAATGTTTGCTATTGGTTTATTTTTGATTTAACTTGCAAAGTTGTGATGGCAGCATATGTGTAGTGTTTTTAGATCTGCTAAACCTAAAGGTCCTTTTTGCAATGGTGGTTTTGCCATGATGGTGTAATTTGCGTCTGACTCTGACCAGCGACAGTTGCCTGCTGTTTGATGCTGGCTTAGAGGGGTGACGACAACCAAAGCTGAGCAAAATTGTAGTCTTTTTGCAGTCTTTAGACATGAAATGTGTAATGAAGGCATAACAGCGTTTCTACCTTTTTATCTAGGCTTGTGCCCGACCATTAATCTCGGTGTACTCCGAGAAAGGTGAGACCTCAGGCAAAAATGTGGTTTTGCCAGCCGTGTTCAAGTCTCCCATCCGGCCGGATGTTGTGAACTTTGTGCATACCAACATGCGCAAGAACAAGCGCCAGCCCTACGCCGTCAGTGAATTGGCTGGTGAGTTAACGTTGGCAGTGGGGGTCATTGTTCTTTTACTTATTCTGTCTTGTGTTGTAAATAGCTCTGAAATTTAACTTTCCTGTCCTGGTGGCAGCTAATATAACTTTGATATAGCTGAAGCATGCTGGAATGTAATGCTTGAGTTTTATTCTTCAGGTCACCAGACCAGTGCTGAGTCATGGGGCACAGGCAGAGCCGTGGCCCGTATTCCCAGGGTGCGTGGTGGTGGTACCCATCGTTCTGGCCAGGGTGCCTTTGGAAACGTATCCTTTTACACTGTTAACATGCATGCTCATCCATATAGTTGATACCAATAAAGCTTGGTGCAGATATATATTTAATAGACATACTTGCTGTGATGGTGTAATTTGCGTCTTACCCGGCACACAGCGACAGTTGCCTGCTGTCACATGCTGGTGCTGAAGGCTGATGAACATAAAGTCTGAGCAGGTTTAATACCACAAACTTTTAAACCCCACTAAGCACTGTGTTGGACCTTGACTAAAGTGTAGATGTGTCGTGGTGGCCGCATGTTTGCCCCCACAAAGACATGGCGCCGTTGGCATCGCAGGATCAATGTCGCACAGAAGCGCTATGCCATCTGCTCTGCCCTGGCTGCCTCTGCTCTCCCTGCCTTGGTCATGGCCAAAGGTGAGAGTAATGAGACTTTGCAGGATTTGTTTTTCAGCATCTTTATAGTAGTTCATGAGTGCCACCTTTAGGCATCTCTCAATCAATCCAGTACTAGATGACTGTCAGCAGAATTTAATTGCTGCTTCCTTTTCAAAGACTTAGAACACCTGAAAATTCTAGCGTACATGTTCATTTTCAGCATCACTGTCAATGTCTTTGGTACTGTATTACAGGGCACCGCATTGAGGAAATTCCTGAGGTCCCACTTGTTGTGGACGACAAAGTTGAGGGATACAAGAAAACTAAGGAGGCTGTGCTTTTGCTGAAAAAGCTCAAGGCATGGAATGACATCAAAAAGGTGACGAACACCCCCATTTATTATTTTTATCATACACACATGGCTTAATGCACACTTTGTATCATTTTTTAATTTGTTTTCGCTCCCTTAACAGGTTTATGCCTCTCAGCGTATGCGTGCCGGCAAGGGTAAAATGAGAAACCGCAGACGTATTCAGCGAAAGGGCCCTTGTATCGTTTACAACGAAGACAATGGCGTCACAAGAGCTTTCAGAAATATCCCAGGTGTGTGTTCTGGACAACTAGTCTGTATTCATGCCCCCAAAGCTGTGATGAGTTTTACTTCAGGTCCGTGTTTATGAAACCTGTGATTTCTGTGGAAGTTCTGAGTTTGCTGGGTTGGAAAATATTTACTGTTCAGTTGAATGCGTTTACTGCTTTGTAAATTTTGCCATTTTGGTCTTATCAGGCATTACTCTGCAGCGAGTGAGTAAACTAAACCTCCTCAGACTTGCCCCGGGTGGTCATGTTGGCCGCTTCTGCATCTGGACTGAGAGCGCCTTCCGCAAACTGGATGAGCTTTACGGCACCTGGCGTAAGCCTTCCAGCCTAAAGGTGGACTACAAGTGAGTTTCTGCCATTTCAAGAACTGCCCTCAAACATCACGCTGTGTGTGTTCTGGAATACAATGATGAGCTTCTACTTGAGTCCGTGTTTATGAACAATCATGATTTTTATGAAGTTCTGAGTCTGTTTGGGCTTTATTGCCTTTTTATTTCACCATTGTTCAGCTTTAGGAATGCTGTCTTTAGTCTAATTTCTACTTCTCTTTCAGCTTGCCAATGCACAAAATGACCAACACAGATTTGAGTAGACTCCTACAGAGTGAGGAAATCCAGAAAGCACTTCATGCTCCTGAGTAAGATTGTAGCCTAATTTTTGTGCACACTTTGCCCATTCCTCTTGCTATCTAGTGATTAAGATTTGAGGCATTTGCTTAATTCTTAATGCTTATGTAATTCTTGTTTTTTTTAATTAACACTTTTTTTTATAGCAAAAAGATTAAGCGCAGAGTTCTCAAGAAGAATCCACTGAAGAACTTGAGAATAATGATCAAGCTCAATCCTTATGCCCAGACTGCACGCCGTCGTGCCATCCTTCAGCACAAGCCTGAGGTATATATAACTTTGTAGCCAAAAACAGTAAGACTTACTCAGTCTTCACACTATTTTAATAACCCTTGCTAATGACTTCTCTCTACAGATCAAGGCTAAAATGTTGAAGCCCAAGGTGAAGAGAGTTAGGAGGGCCAAGAAACCAGCTGCAGCAGCTAAAGCTCCTGCAACTGAGTAGATATGAGCATACTTTGCAGTCTGGCAGAGGTTCCCAACAATAAACATCTACAGTCAATGTTGTCTTTCAAATCATTCCTTGTGTACTTATTTTCATATGAGGACTGGATTGGTTCACTTTAAGAATCAGTTTGTGAAATGTAGCTAAATGGTAGGCATTAAGCCAAAAGCTTAGGAGTCTTTCCCCCCCCCCATACATGTTAATCCATACCCCATAGTGACCATCAGGGCACTGATAGTTCTCCTTTTATGACTGACCGTTTAAAGAAACTGACAATTGGTAAGTTTGACTGGTTCTCTGTTGTGGTGAGACTCCTTAAATTTGCTATTTAAACATTTAAGTCTTGAAGGTAATGCAATGAAGTTCATGTTAAATTGTCTAATGACATGCTTAACTTTTAATGCAATTATTGTTCTATTTTGTTTTCCCTATGTGCTTAGTGGAGTTCTTTAGATTTCCATAGTCCTTTACAAAACTGACACAATCTGATCTACATTGTGCAAAATGTCAGCTGAAATGCAGGCTAATGAAAGCACACAGCTTTATAGAGATGTATATGTAGACCGCTGAATATAAATATTTTAAAACTTTTTGCTGAATAACCACATTGTCTGCAAGTGAGAAGATAATTGAATGTGACTAGTGGAGCTTTTGTTTGCCATACTATATAAACTAGTTAATATAGCTGCTAGTAGGGGGGCAAACCGTGCAGTAGGGCATAACAGGATCGGTTTCTTTTTAATTTTTTGGTAAATGCTTCAGGTTTATAGAAAAGATGTTTGTTTAATGCAGCCCCCAAGTGGTGAAATTATGCATTTTCATGCCTCTGAACGAGGTCTTCGTTCCATGGCTGCGTCCAAATAATTGAGCTGAGCTTCCTTTCCTATTTGCTTGCCCTGATTTTACATGTTGCCCATGTCCTCTCCAAAAATATTGGTAGAGATTACTAGCATGTGGAACCCAATCAGTAATAATCACAATGTGCTTTTCTGCTGCAGCCTCATTATTTAGTCTGGTTGTAATGCATCCAACCATCACTGAGTTATGACCACTCTTCCTATTTGTTGGTAGTGTCACTCAGTTTTGATTAGCCTTCATGGAGAAACGCTCAAAAATAAGTTGTGTGGCTTGGTCTAAAGATCATGTGACACGTTTGGGGAAGACTGGATGAAATTTGTGGCAGATGGAAACTTGAATTATTTTAATGAAATTCAGCAAATGTGTTGACAAGTCTCATTGTGCCTGGAACCTCCCATAATTTACCAGCTTTTTAAACACCTCTGAAACATTTGTAAGGCTTGGTGGTCTGTTAAACTTTTTATGAAAAAGTTTAACTCTGCTTGGCCAAAGGAATCCCAACAGTTGGTTACTTACATGCACAAACACACTGTCCAACTTTGGTCCATTGATGGCACTTGAGCTGAGCTACAGATTTGAAATTTCGTGAAAAGAATTAGGGGACTGACCCCAATCTGCCAAGTTTCAGGTTTTTTTTTACCATACGGTTTGATGGGCTGCCACGGACTCCCTAGCCAGAAGAAAATGACTGCATTGTAATGTTACTGCAGCTTGCAGCTTACCTTTACAGACTACATGGGTGTATATGGGTAATAGCTACATTATATGATAGTTGAATGATGATCCATTAAACAAGTTTCAATTAAATAAACCATGTTTATTATAATTTATAACAATTTATAGATGCTTGAGTTTTCTCAACTGACAAATGTGTAGGTCTGCACAAACTTTATACTTGAAGTAAAGGGAGAAGCAAAGAAAGGCAAGGAAATTTCCAAACAGTTACTTGGCATCTAAGCAATAACATTAATAATGTAAATAAGCCAGGGTTGCTTTTGGACATGAGCTTTGTTGTCAAAAGCACAGTAAAGGATGCAAAGTGTCTAGATTAAGAAACATGGACTGTGTGACCAAGTTTAATGGCTTCAGTAAATTTTTATTTGATTTCTATTATTTGAACTGAAAGTGTTTTTGCTGTTAACAATTTCATTAAATTGCTCTGATCACTTTCAGAACATGTCGGGGTCAAAAGAAAAAAATTATCACTTGTCATTGGTTTTGTCCTGTTGTAAAACCTCTAAAATCAATATGTCTAGAATAAAGTGTTAAAAGTTTTTGAAATATAGAGCATACTTAAAAATGTAGATATTTAAAAGTTTTTCTTCCAATAAAGTTGGCCACAACAGTAAAATAGCAGAAAAACAGCAAAAACAATTATTTACCAATAACAATAAGTCTAACCACACAAAATGAAGTTGTTTAAAAAAAATAAAGCAAATTTGATGTCAGCCTTTCAGCTGGTGTAAAAATGGCCTTGGCTGTTCACGTTATCAATTCGCTCAAAGCGAGTTCCTGCAGTATCGACATGCAGTTGATGGCTTTTTTGTTCCCAGGAGAGCAGCGAGGAATCTGTCAGGGGATCTTACCTTGGGACAAAACAGTTTAGCTGGGATCCACTAACTGTTTACTTTATAAGAAAAGGCTTATTTTCTGATACGTCCAGCGGCATTTCTCAGAGAGTGGTTTAAAGTGCCGTCAAGAAATACAACATATAAAGGAGCAGCTATTTTTTTGGTTTCAAATATGTTCTGATGAAACTGAACAATAGAGTAATTTGTAAATGACATCTTTTTTGGGAGTCAAAATATAATTAGTGTTTCCAATCAGCATTCAGCAGAGAAATATTTCAGACAGTTTTCTTTTTTATTTATGCCACATTCAAGCTGAGTGAAATAAAAAAGACTCCTCTTCTTGATTTCAGCAGCATGCTTCATAAACCTTATCTCAATATGTGTAAGGGGTTAAAAAAAGGCAGTGATTGGCTACTGAACTGATTGGCAAACTGCTTTTAAACTTGAGCCGACATAGAAACACTGGTTTTACTGTGTGTGTGTGTGTGTGTGTGTTTGTGTGTTTAGCTTAGACAAGGGGAGACCCTCTTACATTCCCACACTGTGTGTTGGGGTAACTGGCTGATTCAAACCTATGGTAGTGCACAACCACCCGGCAAAGTCCACTTCTTCTGCTTCTGACTTCTTTATGAAGGGGTGGACCTAAAGAGAACAAAACTTTGTATGATGGTGTCTTAACACTTGCAATATATTAAAAGTTGTGACTTTTCTCACCATCAGTTGCTTGAGATCTGCCCTCTCAGCTGGGTTTTTGATTAAGCTGAAAAAATTACAAGAAGATATCTCCACTGTTTATTAGTCAACTGCGCTGTGTCATTAGCTGGTGTTCATATTTGAACCACTTGATGGCGCACCAGGCTTTCATAAACTGAAATACCTCTCAAACACTGCATGCTGCAGTCCAGCATTTTAAAGGTGTCCCTTTAAAATCAAACCAGTTGTCTCTTACCATTTGTTAACAAAATCTTGAAATTCAGTGCCAAAGATGCCTGGAAGCTTGGGCGGTGGCTGAAAATAGAAAGATGATTCCATTAAGCCTGCTGTCAAAGTCGTACCTTAATACATTTAACACCACACAATGACCTAGTGGTCCATCAGAAACAGCTGAGCACATACCTCATTGACAATGTAGTCAAGCAGCTCAAAGATGGCCATTGGGGGTCTACTGTCAGGTCCGTATGCTGTAAAAAAGACAATGCATGATTTTTTTATATTGATTACAATCATGCACCCATATAGAGAGCTTGTGAATGGACCTTAACCCAGTAAAGCTTCTACAATTCTTCAGACCAGCATTAATGATTATATCCTGCACTGAGACAAGCGATTAACATGACAGTTCTCAGATGGTCCATGGTTCTGTAGTAGCACTCACAGCTGCCAGGTCGACCTGGGGGCCTGGGTTTGGGGGAGGCCTCGCTGGATGAGGGGTCTCCTTCCATGGGGAGGCCAAAGATCTGCTCCAGCTCTTTAGCATCAGGTGGTGGGATGGGAAAGCGGCCAATGGCCATTTCCACCAGGGAGAGACCCATGCTCCAGATGTCAGACTGCACTGAGTAGTGGGTGCCCTGCAGACGCTCCGGCTAGAAAGAGAGGGTGGGGGAGATGGTGTCAAATCTTATGAAATACTACAGCTCAAACATACAGGAGAGAGGCTACCAGGAGTACATAAAACCATTTTTAAAATGTTCTCTAAAGACCTTTTCAAAACCACATCTCAAAAATGGTACAATGTAAAGGTCAGCTGCTGTTTTCAGATCATATAAAAAGAAATAAAAAGGGTTTGATCTGATAGGATGGCATACAACAGGTTCTCTGTCAGAAAATGCAATAATAATAATAATAATGGCATACACAAAAGTTTAAAAAATGTACTTTACTTATATATATTTGAACTATGTCTAAAGAAAACCTGCTTTTCTAGTGAACAGTGGAAAGCAAAAGGGAATTTTCATACCAAGTTTTTTTATATTAGGTTTTTTATATCCTACTATTTGCTTCTGCATCATTTATATGATAAGAGAAAAAAAAATATTTATATAGAGACAAAAAAGAAAAAGAAAACATTTTTATGTAATCGCCAGAAGCTTCCAATTTTAAACCCACCAGCTGTGTTCTGAAGCCTAGGGCAAAATAAAAAAACAGGAAAAAAGCATGTCTACTAAATGGAACAACACAGGTTTTAAAAAGCAGTGTGAAATGTTTATTAGATAAATTATCTCTTAAAATGTTAAGAAAGATTATTGTAGACGTGTTTCCTGTTAATGAAAAGTGAAGACTCATAGCTAGGAAACAAAGTTCAGGTTACTTTACATAGCTTTCCAGGAATCTGATTAACATGACTCACAGACATGTAGGATCTGGTTCCCACAAATGAGTTGGCCATGGAGTCGATTAGTTGCCCACTCACACCAAAGTCACACAGCTTGATCTCACCCCGTGAGTTCACCAGGATGTTGGATGGCTTCACATCTGCAAGGGAGAAACAGGAACTCAGGTGGTGAAGAAATGAGCAGGATGGGTTGAAGAAGTAGCAGTAAGGAGTACTAAGTTGCTCACCTCTGTGCATGATCTTGTGTTTCTCTCTAAGGTAGGACAGGCCTTTAATCACCTGAAAGTACAGAGGCAGCGTGAAGCACATTAAGGGACATAGCACATGTCAGAGCCTATAGTTTCACTTACTCTGGCTAAAATCCTTAATTTCTCAAATTTAGGTAACAGCCCAGAAAATAGCCTGCAATCTCTCTGCAGTCTGTGTAAAACTGCATAACCAACTAATTCAACTGTGACTGTTTGCAAGAGAAGGGTAATTCTGGTACAAACCGCAATGCTAACTTTGCCCAATATTTGTTCTGGAATCTTGCCTGCTTTCTTCAGGGACTGGTCCAGGGAGCCACCATCCTGCATTAGGAAATTCGTGTTTACACTCAGTGCACTATAAAAGTTATTAAAATTTATTTATTCATTTAATGTACATTGTATATACACTGCACAAAAATAATGATTGTCAATTGGCCATAACAATTACAGTCAGTATATAATAACCAATGAAACTATGCTATAAAAGCTATAATTAACAATAGTTAACTTTTTTTTGCAGTCACATAAACTGGAAGCAGAAAAAACACTGTACATCTTGAAAAATTTGAAGGGTTTGCTTTTCAAAACATATTTAAATCCATTCATTTAAAACAGTAAACAGGCCATTGTTAAAATGGTACAATAATTAAATAACTAAAAAATGGGCATATGACATTTTTTATGACAGTAACAAATTGCAAGTTGAACTTTCTACAAAAATTATAAATTTATATGATAATTTAAAAAAAAGATCATTTCCTGATTATCAGTATGCATGATTTTCTAGTACTTTAAGTGATATATGTACCATGTGCTCCATACAGATGCTGATCTCGCCGTCACTGTAGAAGGCGCCATAGAAACCCACAATGTAAGGTGAATTACACTCATGCAGAACCTGCAGCTCTCTGATTATCTGGTTCCTGATGGCTGGCTTGATTTCCAAGTGGATCAGCTGAGTGAAGACAGGACAAATGGCTGATGGAACTGAAGTTCTTTGTAGCTTTGTGGCATGACACAGGCATCAGCAAACACGCAAGGCCTCGTGGCCACATGCATGAGCGAGTGCAGGTCCAATGAGGCAGAAGTACAGTGTATGTTTTGCTGTGGACTGCCACACACTCCACCATGTTCATACTCGGTCATAAGCAGTAAGCCATGAGCACTTAAACCCAGATTACAAACACCATAATTTAATAAGTGCCATTTTTCTAATTTCAATTTAACGGCAGATAAAATCAGATCTCTCTTTGACCATAAACTGCTCCCAGGACACTGTCTTCATTCAGGGAGCAGAAAGTGGAATCTTTTAACTTGTGGCTTTGTGTTCTATAAAAAGATATGATGAAATCCAAAATCAATGCCTTCCAGAGATATTGGAGAACAGGGGACAGTGCAGCCATGTTTAACATCTGCTATTTGAAAACTTTACAGATTTCTCTGTGCAAGGATGATGGAGAGACAAAATCTGTTAAAATAAAAAAAGCATATTTTACAATATTACTATTTTACTTTAAACATTATTATTACTATTTTACTAGAAATATTATTTTAAATGAAATTGGCAAAGTGTTTCCTGGGTCATCAGGTTTTCTGTTCTTTTCTACATACTATAGGCAAAATTATTGTCAGTCAACTATACACTTTCCTGCTTTGAAGTGGGTATGTCAGAGCTGGAAAACACACAAAAAAAACACTGCAGAGGACTCTAGGACTAAAGTTGGTAGCCTATACACTACAGACACAGATATAGATTGTGGAGTATTTCTTTTATATGCCACTTTTCTTCTGCTGCATTTGTGAAGAAACAGCACAAACACTTCCATAACATCAATGTGCTGATAACTGCATCTACCTTCCTGGCCATGATGAGTCCAGAGGGTCTATGTGAAACCTTGAAAACCACCCCACCATTTCCAGCGCCCAGCTCACAAATCTTCTCAAAGTCATCATCCTTCAACTCCCCCACTTTCTGCTTCTGCGTCAGGAAGGCCTCCAGACGCTTCTTCTGCTGCTCGTCCAACTCCAGCTCCTCCAGCTTCTTCTGCAAGGCTTCTAGGTTTGTTCTACACACAAAAACATACACACTGATTACTCTGACAAGTAATGAGGAATTGCAAAGAAGTTTAGGAAAAAAGTCTGGCATCCCTTGGTATCCTCAGTTCACTATTTTTAGCCCAGTAGCTAAACACAGAGAGCAAAGAGAACAAATAGCATCTCATCTATAAGACCAAAAACAGAAAAGTCATGTACTGTAATCTGATCCACAAAATCCAGAAGGACCTGTGGGATTTGGATTAAGTGCTATATGATAAATTTGCAGGCTATGGAATCACTGTCCTGAGTGGTGCTGGCTTTCATGCACATACTCAGTAGGTCTGTCTGTAGAAACAACAAGAATTTCCCCACTTGGGATCAATGAGAACTAACAGTGAAACATGTTCAAATTTTCAGGCAAGACAAGGTAAGAATACAA
The DNA here is from genome assembly GCA_037974385.1 of Arnoldichthys spilopterus. Lineage (NCBI taxonomy): Eukaryota > Metazoa > Chordata > Actinopteri > Characiformes > Lepidarchidae > Arnoldichthys > Arnoldichthys spilopterus. The sequence goes on along the minus strand of JBBPDA010000021.1, from coordinate 2,726,073 downwards.
TGAATGGACCATTGTACACAGTATGGGGGAAAAAAAGTGTGTGTACATGTGCGTGCGTGTGGATAACTAGTTAGCAGACACCTTGAACTCTGCTTGAGGAAACTTGTAGTTCCTATCAGCATGTGTGCCTCTCCTTCTGCTCTGTTGTCATGGTGATGCATTTCCTTAGCTTTCTGTTTGTGGAATGAACCTCCCTGACCCTCCTATTCCATCTCTTCTTCCTCTCCTCCCATAGCAGTCTCTTCCTTTCTACCACTGCAGATCTCCAGCCTAAATCCTTCAAGGAATTCTTCAAGCAGAAGAAATATTCCCCTGCTGTTAAAGGATGCTGCCAGTCAAACATAAATATCCAAATGGGATCCTGCTCTCTCCTCCTTCATACAGTAAACACTATAAGTAAGCATCAGACAGACATAAGAGTCTTTTCACATTTAAACCATTATTATAATAATTAATAATTATATAAATGTAATCTCAGTTTCCTCAATAATGTGTTTCTGGAGGCCACATTGAAAATGTAGTGAAATGCGCTTTGGTGCAATGGAGATTTCAGACAGCAAGAGCAAGTGTCACATTGTTATAAAAGGAAAAAAACATGTATACCAGAGAGCACTGAAACCCCCAGTCTCAAGCATTACAGCCATTCAGGTGTAAACTATGTTTTTTACACCATTGGGCCTTTTGGGTCTCAGCAATAACACAGTCACATAAGAGATGCTCTTTCACATAAATTTACATTAAATCTCGCTCCGAGTATGACAGCCTATCTATGTATTATGCATTCTTAATACCAAAAGCAATGCACGGATTGCTGTGGAGCTGAGGGCCACTCAAGAGGCCTACATTTGCGGCTCTACCCTCACCGCCACCCACAGCAGTGTGAGGGTTAAGTGCTCTCTTTCTCGTCGACACCGCCACCATAACCATGGAGACGAGGCCGCGGCGTGCACGCGCGTGGGTGAGGGAAGTGAGTGAGTGAGTGAGCGCGTGGGCGGCGTGTGAAGCGGAGGCGACGATGGCAAACAGCCCTGAGAAACTGCACGACGCTGCACTGCGCACGTGGGAGAGCTCACAACCACGGCCAGCTCGCTCGCGCGCCTGCAGGCCACGCGATTACGGCCTGAGTATCGTGTGCAGAGTGAAGAGAAGACGAGCCTCAGTTCAAACCAGTATTTCTAACTGACCACGAAGTACCTCCCCAAAATGAATACAACTTGAGAAAAAACAGTTCCAGGTTTAAAAACCTCATGAACTGAAAGGATCATCACATCACCTGTTTTTTTATTAGTACGATGTAGTAGGGAAACACTGTTAACGTTTCAAACTGTACCTCCACATTCCACACAGTCAACATGTGGAAACTAAGCTGCAAAAACAGATTGTTTTTAATTTGTTGCTTTGAAAACCAACATATATGCATATACCCACCTGTTTAGCCTACAGTTTAGCCCTGCCCATTTACCCTGAAGTTTTAAGGGCTGTTTTAGCCTAGGTAAAGCACAATTCTGGGCCACCAGTCAGAACACTAGGGCTACCACATCACATTTTTCTCTATCAATTAGGTAAATAACACACAAATACAGTGGACATGCTGATACACTTGAGAACATAATACATGGAACAAAAAAACACAGTGGAGGAAATAATTATTTGATCCCTCGCTGATTTTGTTAGTTTGTCCAATGACAAAGAAATGAAATGTCTCAGAACAGTATCATTTTAATGGTAGGTTTATTTAACAGTGACAGATAGCACATCAAAAGGAAAATTGAAAAAA
>JBBPDA010000021.1:2707662-2722880 GCA_037974385.1 Arnoldichthys spilopterus | reverse complement strand
GGAGTGGCCTAGTCAGTCTCCGGACCTTAATCCAATAGAAAACCTATGGAGGGAGCTGAAGCTCAGAGTTGCACAGACAGCCTCAGTGTAATTAACCCATTATACATGCACACGTGGGGCAGCGGGCAGCTACCAACAGCACCTGGGGAGCAGTGTAGTGGGACGGTACCTTGCTCAAGAGTACCTCAGTAGTCCCAGTCAGGACTTGAACCTGCAACCTTCAGGTCTCAAAGGCAGCATCCTAACCACTAGGCCACCACTGCCCACAATAAATGTGATATATAGAACTGATATAACATAATGAGAGCGTTGTAAACACTTTGGAATCTTTTTTTGTTGGAGTCGCTATCTGCTGACTGAAACTGACTGTTGTTTGAATGAGCTGCTCTAAAGCACAGATCCATGGTTCTGGAGTCACACAGGAGTGTGAAACTCTATAAAACTCCTGCTAGAGTCAACATACAGTAAAAAGATCCCCAAGTGAGAAGTTTTGTGAGAAACTGAAAAACCAAGATGTCATTAATGTCATTTATTACATTTTTTACCATTTCAGAGTGAGCAAAGTAATTGCAGCCAAATCAAAAGCAAGATGGAAGCACCTAGGTGTGTGGGGGTAAGGGGAATGGGAGGGAGGAAAGGGGAGGGGAAGGAAGGGTTAGGGTGTACCAGCATTACGGAGCAATACTGGCACCTACTGTTGGGGGTGTAAAACCACATAGTTACTGGCGTGCAGTTATTCAGGTTATCATCATATGAGTATTAATAACACAAAATTAGCATTTCGTTTTTTTTAAATATTGGTTATTGCCAATACCGGTACATTGCTACAGCCCTACAAAACATACAATATTCACATGGATCAGTGATTCACAGGCACACACAAAAGTGAGAAAGATACCGTCCCCAAGAACTGCTCCCTGGGCACAGCCCACATCAGCTGTCCACTGCTCCTACATGGATGGGTTGAACTGCATTTGTTTAACTGGGTTCTCTTGATCTACTTTTAGGATTTGTGTGAAAATCTGACAATGTTTTATTATTTAGTTTTATTATTTATTTATTTATTTATATAGAAATATATAACATTCTAAAGGGTTCACAAACTTTTAAGCATCACTGTAAGTCCATTGGTTTTTGTGACATCACAGAAACAGTGGGCTGTACTAGCAGCTTAATTTCTATAAATAAACCATATGGATTGTGGAGTAAATGGTACATTTTGAAAAATGCTACAATCATGAAAGTGACTTATGTCATTGTGACACACTCAGTCACACACAAAGTAAAGCACAATTAAATGTGACCTCTTCATTTAACCCATCACACGTACACATACAGAGCATAGGGCAACTATGTGAAATGCCCTGGGAGCAGTGTAGCAGGACAGTGCCTTGCTCACAGGTACTTCAGGATCATGACCAAGGGCAAGTTCATAACCACTAGGCCCATCGTTTGTAGTATTACTAAAAAACAATGAATGAAATCTGGTTTTAAAAGAGTTAAATGTAACTAATTAGTTATTAATGTTTTTTGCATTTACATAAAGCTTACATTCTGGCAGAGGTTTTCTAAGTTTGTTTATTTGAAACTTTAACCACAGATTTAGTGTTAGTATGACTTTAGTATTGTATGTTTTATAATTTCATCCTTACACAATTACACAAGGGTCCATGCAGCCATAAATGAAGTACATGCAGAAATGGGTGTGGTGAAGCAGGACACAGGCATATATAGTGTTGTGGCTTACTGATTCCTATAAAGAGAATGTGGACCAGTGCAGAGCTGGAATGTGAGCTAAGGCTGGGCAGAGGTAAACCACAGACAGGTACACATTCCACTGAGGCAGAGAGCAGGTAGTGCAGATCCAGGGTTGGTGGTTAATTATTAACCATGCTCTTTCAGCTACTCGCCTGCTTATCTGTGTGTGGTCTGGCCAGCAGTGGACAAAGTCATGTACGTCGCTGATACATGCATTTACTGTCATTGCAGAAAGGTGTTAACCATCACATTCTCTGATGCACTTAAGAAACCAAGGTGACAGGACACACAGTATGCAGTATGTGTACTTTGTACTGCAAGCCTAAGTTGCAGGTTGCAGCAGATAGCAGTTCTTTCCTACATGTCAAACAGGTATAAGCACTAGGAAACAGCTGTTATCTATGTAGGTGTATGAGTGCGCCTGTTTTTCTTACACCTCAAGATATACATGTCTTGTGAAAAAAGGGGGCAACCTACAATGTGCAAAATGGTCCAAAGTAATAATAAAAGCAAAATATTTAAAAATTCTTTAAAACTGACAAAACAATTTCTTTTGGTGGGTTTAGGATGTATGTTATATATATATATTATATATAGATGGTTGTATTATCGTTGACCTCATATATTTTAATTGATGCAGTTTATTATTCTTTCTACATGAGTTCTGACTATTTGTATTGGTCCACACATCCTGTGAAAATGTGTGTGTGTGTGTGTGTGTAGCTTTGGAGTCCAAGAAAAAGTAAAAAAAATAAATAAATAAATAAAAAAACATAAAATGACACTGTCATTGCATTGAGTATTCAAGGTGGTGATCAGTTAAAAGAAGAGGGGACTGAAGTGTGCAACTCATTAATGCAAAGACACTCAGCCTTCACTCATTGACACCAAATACCATATAAGAAAGGTTTGCCATGCTAATTAAGCAAGAAAAAGGTCGGGAAGCTGTCAGATTCATAGAAGTCCTCTGTCCGGATGCCACCACATAACAGTATTAGTGAGCTGGAAAGAGGACTTACTGTAACTTCCCCCCGCCCCATTTGGCCAGTTGTGACTTCCAGTTTCTCTTACTCACCATGGGAAGAGGCATTCCACAAAGCCTCTCTCTATAAAACCAGCTTCCGCAAGCTTGAACCATAGCTCCACAGACATGCATTCCAAAGCCTGCTTGCCACAACCTGTCCGGGCCTCACTGAAGGAATGTGCTCTATGCTTTTGTCACACGGAAAGAGAGACGACCCAACAAAACACTGTGTTCTTCAGTACTTTGAGCTGCATGCTCCTGCCCTATTCTAGCTCTCAAGTAGTTGGCCCACCGTAAAGATGCCAATACTTTATTCGAACCCAGTAGAAAGTGTGTCATATCTTTGCAGATTTAAACCTTGTGCTGTGTACTTTACATCATTCAGCCAGAACATTGCGACCACCTGCCCAATATTGTGTGGGTCCCCCTCATGCTGCTGATACAGCTCTGACTGTGGTGCATTGTGTGTTCTGGCACCTTTCTATCTAAATCAGAATTAACATTTTGTGTAACAGAGGTTCCTCTTTGGGATCAGACCAGATGGGTTAAGTGAGCCTTGGGTGCCCATGACCCTGTTATCAATTCACTTTGGCAGGTACTAACTACTGTATATCTGTACCATTCCAAACGTCCTGCTATTCTGGAAATGCTCTGACTCATGATGTCATCTAGCCATCACAATAAGGCTCATGTCAAAGTGGCTCAGATCCTTACATTCACCCATTTTTTCTGCTTCCAGCACATCAACAGCAAGAGCTGATCGTTCACTTGCTGCCTAATATATACCAGCCCCTGACAGGTGCCACTGTAATACAATCACTAGAAAATCACTCAGTGACTAAAATAGACAAAAAATCTCTTAAAGAAAATAGCCAAATGGTTACATTACAGCTTGGGTTTAGACTACATGCTTTTTGTGAACTGTGATTTGCAGTAGTATTCATTTTTTTCTCCCAACAGTAAGTCTGTTTTACCTTGGGAGTCATCAAATGTACTCTGTAATTACCTGAAGGACTAACCTGTAACCACCTCTGTTTGATCTGAATACTCAACATGTGAAAATACATCAGCGAGGCAAAAACCAATCAGGTGAAACATTATTTTCCTCTTATACAACCCAGGTCATTTGGAAAAGAGGCATAAAACGCTGCAGTGCCATGTGTAAGAGATGACCGCCTCTGTACCTCATCATCCTCCTTTAAATCAGTAATGGGTTCTCAAGGCCAAACCATGAGAGTGAAAGAGAAGTGTCTGAGCCCTGGAGCGCCTGCGAAACAAGAGGCAATGACACGCACCACTGAGTTCAGGCCGCCAGAACTGTGATTGGCTCTCTGCTCTGAGAGCAAGAGGAAGAGGACCACAGCCCTGCCAAACGAAGGTGGCAGACAGATAGGCAGCCCTCTGCGCCACCAGACAGCCTCCGAACAAACAGAGCTGGACATTGTTTGTTTATGGTAATAGTCACTGAAACTGATCCATCGTGATTGCATAACAACATGAAATGAGACGATTACACTCAAGCTCCAAGAAGTGGAGCATGTTGTCACAAACATTCATCATCTCCACTTATTCCCGGAGTTCATTAGACTTTGCTTTGGTTCTTTACATCTCCTCCTCTCATATTCCCTATTGACAAACCTCTACAGGGCTTTAACATGTCTCAGCAAGACCCAGATTATATGCAACCAACTGGAGGCCAAATGTGTGTCGAACTATGAAGAAACATTGCTGTGTTCTGGCCACTCTGGCACACTGTGATAAGGGCTTCCTGAGTGGAGAGAGCAAACCACAACTCTCCCCCTATACTTTTAGGGTGTGTGACTTTTTGGGTAAGCGATTAAACATTAACATCCCAAAACCCCAGTCTATTCACTCTTAAGTGCACATAGGTGTATAACGCTGTAGGTGTCAGTTAAACACTGGGTGTACATTTTGCTAAGAAATAAATATTAAATCCTGAAACTCTTTTATTATCCTTAATTAGTGAAAAGGTCAAAGGCCAGTGGCTTATCGCAGAAGTGAACAGCATTCAACAGTGTCCACTGCAAATGTTCCTGTCCCACCTATTATGATATTCTGTAGGCCTAATGTATACATTGTCTACCACATTTCGAACACACGCCATTATGTTGTATAATGGTCAGTTGGATGCAGCCTCGGCAGAAGAGTACTGAAAGCCTTTCCGTTTATTTCATTAGGGTCAAGCTTTTGAACCAAACTGGATTACTCACTCCGTAGCCCCGGTTCCGTTAACGGCGTTTCCATCAGGAATCGGATTGAGTTGGATCGGCTCTGGCTTCCTCCGTTTTTGCATTGCGACTCTTGGTGACCAGTTGGACAGCGGTGTGAAATAAATCAAATGGGGAAAGCCAACCCGCAGAAATAGCAGCGTTCTGTAGCTGAGAGACCCAGCTGATGCATAGGGTGTGCAGCCGCTTATCACACGCACCAAATAGCTTTTCAGGAAAAACACACACACATACACCAGCAGCAGGAGCTGTAAAAGTCAAAAGCTCTTCCCCGCGTCTGCCTGACAACTCCAGTAGTGCTTTAGCCCGCTGTACCGATAACCCAGCTGCGAACACCGCACCACTAGGGGCGGACAGGACTGTAGAGATGGGCTCATTGCGTCACGAAAATATTTACATCTGTCTTCCGGACAGCGTGGCTAACCCTGGACAATGGCGCCCCCTGCCGGGAGAGAAGCTGTCATATAACATATATCTCTGGCTGCTCCAGTTTTAGTTCATTACAGCTTGTTTGCAACATTTTTATTTACACTTCGCCAAAAAATTCACCCATTGTATAAGAAAAAAAATAGAAAACGGTTCAATCTGACGAACTATAGTAAAGCAGGTGTGTCACAGTTGTGCGTTTAATAAAAAAAAGCAATAAAATAATTTGTGAAGTCTTCTCATAGTTAAAAGTGAAAAGTGAAAGTGAGTGTAACTATGAACACACCAGACCACAATAAAATGTGTCCTCTGCATTGAACCCATCCGTGTCTTGCTATCAGGTACTTCAGTGGTAGTTGGGATTTGAACCGGCAACTTTCAGGTCAAAGGGGGTAAGTCCCTAACCGTTACACCACCGCTGCCCTTGATGGTTGGCGTGTTCTTCTTATATCGCCTTTAGAAACGCAGGCTTGTATGACGTACATACTCCATTACTTTCTGTAAGTATGAAATGGTGTAGTGTAGATATTTAGTGTACTGAGAACTCACACTGTTAGGTATGTTAACTTATACCATATTGTATAGTGTGTAATTGGCGTACACCGGATGCGTTTTTGTTTTGTTTGCAGGCTAGCCAAGCGCAGCACGTTTTATTCCGTTTAAGGGGGATTACAAATGAAAAGGAATCAAAAGGACCGGAGTCAGACTATTTGCCATTGGCACTATGTTCGATTGAACTTTTTGTCATGCTGGAAGAATCCGTTCATCACACACATCTTAAAGAGTTTTCGGAAACGCGATTTGTTTACAAACGGCTCCTTACTGGCGTGCAACGAAGAGTTCCGCCGATTTTTCCGGTTTGGGGGTAAGCATGTTCCAGGAGTTTAGGCAGGGAATCATGTTCCTAACTGAAATTCATAAGTAACAGCCTTACGGTCCCCAGGCCCCATGTTCCCTCTCTATATTTTTCTAGGACACAGTCCTTCCCATGGCCCAACATTTCAGCCCCATATGTTTCCTAGATCAATCCTCAGCAGTAAAAAATAAGACTTGTGCCCCTCTGATATAGTTCCAAACATGCTAATTCTGTATGTTCAGTAGCCTAAATAACATCTAAAATTGTGGTTTGGACATAGAGCTTCAATGAAACACTCTGGTTGCACATTCTTTGTATTTCATCTGTATTCCATTCAGAATTTGCTGATCTAACTTTTGTTATTTCACTCTGCTAGCTTGCAAATAGTTACCTAAAAGCTACACAGCTGCCATCAATAAAAAGATGGGCAGTGCCCTTAAACTAGACAAAGCAATTATTCATACACTTTGACAGCCAGTGGCAGAAGTTTCATTTTAACCTTAAGGGAGGCACACTGCTTCTGCCACCTGATCCATCATAAGTCCTTTACAGTAATATTTCTTAAAGGATACTCTAAAATAGTAACTTTAGATACAGGAGGAGGCCAAAATATTCCTTACTTCCTTACTTTCTGCACACCTTCATATATTCACGCCTTGCTTTTCACCTTCAGAGCCAGGGGTGGCATAAGGGGTAAGTAAGGATTTCAAAGGCTATAAGATTTTATATTCTTTCATATAGGGCCCAAAATTTCTAGAGGCACCCCTGCTTAGAACAGTACAAATATCAGTCTTCATTTTTTTTATTGTGATTTACATACACAGATCTGGACAGGGGCAGATTAGCGCTTTTACTTCTTCAACAATCCAGGTCCTTTAAAGTGTGACTCAACCAGACATTACCACAACAGACAGACAGCAGAGCTCAAAACAAATCAAAACTGGCAACCATAAACATACATAGGTCACACATAGATGTAGACCTTTACATATAGATAATACATAAACAAATCTACTAGCTAATGCTAATAAACCATAACCTACAGCATTTTCAATCCAGTCCAGAGATACATACAACTGGCCATATCTTACATTGTCACAGATTCAGTTTACCTAACTTTTAACATTAACTCTTTATGCTACAATAGCTCTTCTGTGGGACTGGACCAAACAGGCTAGCCTTTGTTTCCTGCATGCATCAATGAGCCTGGGTGTCCACGGTCCTGTCACTGGGTCATCTGGTTATTTTTCCTTGGGTCAGTTTTGGTATAGGTCCTAACCCCTGGATACCAGGAACACCAGCTTCACAACATCAGCTTTGGAGATCCTCTGCCTGGCATAACCCATCCCTTGACAGGTTCACTGTAACAAGATATTCAAAGTCTTCAGTTCACCTGTCAGAGGCTTTAATGTTGTGGCTGATCAGTGTACATTTTTAGCTGGCTCTTTGTGGCGATAATGTGCATGTTTTATGCCTGGAAAACAGGTTACAAATATTTCTCAGCCCACTCACATGCCATTTGGATATTTATAATAATATATAAAATTAATCACTTTATAATGATAATTTCTGCTGCATTTTTAACATGATGAATGATTTAATGTTGTTAATGTTGACTATGTTTAATATTAAGCTTGTTCAGTTCAGTGGCCTGGTGGTTAAGACTTGTGTGTCTAAAGCAGTAAGTCGTGGGTTCAAGCAATAGCTAAGGCAACAAAAAGTAGCTAAATGTGTGACAGTCCAGTAACGGCTTCAGTGATGAGTTCAATGTACTGAAGTCTATGGCAGTCACATATAGAAACAAGACTCCTACCGACAGGACCTGCCAAGTAGCTGGATAACCTGTGCGATGGTTTCATACAAATTTAACAGTTAACATGTGAAGTAGGATTTCTTTTGTATGTCAGCTCAAAGCTTTAAATCGCTGAAAAAACAACTGACCTATCTCTTTTCACATATGATGGTAGGCCTAAAAGAGATCATGCTGTATGTGATAGCTGTCTGAAATGCTCAGCATAAATCAGTAGCATATCACTGCAGTGTCACTGCTGGTAGAAGTTTAATATATCAGTTGAAAGTTGCTGGACAGTCCTTCAGCATAGAATAGTTCACTCAGCAGATTGTGTGTAGTCACCCCCTCCCCCCTAACCCTCCCCCACCACATGATGCCACTGGGAGCAGAACTGGATAATTGCTGGATTTGCATAGGCGTACACAAGCACTCTCCCACTGTGCTGCATCTGATCTTATTCAAATGAGACGCTGTCAGATTAATGATGCATCATGTGAGCAAAAGTATGATGTTGATCCACTAATATGAGTCTGCAGTTTAGGAAAGATAGCTTGTGACATGACCTCCTCCTCCCAACTCCTGTTTTGTTTTTTCGCCTGAATATGCAGCACTGGATCAGTGTTTCTGTTCTGGATTGTGTTCTGCAGGCAGGTTTGCACAGCAGATGTGTATAATGAAGCTTTCTTTATGGATGTGCAAAACTCTGGCATGTAAGCTGGCAATGTAGCTCACCGTTTACTTGCATTTATTTAGCACATGTTAAATAGAAGAATAGCTAGCAGGTCATTTTACTTAGCCCAGATATTATTTATCCTCTTATCTGGAAACTGACGAAACTGCAAACACTTACTTAAAGACCCTTTCAGATGTTCAGATGTTATTTAATTGTTGCCTGTAAGCAACTTGTGACTGTCAGATGTGGTTCTGTTTAAACCTTGACTTTCTGTTCACCTGCTTAATGACTGCTGCATAGTTCATAGCCAAAGTTAATATTAAGTGTATTCCGTATGAGATTAGTTGATGCTAATGACTTTATCAGGTCAATGTTCTTAAAAATAATGGTGCTTAGAACAGTTCTTGCAGAAAATGCCAAGAACTTATTTTCTCCCCTATAAGAGAGTGAAGGCTAGCATGCTCTTCCTCTAAAACATCCAGAATGCTGCTGCATCTTTTCAGACTGCTCTTAATGTAACATCAATGGACTGCCCAACATACTCCCTGCCAACTCTGTTACCTCAGCTAACAGAGACTGAGTGATGGGGGCCTCCTTTCTTGGATTTCCTTTGCACGGATGGCTGTGGCATCACTGTGGATGGAATTTGTTATCTCCTAATAACAAGACCAGTGCTTAGATTGTTGCGCAGTGAATATGTTTGTGTCTTGATTTTCTCTGCTTTAAGGTATCAGTAAAAAGTTAATGATCACAGTTTAAGCAGGCATGGGTGTTTGTGGGAGATGTTTTATCAATGCCTGACCCTTACTCAAGAGATGTCAGAAGTCTTTAGATTATTAATAAGATAAAAACTGCATATAAAATAAATATTATCTTAAATGACAAATTAATGTGGATGAGCACACAAATGCAAGAAGGACAACACAAAAGGCTCTTCATCATAGTGGTATCTTGGGACTGATGGTGGTAGTGGGTAGTAGATATCGGAGTACTGAAGATGATGCATCAGATTTTAAAAAGGCATAATAAGGATCTTCTGGGCTCTAGTGCAAAAAAAATTATTAATGGCCCCCTTGTAATAAAAACCTGACTATGTAATTTCATGTTTAAGGTTGATGAAGGACTCATTTGAAAATGCTTATCGTGGATGAAATGCATAATGAATAAGAGGGAGATAAATAGATGTAAGGACTCTCTGTGTAGCGTTGATTGACACTCACTGGAGGATCCAGATACTGAATAGGTGAAAAAAAAAACTTGTGGCAAAAAAAATGTGTATAACTACTTTTGCTTTTGCATCCCTTACACAAACACACACAGTCACATGCTCACCTAAAGTTATTTCATTTTAAGTGGCAGTTTCTGTAAACATATTGCAAAGACTTATAAATAATTTTTTTATGTTATTTACTGAGTTTTGCTGTATAAATCTTAGCTTAATTAAAAAATTGAGTTTTTGCATGGCGACATGGTGGTTCTCTGTTAGACTGTATGTCACTACAGCATCGAAGTATGTACCATATCAGGTATAGAAGACTTGATCTTTGGGACATGGAGGCTAATGCAGTAAAACTGTAGACATCACATATGCTGGGGACAGAGGTGCCATGCCACTTTTTGCCTCTTTTTATTGAGGGCAACGGCACCTCTAGAAATGATGGGCCCTATGAAAGAACATAATATCTGGCTTCCTATATTATATATCCTTCTGAGGGCCCTGTTTCAGTGCTCAACCCTTGGAATCAGCCTAACGTCCCCACTGCTATTTAGAAAGATCTGTAAAATACCTTCAAAATTCCCCACAGCTTTCACTTTCTGTGAAGTGGTCATAGCGCATTAAAAAGGCCAGGATTCAACCATCAACCAAGTGCTGCACAATGAAATCAACAAAAATGAAAACATTTAAGCAAAATTTAAAGCCATTTGAAAAGATTAAAACATAAATGTCTATGTTTAAACATAAAAGTATACATTTATAAGAATAAAAAATAATAAACCTAACATGCTAAGAAAGCAGTGAAAGGAGAGAGTCACAGCCAGCTGACGCCAATGCAGAACAAACCAGGACAGAGCAGACAGCTGAATACATGGTCTTTCATTTGAAAGCCTGGGAAAATGAATAGGTTTTTAAATTCGATTTTAAAACACCTGTTGTGGGGGATGACTTTATAAAAGACATCCTTAGACCTCAACTGAGAGCGTGGATCAGTTTAAAGCATCAGATCAGAAGACCTGAGGGGCTCGGGAGGTAGAATAGATGCTGACACGGTCAGAGAGCTTGAGGCTGTGCCATGGAGGATTTTAAAAACAAATAACGTTTTAACAGCGTTTTACCCTCTCCCTCTGCCACTCCCCTCCCCGTCAAACTATACGATCTTTTTAAACAACGCTTAATTAGAGCACCAAATTTAGCACATTCTCAGATCATGTCTGTTATTGATTGTCTATTGATTTCCCAGAGTGCCCCATGCCGTTTTTGCAGTAATTAAGCACTTTGGGCAAAATCATATCAGCACTGCTGTAGCGGCAATAAATTATTGAATCTTTAATCTTGAAATCCCAGTTTAATGCGCACGGACACTTTTAAATGTACCGGTGCTGGAGTAAAAGCGCTGGTGTCCGTCTCCCCTGTACACGCGGACCGCGCCGCTGACGTCACGTGAGTTTAAAACGAGTCCGCGCGCTTCAGGCGGAGACGAGAGACGTAGCACGGCTGAAGGAGGACAGCCGAGGTTTACATCAGACTTCACTCGGCCCCAGGAGTGATGCGACCAGCGCTCACTGTGTTGAGCTAAAATAATAGTGCGAGAGTGTTGTAGCGCTGTAACGCAGCAAGACAAACGACGTCTGAGAAAGTGGAGAGTAAAATCCCAATTAGGAAGACCGAAGAGTGAACACAGAAAACCGGAGCAGTCTTCAGCTACTTCGGGGTAAGCAACGCGCTTCGCTTCTACATTTAAACCGCTTTTAAACCTTTAGAAAATAATTCGATCTTCTACATTCCTTGCGTTAGTCGCTGTATTCACGCAACATAGCGCAGCACTGAAGTGCGACTGGTTGTCCACGCCATCCGTAAGGTGTCCGCGATTCCGCGATGTTCATCTGTGAGTTGTTTTAACATTTGTAACAGTAAGGATGTGGAAATGTCGTGTGCTAAGCTCAGTTAGCCAAATTCGGACAGTCATCTCGACTAATAGGAGATAACGGGTGTTGTGTATGAGCTGGATCAATGAGACACGGACCGCGTGGCTCCCGCTGAACTCTGCTCGTGCGGTTTAATAACGCGCTGCGTGTCTTATAGATGAGCTCCAGTGGGACTGTTTACTCTCTTTGATTTCCGGGGGGTGTGCTGTGCATGCTGCTACATTATTACAGATTGTATCATTTACGATATCAGCTACCACATCTACCAGATAGAACGGTTTTTAGGGTACTCTGGCATTGGTTTAGCAAATTAGATTGTTTAGATTGTTAGGTTTGTTTCGATGAGTGATTTGTTTTTAAAGTAGTATCGCATTTTTAAAATCTCACTATGTTGTGACTGCATTCTGAATGAGTGAATCCAGCCTCTGCAGCTGTGTGGTTTGTGCCTTTATCGATCCTCACTTGAGATGAAGAGATGCCCCAATTCAGTATAGGCAATAAAGGCTTGTGTTGTACAGAGCCAATGTTTTTCATGTAATTGACACACTGTATAACCATATTAATTGCTCTGTGTGCTGATAAATAACAGGGGAGTTACGTGGTTAGACTGTACACATACCCAACATCATAGTGAGAGAATAAACAATTAGGCTGTATTTCATTGTTTATTCTACATTTGTCTTTCAGAAATAACGCCAGCTAGATTAATTTGATCTTCTTATTTTAATCCCTGAACGATCGCTTTCTAATCGTAGGTGTGTCAGTAGCATAAACAAGCATCTTATTCCATTAAAACTATTTAATGAACTAATCCGGACTAAAGCGAGTGACGTTTGGCACACCTGCTAATTAGTGGGACTCACGCGTAGTAGACCTGATGTGTTCATGCAGGAGCGCCTAAACGTGTGATGGGGATCTCGCAGTTTATTTACGTTCGTTGACTTCGTTCGCGAAGTTCTTACCAGCATGCAGTTGTACATTATCGTCGCTAGATGGCTCTGTTGAGCAAGGCACCGGCAGCATGCCAGTATTCTTTCCTGTGGCTCTGTCTTCAGAGACAACAGAATCTACGAAAACACAAGAACTTTCAAGTTGAACAATATGTTTTGTTATGCCATTTAGTTTCACGTTTTTAGAATGTCATGACTTGAAAATTTCATCTTTCAGATATTAAGGTCTATATATTTTGTTGAATGTAGTGTAATTAAGCACTGGAAATATCGGAAAACTAATATTGGGCTAATGCAATGTAAGCGAATAGAACCAAACAATGTTGCTGGAGGAAACTCCAGTTTATGTTTCAGGTGAAACAGAATCAGACTTTTGTTTTGAAGCTGCTCAGGGGGTCATTGCTGCTTCCAGATTCCAGAAATCTCTAAAACTTCAGAAAAACACTTTCTATTCATTGTCTGACAACAAGGTTTGTTAAACGTCAGTTATAGTTATTCCTTTTTTATGGTGCCTTGGTAACCTTTAGACATTTTATATGGCTTGGCAGGTTGTTTGGTTTGTTCTGATGGCTCTGATTGTTGGTACATAAATGACAACCCTATGGCTCTTGTGTAGGTTAATTGTTCAGATTTGGACCCTTCTGTTATGAAGCATAGTGTAGGGCACACTGCCTCACATTGGTTAGTAGACTGCTCAGCCTTACTGCAATTTGTCAAAAAGCCGTAACTGTCATAACTGCACTTTGCCAATATAGTAATGCAGCTTTTGTTTGCAGTCGCAAGCTTTTAGTCTAATTAAACAGGTCTCTTCTCGAGAAGATGTTCATTAGTTGCCTGCTGTTTGTTCTTTGAAGTGAACGGTTATTCCCTCAAAGCAGCCCAAAGATCAATGAAATTGCAGTGTGTAATTCTTTTCTTTTTTCTTCTCTCTTTATTTGGTAGAGTACCTGTGTGTTCAAAATTTATGTTGTTTTCTTAAATGGTTTGCAAATGTAATTCAGTTGCTGTTTACAAAAAGTGAATTACAGCCTTTGTACTTTAGGTATTGTGGATACCTGAGTTCTGTATGCTTACAGCTTAACTTTTAGTTTTATCTGCTTTGAGATCTCACCTTGCTAAATGGCAAATGTTGACCAGACGTGTGAATTTGTGCAAGACTGAAGGTGTTTTGTAAATACCTGACCCTTCTCTCTCAACCAAACGACCTTGATGCAGTGTGTTCAGGGCGCCATTACATTGTTAAGCCAGTTTGTGTGTGTGTGTGTGTGTGTATGCTTGTATGAGGAGCCTCTAAACAATCAGAGAATGAGTGAGTTTTCACCTCTGCTCAGCACAGGTCTAGATCTGATTCAGTCTGACAGCACTTAATGAGAGGGAATCAGGGAGGTTTTTTAGTTTAATTTTCAGATCTTTTCGCAAACGCAAGGCTGGCTCCAAGGGCGACACTGCATTTTCAGCACCTTTTCATGGCTGCGCCACTGACTGTAATGTTTCCAGTTTACACTCTAGTAAATCCTTTCAGCTGGAAATCCTGATGTTCACCTCAATCAATACACTTAATTAGTGTTGATTAATGAAGGAACACTGGCTGCACACTGCTGACAGTTGTTTGAATATCCAAGGACAAAATGTATTGGCATGCTGGAATGTGCTGCTTTGCTCTGGTATAATAAGTTTGAAATTGGATTTGAATTTATGGCTTGGATTTGTATCTTTATGAAATATTCAGATCCAAAGATGTTCAAATGATGTTGAGGCCCATTTCAATTAGTTAGATAATAGTCAAGGCGATGTTGTTTTCTGATTATGAACTAATTCGAATTCTGTGCAAGTGTCCTCGCAAAAGTGGAAATAAGCGGTTATTTTGTTTAAGTATACAAAGAAGAACTGTCTTTATTATTACGGGTGATTTTAGGTGTAATGACTGTGCCAAACTGAAACAATATTTAATTTTAATATATAAAAAAAATTAAATACAAAAGGTTGTCTTAATCCAGCTTACAAAATCTGTAAAATGTGCAGAAAGAGTGGGCAGTGAGGCAAAAATATATTGCAATAATTCAAGAAATTTTCACTGCACATTATATGTCTCAAAATGTCACTGACTTCTGATAAATTAAAATTGAAAAAAAAAATAAATAGAAAAAGTTGTTTATAAAATGGATGGGTGGCTGGATAAATAATCAAATACTATATGGACCATAACAGATTTTACACACTGGGCACTGGACTACATTCTCTGTTGTTCTGTATTTTAAACTAGTAATAATATATGGTGTCCTTTCTCTCTGTCTCTCTTTATCTCTCTCTCTCTCTCTCTCTCTCTCTTTCTCTCTTTCTCTCTTT
>JBBPDA010000021.1:2683630-2699075 GCA_037974385.1 Arnoldichthys spilopterus | reverse complement strand
TATATAACCACCTTAGAAGGCTTCCCCATGATTTTATGAAAAGTACATGTTGTTTATAAAATTATGCAAAGTGGTCAGCTTACTGTTGTGTCATATTTACTTTAAAGGGCAATCCAATTATTAGTTATGCTTGAAGCAAGTGATTTTCCTGGTCAAACAAACCTAATACATTTTATAATTAGCAAAATAATTGAGTTTAAGGAAAAAATACTAAATTGTGCTGGACACTGGAGTATGTTATTTAAAGCTAATTTAAAGTTAGTATTAACTGAGATTAGTCTCAGCAATCTACTGTTTATTTTGATTGATTAATCGAGTAATCACATAAACACAATTTATTGACAAATGGCCCCAGCAAACACAAATTGTGCACATTTGTCTGCGCATTTGCATGTTGGTCTATAGATTTTCCATCTATCCATTTTCAAAACCAATTCTTCCATTTATGGTCACGCGGAATCAGTCCAGCCAATCCCAGCTGGCTATGGGTCTGAGGCAGGGTACACCTAGGACAGGAGGCCAACCCATCGCAGGGCTATAGATGAGATGTTTTCAAGCACTATGTTGGAGTATTGCTGTCTTTAGATAATGGACAGCAAGTGCATGATTGACCAGCAAAAACCTGGTCTGAAGTCAATAGCGCAATACTTCACTCTTATTTTAAGGTGCATTATCAAGATATTAATATGTGCGACGGGCGCACATACACGCACACACACATATACATTTATCTTCATAGGAACCGATATACGTTAATATAATAAAATAAATGAAAAGTAAAAAAATCATCCTTTACGGTTTTGCCTAGGTATGCACAGATGTGAGATTTGTAGGCTGATGCTAATATCCAGTATTTTTCCTTTAGATATCTGCTAATGCTTATAACAATGGCAGTATTTAAAAAATATTTTACATTGAAAATTGACTCTATATCTGCTTGGATTATAAAAATATAACTTACATATAAACTATATTCATTTATATAAGCTTAAAAATAGTTTAAAATGGGAAAAACGTAAGCATTTTAGCAAAGAATTCCAGAGTCAGTTAAGCAATCTGCCCTCCTAGTGCGCAATAAATGCATCTTCAAATATCGACTTGAAATAGTGAAATTTATATTTTTCGGTAAATATATCCTGATATTGTTGTAATTCACACCAATATCAAAGGGATTTGTAGGCCATTGGTGACACTTTCTATGTACTTATCTGTCAATACCAATATTTTTTCTAGCAAATTTTTGCTAATAGCAGTATGATTCTGATGTCTTTCTGCATTCATCATTTTGCTGTTATTGACATTTTTTGACACTGAAAATACTAAATTAGCAGAATTCAATACAGAATATAAATTAAATGTAGTCAATATAATTACTAACTGTGAAATTGTATAATTGTATAATTCATTACATTTAAATAATTTAGCAAAAATAATAATCAGTAATAGCCTACTTTTAAGTGTTAAACTGGTAGTCATTTCATATTTGATTCCCATAATCATCTTATTAAGCATAACAGACTTTTATACGTTTTATATCTGTGAGAAAGGGAGATGCATCCTTTACCAGTGAGAAAGCCAGATGAACTTTCAGAAACTTTGGTCAGGGATGGCAGATGGCTTCAGCTCAATATCCTATAAGGAGAGCTCACCTGGATCCTATAAAAACAGACATCAGGCAGGGTGAACATCCTTATAGTTTCTGTGTTGAAGTTATAAATGTTTCTTCTCATTCTCAATAGAAATGATTTTCTTATTTAGTCTTATTAAGAGTTGAGCAACATAGCTTGTGTGACATTCTGGATTCCAAAACTATCACAAGGTAGCTGTGTTTCAACAAAGTGAAAGTTAACAGTGCTGTCTGTAATAAAAGGTAAGATCTTAGTAGGTGATTCAGTATGTAGATGTTCCTTTAAATGACTTATGAGAAAGCACAGTCACTTTGCAGTCTTTTTAATGATGAGACCAATTTCCCCTAATAATTCACTGATTTGCTTTTCACTATGTGTCGAGTTTTCTTTAAATATATAGAATAGAAACTGCTACTTAATACTCTCAGGAGTACCTATATGTCAATAAAATAAATACAGCATAATAAGTCTGTGTAAAAAATAAAAAGTATTACACACACAAACACATATATTTGTGTGTGTGAGTGTGATATTTACAGGAGCAAATTAATTGGGATAATGATATTTTATTGATCTTTAACACAGTCTACCATAAATAGATGCTTGTATAATGAGGGAGGATGTTAAAATGACTTTTGAGTTTTAAGGCTGATTAAATAATCTCTGTAGTTTTATGATAGCTGGATGTCTTAAATTCCAGTAACATTAATTGCTGTGCAATATGAAAATGTTTCAGTGCCCAGGTATAATTTATCGTATTTTCACCATTATTATACCAAGACAGCACTGGGAATATATCTTGTAACCAACTTTTGACTGCAATTGAAAGTGTGTTTTCTTTCAATAAAGAAAAACGGCGAAATGCAATGCAATTTTACAACAGCTAATAAATAGGGAAAGATAACTTTTCACCCAGAAAGTATACATTCTTTTATCATTATTTGAAATATATGATTATGCTTGGCTGTGAAGAGTACAATATATATGATTTTGAGAGGAAAAGTATATTTGTTTTCTTTTGCAGTGTAAGATAAAGCAGTAGCTATGGGACAAGAAGACCCCAAAATGTAGTGTGAAATGCCTCCTCACAGTACTGCATAACAAATGATTTAAGTACATTTGCATCAAAAAGTCACAAAGTTGTTAATAATACTACTATACCTAACAGGATATCAGTTAATGGAAACACAAAGGCCTGTTTAATTAATAAACAAAACTGACATTTCAGATCTTTCTATTTTATTGTTTTTAATTTTCTTTCATTATAGCTTGTTACAATCAAGTGGACTCATGAAGAGAAGAGGCCTTCATCTGACTTTAAAATCTATTTTTTGTGTTGTACTTTGATTAATAACACATTTGGTTTAGAGGTCATTTAGCATCTAAATTATGCATTCTGTAAAAGCTAGATGACACCTTGCAAGATTCATATAGGCGCTTCTTACCCCAAAGGGTTTCTTACTCTGACTGTGCATCGTCCTCCTGTACATGCTAAATACACAGGTATGGTTTAGCTCTACAAAGTAAATATTTTAAATATTGTTGCAAATAAGCAGTCCTTTTGAATTAGAGTAAACAATTTCAGAATCTGTCCACAAAGAAGGCCAGCGTTTACAGTTACCACCTAATATCATCTAATATCTAATCAGTTCTTCATTAGATTAAATCAGGTGCTGCTAATAGATTTGAACAAATCCATGCAATAACTAAAGGTCAGGAGCCAAACCTTCCAAAAGTCCTTCCAAAAAATATATAATTCACATGGTCTATTTCACATACATGTGAGAAATGTGCTGTATGATCATGTGCTTTTCATGTCATGTTGCTTTGAAATACATCTGACCTTTTTGTAAGGGATCCATCTCATATTTGAGTGGAAATTTTGGGACCAAAAATGGAAACGACTTTCCAGAAAAAGAGAATATAGAATAGATATTGCCTCTTACTTTCATATCAATGTGTTAAGGCCTGTTTTTGTCATGTTCAGTCTCTTTCTTTCCCTGTCTCTGTTTGCCTGCCTCTTCTTTAGATTTACACACACCCTCTGACTTTCTGTGTCACATCATGTTATTTCAGGGAATATGTTTTCTGAAATGCATCCAGATGTTTTTCTCTACTCTTAAAGTCACTTTAACCCAGAGGTTACTGTTTACTTCTACCCTGGGATGCAATCTCCCAAATCTAATTTAGTAGGACAGAATGTATGAACAAATGCTCGCTCCCAAGAATAATAATAAAAAATAAATAATTACATTTAAGCTGGTTACAATTTATTGTTCTTGTATAAAGCTTTGTGTTCACATTAAAATGTGATGAATTTACGCTGTTTTAATGAAAATTTGTATTTTTTACACAACAGTTTTTACTACAGCTTACATATTCAGAACATGTTTCTGAAGCAGTTTTTTAAAGATTAAAAAGATGTTTGGAGGATGACCCCATGGTGCATGGTCTGAATGGTAATATTAATTAGGGTAAGTCAAGCATGCGTAACAAAAGTGGACAAAAGAAGAGAAAAAACAAAAGAATTTTACCTTTAATACATTTTTATATGTCCTCAGTGAAAAGCAGTAAGAGCTTACTAGTGGCCGGCGAGTGAATGTTGAATCATTTTATTGATGGTAAATCTGTGTGCAATACTGATTTCTCAGATATAGGAGATTTGCGGTGTGTGTGTGTGTGTGTGTGTGTGTGTGTGTTTCTTACAGAAGGAGGGGTGATTATGCCTGCATTTTGGCAAGGTGACCGCACATACATAAAAGAGTGAAGCTCAGATCCACTATATTTGGATTGACTACAGTCTTCAATTCATTAAAAATCCAACAGCTCAGAGTGCTGATCGTGGTCCAATGAAGAGTGATGGTTTATTTAGACAGCTCACACTGCTCTTTGGAGAACACATAATGGTGAAAGAGGACACAGTTCTGTTCTGGATCATTTCATACTTGGGTTGCTGAAGACCTACTCTGTCTTAAATATGAATTTGAGTTCCTAAACAAAACATTTTTTAAACAAGATGTTGCTTCTCTTAATATCAGAGTTATTTAGCTTTCAGCACTAGGGCTGAGCAATTTGAGGAAAATTGCGATTCAATGTAAATTTTTCCTCCCAAAAAAGTATTTTTTCATTCTTGCAACTTAAGAACTAAGTGTAATGTGCCAGACCACCAATTCACAAGCTCTCAAGTATTAGGTTTCATTATTATGTAAAATGTTGAAAGTTTTCAAAGGAAAGGAAAACATTCTTAACATAAGCTAATGTTATTTTCTTTTTTGAGTATTTCTATTGGTCCATTCAAAATGAACGTTTAATACAATGTTAACATCTGGCATTTATTAATGAAAAAGCAGAAAAGTAATTTTTATTTGTAGTTTTTGTGTTTTTTTATGTTTAATATTTTTGTTACATTGAGCTTGTAAGTGTATGTTGAGCTTTTTTATGACCTTAGTTTGTTTTTGTTTTTGTTCCTAATGTACCATCACAGTGAGAATTAAATCACAGATGATTGTATTTCACTTATTGTTTTGATTAAACACTTAATATACATGTTTTTAAGTAATATCATTTAATATGAAAAATTGTTAATTTGGACAGTAAGCTTTTATTTGTTAAAATCAAATAAACACTACACTATTTTACACTATTTAATGTGTATAAGTTAAATCCTTTTCAAACTCCTCCTTATGAAACCCCAGAAAAATGATATTAAATAATTTGCTTGTCCCCCTGAGGCTTTTACATGGTACTGTAAATAAAACACAGACACAGAAAACATGTGCACATCTTTAAGACTGTGCACATATGCTGACGCGAACTTGTGGTGTGATTCAATACGACAGCTGCTTTTGACTCCTCGACCACAGCTCTGTTCTGCTAAAAATAATGCACTCATCAGGTTTTTTCCTGCTCATCCTAATGACAAGCAACTTTCCCAGAGGAGGCCTATGACTTGTTACAAATACTGCTGATGAGCCTGCTTACATCTGCCACTTTATTGCTATCAGAGGAGTATTACCATAAAGCCTTGTTCACCCTGCTGACCAGCTACTCTGTTATCTCTCTGAGACCATGTGCATGCCAGTTCTGGGGATGCAACTCAAGGGCAAGGATACAAATGAAATGTGACTATATTAATCTGTTATGTAATTAAACAAAATTAAAGTGGGGGAAGAAGGGGAAGGTGGTAATTCTGTAAAATGCATATCATATTTAAACTCCACCAGCATTGTGAATGACCCAACTCACCCCTCAAACAAACTGTTCACCCTCCAGCTGTCTGGAAGTAGGTACCGAAGCATTCGGGCCTTTACTACTAGAATGTGCAATAGTTTCATCCCCCACGCAATAAGACTCTTAAACACTCAGAACTGTCAACACACACACACACTTAACTAGACCTCAACTTATATTTATTACTTATACTGTACTTATGCTGCTCCATTCTTTCTGCTCCCTGTTTCATTGGTTACAATCATAGTATTGTATTTTTGCACATCCTGCTACCTCACACCTGGTGTTCCCATAACTGCACCGGTTTTTGCACCAGTCTTTGCATTGTCCTGCAATGTTTGCACATCCTTGCACACAATGCACTTTATGTTGTTAGTTGTGTAGTGTTTGTGGTCCTGTGTTTCATGTAGCACCATGGTCCTGGAGGAACGTTATTTCGTTTCACCGTGTACTGTGTGAACTGTATATGGTTGAAATGACAATAAAAGCCTACCTGACTTGACTTGAAACAGTTTTTACATAGCATTCCAAGAAAAATCCATTATGTGATTACAGTGGTACTTGAAAGTTTGTGAATTCTTTAGATATTCTAAAAATGTATATTCCAAAATCAAGCCCTAAAAGTAGATGAACAGAATCTCATTAAACAAACGGGATAATATTATACTTGGCCATTAATTTGATGAGCATGATTCAGCATTACGTATCTGTGAGCAGCAAGACTAAGCAAACATTTGCTTTCTGTATCTGGTGTGAACCTCTTATGCTGCAAAGTAAATATTTGCAGATAAACTTTTCTAGTTTTAGTTCAGAAAATCAGCTTGAAAAATTTTGCCCCATTCCTCCATAAACAACATATTCATTTTGTGGCATGTTGGTGGGTTTCCTCATATGTGTCATGATTGTTTGTGCCACATGTCCTGCTTTTGGTTTTGTTTTGGTTTTCCATGTGCTTACCCCGGTCTTATGTTTATGTTAATGTTGTTTTGCTGAATGTTCTACTTTCTGTTGAGATGCAGTACATGGACGTATGTCCTGGCATTTTCCTTTAGGTCTTTATTTCCATCAATGATGGCACCCTGTCCTGGCCCAGATGGTGCAAAACAACTCATAATACAATCACCACCATGTTTCAAAAATGTTCTTATGCTGGAATGCAGTATTTTCCTTTCAGCATGTCTCATTTAAACCAGAAAGTTCTGTATTGGTTTTATCAATCCACAAAAACATTTTCCAATAGCCCTTTGGCTTGTCCACATAATCGTTATGTTCTTTTTGGAGAACACCAGTCACACCATTGTTAACATTAACATTTCCCAATTTGAGCAAGGCCTTTAGTTCTTTGATGTTACTCTGGGGTTCTTTGTGACCTTCCAAACTGTTAAATGTCTTTGCAAACTATTAAATGACTTTTGAACTGATCTCTGTTGGTCAAGCAATCCTGGAGAGGGTACCAATTGTCTTGAATTTCCTACATTGATTGTCATCTGTCTGACTGGAATGGTGTAGTCCAAAAAGTTTAGGGATAGTCTGTTAACCTTTTCCTGCCTAGAGGGCATTAACAGCTTCTTTTCCAGTTCTCAGAAATCTCTTTTGTTCATGCCATGGTACACTCTTACAAACATTTGTTTTGAAGATCAGTCTCTAACAGATCTCTGTTTTTTAATGATAAAAACATGTCTGGGATGCCTGGTTGTCATCCCATTGATTGAAAACACTGGGCTTATGCAGATCTGGAATCCTGAATAATTTTTCTCAATATATAAATAACCATGTGTAATATATTTCTTATTTGTGTGATTGGGTTCTTTACGCTTAACTGGGTCATGGGTACTTTTAGGATGATGTCTTAGGTTGTATTACAGACTTTTAAGGCCCACTCAATGTGACCCTTTTTGAGAGGTAGAAACTAGCCATAAAATAAAAAATTACCAGGCACACAAATTAAAAAATTAAAACATTTTATTCTAAGGTGCAGACATTGCTCTGCACTATATTCAGTTAAACAGGAGTACGTATTTATGCATTCTTTGTTCTGATACATATGATAAAAACATGAGAACATAACTGGTCTCACTCTATCTAGGTGGCTACCATGACTCTCCCTCTTACCAAATCACTCACAATGCTAGCCATCATCAGTGTCTGTTAGCTGACCTATAGCATTCTCCTCTAAGCGCATTAAGCTATCTGTCTTGTTAGCAACAGTTTGAAAAATATGTGATGCACATAGGAGAAAGCACATTCTAGCCTTCACTCTCTCAGAGATGGTGGTATTGAGAAATAATGTATTAAAATTATTATGAATATTGTCGTACCTATTATTAACATACGTAAAGACTATGATCAGTTTTAAAAAATGAAAAAAGGGTGGTGGTTGTGATGGTTGGTTATTAATTGTTGCTGCACTTTTTTGCTGTAAAACATTTATTATTTAGAGTTAAAAATGCAGTAAAATTGATTCAATGCAGATATTTTGGTATAGTAGTCCAGTGTTTCCTAAAAGCTTTTCCAGCATATAATAAATGCATCATAAAATGCTGGTTTGAAACATTGGCCAAATTTAGGCTTTGCCAGAGTGTTTTTTTTTTAAACTATTTAGCTGCCATCAATGGGTTGTATAAAATAGTTTTATAAGCGTATTAAGCTCTGGAGGTATTTCAGGTTAAACACCACCTTAGTGTATCAAGGAAGCTTTCACCCTTTATCCCAAATTTACCTGTTAAAATTAATCACTGCTAGGACTTTTATTCTAGCCATAGTGTGCCTAGGGGATATTGGATAAATTTCTCCAGCTGTTTACTCTTAGGAGCCACATTAGATTATAGAAGATTGTAGAATACTCCTTTAAGTATTAATAAATGCATACTGTGAATGTATGAAAACATCAGGCAACTTTGTATTATTTGAGAGCTGAATTGGGTTGGATATTTATTACCATTGCAGCCTCTCAGTATCCGTGGCCATTATGCATACTACGGCCCAGGGACTTCATGTACTTCTTACCGTAAGCTGAGAGTGCTCCTGAATTGTACATTATGGCACTCATAATTTACCATGCGGTCCCTGAGAGAGTGTTCCCCATTAGCGCTATGCTTTCGGTTGTATGCTATTCCTGTCAGTAAATTCACAATGCACAGAGCTCAAGCCCATACACACAATTTAATTGTCTTGTTTTGCTCATGAATTGAAACATAAACTTATGGATGCACATAGCTGTCTAGGCTATTTTGGAAATATTTGCTAGGGTTTGCTGTGCTTGTGCATTAGCATGCTATATGCAGATTCTGGTATTTTCCTTTCTTCCCATTTATGTATCCATGGAATTTTTGTTTTTAAAATTTCCTCAACACGTTTTCACATCGTCCTGACGCTTATGTAAATTCACACATAGTTTTATTTTTTTATTTTTTAAATTATTAGCTTTTCTTTCATGTTCTTTCTATGAGAGTAATATGCTTTGTAGATGGCTATTTCCTACACATATGCTGTAAGAGCAGTTAGATTCAAACCCCGAGACGTCTCCATCAGTCTGGAGAGAGGGCATTAGTGATTCTGAGGGAGCGCTGCAGCTTCACTAGCCCCGCAGGAGAGCACTCTTTTTATTCTGTTAATATTTTCTCTGTGAAATGGTAAAGAGCTGTTCACCACAGCCATTCATTTGACTTGGCCTCTCCAGCAGCAGGAACAGTATGGAGTTTAATTTCCTTGTCTAAAGCCTGCTGGGGGCCTGGGGCGAGATCACCTGGCTGGAAATTGCTTTGAGTGTTCCCTTCTGTCCCGCCCTAGACGACTGCAGTTCCACACAAGCAAACTCAAACCATTGCGCTGAACCTTTTGCTTCAACTAAGGCCACAGCTGGAACTGTGGAGAAAACATTCCTAAACTGAGGGAAAAACGACACTGTTTCTTAAATAGTCATAGTCAAATAGTACTCTTAAAAACATTGACTAGATTTTATACTAAGTTTTTGCCCATACAGTCCAGTGAAACTATAAATGTTTATGCTACATGCACTGTCTAACATTGATTATCGTTAATGAAACTTTTACTTCAGCACTAGCTAACACAAATATCAGGATGTCCATTGAATCTATAAACCCCTTAAAACC
Source organism: Arnoldichthys spilopterus (assembly GCA_037974385.1). Classification (NCBI taxonomy): domain Eukaryota; kingdom Metazoa; phylum Chordata; class Actinopteri; order Characiformes; family Lepidarchidae; genus Arnoldichthys; species Arnoldichthys spilopterus. Next base: position 2,689,105 of record JBBPDA010000021.1, on the reverse strand, counting down.
ATTATTATTCTCATAACATGGAGAAGAACTGGATCAGGATAGTTGGGACCTTTGTAGAGATGCATGCATAGACCTTTACGTGCCTGCAATTTGATGTGATACAAGATAGATGAGGCCTTTAATGGTGAACGGTGGTGCACATGCTTCTTTAGAGATGTGCTTCTTGCCAGATGAACAGTATTAAAAGTCTTATTTACCAAATGTAAATGTTAAGGCCCTTTTGTAGGTAATTAGAAACAGTTTGGCAAATCATTGTATTACAGGATGTTTCTCTTAATATGTTTTTACTTCAGAGAGTTTGCCAAGCATTCTTTTGGAGTTGGTACCTGTGCTGTAGAACATTTTTACTACAGCAAAAACTAGGGAATTGTTTTCATGATATACAAATTAACAACAAAATCTGCTACATGTGATGGAAGTAAAGGTTTCCTTATCTAGATAATTATTTCCTTAACCATCTTATTTATGAAACTAAAGAGTCTCTACCCTCATTATAAGAGTTATACTGTTAGCATTATTATCTGTATTTGTTTTTAGCTTCCTATAGCATGCAAAACTGCTTTGCACAATGGTAAAGGTCAGATTGCATCATCATTTAAGACAAGCCCCAGTCATACTAAATAGACTGCCCGCTGTCTATCCTTACTCTCTTGTTTTTTAAGGGATTCAGGTTAGGTATCCTCCTCCTTCTCAGTATCCCAGCAGTGAACAGTGTTCAAGACAGATTGATGGATCTGTATGTTATTGGTGTGGTGCCACTATGTAAAGCCCCTTCCGCTTATTCAGCAGCAGGGTCTCCGGCCTGCAATCAATAGCAGATACAGCCAGGGGCTTTAGGCCAAGTGGACTTAAAGCTGCACCTTGGGCCGAAGATTTGCCCGCTCAACACTGTTTGCCAATCTCATGAATAATGCAGAGCCTTGTGACCGGCAAATCTCCTTCGTCTTCCTTGTCATCAAGGCAGCCAGAATGGGGCAGACCCTAAGCCCAGCACACTCAGTGGCTCCGGGCTAAAGAGACCTGCAACTTTCTTTGGTGACCACAGTGAGGGTGCCGATTCCCTTTAGAAGAAGAGAGGGCTGGACCTATGAAAGGAAGGCAGCCAGCTGCATGGTGAGTTTGTTTTACCATTCAGAACAGGTCCAGGGGTTGGAAAGAGAGAGGTTAAGTGATAATAGTGATAATGTCTTGGTAGAAAGGGGCAGTGCAGGGAGGTGCAAAGCTTAAAGAGCCTCATATCTCCTTAGGTGTTTGTGAAGGTGGATTCTTAGGAGCTGTGGTTAAAAGCAAATATTTTGTGGAGACATCCTCATTGAATGCATATCTCAAGGAGGGAATAATGTAATTTAACATGAAATATTTATCACCTTTACAGTGTGCGCAGCATCTGACACTGTTTTGCCATCTCTGCAAGATTCCACCTACACAGCTCTCATTAAATTTCATTCAACGTAATGTGAGATTTTTTTTCTACTTTCCTTTTTTTGGCTTTTTTATGGGCGATGTACTGCTTAATTTTGATTTACATAAAATATTTAATTCACATAAAAGTGCAGAATGGCACATGTCCAAGTAAAGTATTGGAAATTAATTTTAGAGCAGAATGTCAGAAAGCTCTATCACCTCCATGTAATTAGTGGTGTTGAAATTCACACAGTTGGACTTTAATTGGCAGTGATTGCGCAGTGCAGGGGCTGAGGGCTGTTTAATTGGAGACTGAGTGATGGCGGTAATGGCTCATTTGTTTGCCTGTGTGTGGTGAGGGACCCCTCATAATGACCTGCGTGGAGAGAGTGGTGTCAGAAGGGGTGGTGGGGGGTATGGGGAGGGAGGGACTGTCATACTGTGCACAAGCATATAGCCCCTCACTCCATCTCAGTGGAGCTGAACTGGGTCTTCTCGTCTGTTCCCCTACATGTGTGCAGTTAATCTGTTCGCACAAATGTTATATGTTTCAGCTGAGAGTCGAGGAGGTGTCCATGACTTCCCTGCTGACTTAGTTTGGCTCTTAGTATGGAGATCACAGGTACTTTTCAAGGACATTTTAAAGTTGGAACAGGGGAAGGACTAAGCATGTATATTTAATGGGTTGGGTACAGTAGATGGAGCAAATATGTCACCTCCCTGGAACAAGTGCAGCCAGGGCCATATCAACCCCCTTCCAGAGTCATTGCAGAGGCCATATCTTGCTGCCACATTTCACACACTCATGTCACGCAAATGGCCTCTTGTTCACATCAATACAGGAGGAACACTGCAGGTTAATTAGCCATTAGAACAGTGCAGCTGACCTTGACAAAGTCAAAGTTTGGGCAAGGCACACCAGAGGGTTCGGGTTTAGGGTAATGGGTTTGTCTTGCAGAATTCACATTATGCTCTGATTGCAATGCTTCAGCCATGTGAGACTGCCTGGCCTTCATGCCTAAAGGTATCATAACTCGTCTTGTTCATTTATTTTCTCCTGGCGGGGGTGGAGATGGCACACATTTATTTGGTACACAGGACTAAGTGAGCCAGGATGGACAGCTTCACTTAAATGAAGTGTGAAGTAAATGCAGACGACTGATCTGGCTGTGCATGTTTACGCCCAAAGCTCATCAATAATCATTCCCCGAAAGCGAAGGTAAGGGACACGCAGGCCACTGCTTGGGTTTCACAAGGCAGGCAATGCTTTTCTCCTCATTGCTCCTTGTCTGCTTCACACACCACTTACCCTAAGACATTTGGGACGAGCCACCCCTTCCTTGCTCGGCCTTTCACATCCTCGGACGCTGACACAAAATAAATGAAGACACAGAACAGACTTGGAGGTTCCGAGCTGGAAGGACGGCGGCTGAGGTGTGAAACCACTGGGCTGTAAAATTGCCCTGGCAGCCATGCTGTTGTTTCAGCATTTCATGGCGAGTTGTTCTGCCTGCTTCCCTGCATCCTTCCTGTCCCTCTTCCCCTCTTGTCCTTACTCGTTCTCTCTCTCTTCACTCACCCAACACCCCCCACCCCCCTATAGCTCACCTCATTGTGCTTGCGCTGCTTTCAGTTCAAGTGTCTGTTTAAACTAGTCAATAAAAAAGCAATAACTGATCATCTTGTTTGCTGTTCACCACCATCTGGCACTGCAATGGAAACCAGAGTAACATATTATTCCACTGTCATTTTGCTGCAACAGCTTGGCTGATCCACAGATCAGAGTGGAAGCATCCTATACACAAAATTACCATCCCCACACTTTTGAAAAGCACAACACTCATCAGTTCTAATTAGCAACATGATATGCACCAGGCATGTATTATCCATTATGCAAGCAGTGACAGCAAGTAGTTGACTAGACTATGGCAAGGGTGTCTGGAGCCTGGTGAGAGACATGTGACCCCTGATGCTGCTGTGTGAATAAGCTTCTGAGCTGCAAGCTAATGTGGTAATGGTTACAATATAGCATTGTAGTCTATTAATTGTTTTATGGACATACAGATGCAGCAGAGAATCTACAAAAGAGACACGTGTATATGTATGGAAAAAGTCTGCCAAAGCTGCTGTGTAAGGCACGGCTTAACTTAAGTCATAGTTAGTTAGAAAATGTATATTGGTTATAACTTTGAATTTAGAATATTAAAATTACAATAGTCAAAATGGATATATATCTTTGTTCCTGAATTTGGCTTTATGTGATATTTCATGTCTAGAAAGGGCTGTGCAATTCATGTTTAATGACTGTGTACTGTTACCTTAAGACAGCATTTGCTGGCACATTTAGTTATTTTTATACTGTGTTCCTTTATGTTTACTGTAGGGTTATGCGATCCATTAAAGCAATTCTGTGGGTCCCACAAAATATCGGGGGGGCCAAATCATAAATTAGGACTTAGGACTACAAGGGTCAGAGCCTCTGGATTTGGAATAACACAGCGCTCTCCAGCTACTTATGTAAGTGTAAACAGACTTTCTGCAGTTTCTACTGGATAAAGAAAGGAGAAATGGACTTGAAACAGACATATTAGTAGCTCATAGTTATGCTAATTAGAATCATGGAGGATGATAAAGATTCAGCCAGAGATGAAAAACAGCAAGTGAAATCAACACTTAAAGCTATGGAAGATACATTACAAAAGAAAATAGGTTCAAAAAAGGGTCCAGTCAGCTCTTTGGAGAGTTTTTTTGAGCTGAATATTTCAGCAGATAATGTTAGAAGAAGACCTAAACAATGATCAGCAGCATTGGTTCGAACCAAAGGCAAGTTTATTCCATGGCTTTATTGCAGGTCGATATTTGGATGAGAGAGATCATATAGTGAAAGTCAGTAAAAATGTTCTCCCTTCAGATAGCATATTGCTAGCGGCATCTTTAAAGTGCGAAATGTCCAGAGCAAGCTCTAGCTATTCTTCAGCATCTACTGCTTCTTCTGCATGTTTGAAAGCAGAATTGGAAAAGGCTGCACAGGCAGCCGCACTAAAGCAAAGACAAGCTTTGGAGGAGAAGGAAGCTATGCTTAAGGCTGAGAAAAAAGCGCTTGAGATTCAAGCTGCTTTAAAGTGAAAGTGACTCTTTGTCATTGTGAACACACTTAAGCACCACAACGAAATGTGACTTCTGCATTTAACCCATCACACATGCACACGTGGAGCAGCGCGCAGCTACCAACAGCACCCGGGGGGCAGTGTAGTGGAACGGTACCTTGCTCAAGGGTACCTCAGTAGTGCCCGGGCCAGGACTCAAACCTCAACTTTCATGTCCCAAAGGCAGTGTCCTAACCACTAGGCCACCACTGCCCACAAACAACAACAGCTTTGGCTGCTGCAGATGCCAAACTCAAGATCTTACAGAGGTTTGAGGTCCTAAATGCATCACAAATTGATGATTACCTTGAGTCACATGAGAATAAGGCATTTGTGGCAAATCACAGAATACATTTACATTTATTCATCTGGCTGACGCTTTTATCCAAAGCGACTTCCAGGATGTGGAGCAGTGTAGTGGGACGTTACCTTGCTCAAGGGTACCTCAGTAGTGCCTGGGCCGGGACTCAAACCTGCAACCCTTAGGTCCAAAGGGCAATGTCCTTACCACTAGGCCACCACTGCCCTTAAACCTATTGACCTGCCAGTAAACCTACTGAGAATGCAATTAATGAATGCAGTCTGGTGCAGCTCTCTAATATTGTTGCTCTGCCAAATAACCCAACTATAAAGGATTTGGGTAACCAGGCCTTTTCAGTTAGGGGTTCTGCACAATCAGAAAAGTAAGCCCAGAGACTTTATTCACTGTAATGCAAAGTCAAAATGACATCACAGAATTCCTGGTAAAACAACAAATAATTTCTACTTTACCACCTCAAACCATATATATACTTTTTATTCAAACATGGTGTAATGATTTTGGGTTGTTTGGAAGCAGATGCCAGTTGCGTTATTTTAGTTGAGAGTTTTAATAAGTTAATGACAAACACACAGAAATACCTTGAATACCTGAAGCATGAAACAT
>JBBPDA010000021.1:2663976-2683530 GCA_037974385.1 Arnoldichthys spilopterus | reverse complement strand
TGTATTTTGAAATCATCTCAGTTTGAAGGCGGTCAAGATGACCTAAAGTTTGGTCAAATAGTCTTAGAGTTTTAAAGTTGAGTGTCTGAATTCACCAATGCACACACCTGGCTGTCCATGCAATGTAAAAGAAAATGTGATTCATCAGACCAGGCCACATGCTTCCATTTTGCAGTTCTGATGCTCACAGGCAAGCTGTGTTGCATTTTGTTCTGACACCTTTCTGTCATAGCCAGCATTAACTTTTTCTACAGTAGCTTTTATGTGGGATTGGACCAGATGGGCTAGTCGACCCATAAAAGTGAGTTCTGGGTATGACTCTGTTGTTATTTCACCAGTCATTCTTCTTTGGACCATTTTTGGTAGGTACTATCCCCTGCATATGGAGAACACCCCACCAGAGACCCAGTTGTCTAGCTATAACAATTTGGCTCCTGTCAATGCTGCTCAGATCATTACGCTTGCCAATTTATCCTGCTTTCAACATATCAATATGTTGTTCACTTGTTACCTAATATCTCCCACACCTTGACAGGTGCCCTTGTAACAAGATAATTAATGTTATTTTACCTGTCATCGGTTTTAGTGTTATGACATATTGGTGTATAACAGCTACATTAAAATATCTTTAAAAACTTTGTAAGCTCATTTTTAGCAAGTAGTGATCTCAGTGAGTTGAGTTCAGTTATGTCTGGCATTCCTATTGGGGGAGACCTCCAGAGTTTTTTTGTTCTTTGTTTTCTTTTGATGCCATGTACATTCTAGTCTTTTAATGTCTGCCTGAATGCAATGATGGCTTTTTTTAGCTTTAGAAAGTTTGTATATTTCTGCATAAATATGACCTACCTCATTAGTTCAGAACAAATAGATAAAGGGAGCCCAATTAAACAAATGAGACAAAAATATTATACTTGGCCTTTTATTTATTGAGGATAGTTATCTAGTATTACATATTTGGGAGTGGCAAAAGTAAATGTTTAGCAAAAGTTAGTTTAGCAAACTGAAGATGGACAGATATATTCTTTCTGAAGAGCAATGGCCTTCTCCCTTCTACCATTGTTAATTACAATTATGGTGGAGGGGGGCACAGTGGTGCAGTGGTTAGCACTGTCGCCTCTCAGCCAGAAGGTTCTGGGTTCTGTCCCCAGGTCAGCCACAGGCACCCTTTTGTGCGGAGTTTGCAAGCTCTCCCCATGTTCGCATGGGTTTCTTGTGGGTGCTCCAGTTTCCTCCCACTGTCCAAAGGCTTGCTAGGTTGGTTGGATGCTTTAAATTGTCTATAGGTGTGAATGTGTGTATGAATGGCTATCTCTCTATGTGTTGCCCTGCAATGGGTTGGCCTCCTGGTGTGCCCTGCCTTCAGCTGGAATTTGCTCCAGTTTCCCCGCAACCCAGAAATGGAAGAAGCGGTTTAGAAAATGCATGGATGGATGGATTATCGTGGACTCAAGAACATTAACATTAGCCAATGTATGAGGTGGCGTTAGGTGCTTAGAAGTTACCCTAGGTTCCTTTGTAACCTTGCAAACTTGTTGTTTCTGCACTTCTGCAAAGGGTATCAGTGGTCTTAAATATCTTCCCTTTTTACACAGTTTCTCTGACTGTGGATTGCAAACTCTGTAGATATGGTTTTGTAATCTTTTCCAGCCTGATGGGCATCAACAGCTTTTTTTTCAGATGTGTATATACACATTTTCCTTTCCTTTGTTGAGGATACATGGATTTGTTTTGACATCACAAGGATTTGGGCAGCTATTGAGTGGTTACTTCAGAAAGTTAGTATTGATACTTGAGAATTAGGTCTTGGTATCAGTATTGGAAGAGTGGTGTCAGTGCATCTCTACACTTTGGTGTTTTGAACTGTACACTAAATAGCTAGCATTCTCTGATAACACCACTGATTTAATAAACACAGAAGAGAAGAGCAGTGTACAGCACAGTTTGGTGATTTCATGCCTACAGTAAGCAGATATGTTGAATAGGATGTTTGATGTTATCTGTGTTAGATACCATCCCCCAGGATTGGAACTGAAAACCTCTGGCTCAGTATTTCAGGAAAGCAATGCTCTGTACCTGGGCAGCTGAGTCAAAGTTATAGTACCCTCTGTACAGCATGGATATTTGCCTTTTTCTCTGCTTAAAGAAGGTTTTCGAAGTGAGTCCAGGACAGGTTCTCCTCCCTATGCTCTTTGCCATGTCTGGAGATGTTGACTGTGAGTAAGGCAAGGTTATTGCGATGAAAGATGGCGTTAAGATTAGCAGGCCTTTCCTGGGCCTGGCGCTGGCAGAGGCGCGGAGGGAGCTGCACTGCTTGATTTATGAGGGTCGCCACAATCAGCACTCGCTGCATGAATAAACCATGTGCCCAGAATTAAATTCCTGTTAAATGACCTAGAGCGTTTGCCAGGTGTCCCCAACACCTATTTACAACATACACTTACCTAGCCACATGAAGGCCATCTAAAAGTAAATGCTGTTGATTTCAAAGTGGACATATGTATTGACTCTAGTCATTTGCACTATAGAACACTGATGTCTGCCTTTTGGTGGCATCTTTTTTACACTCTACTGTTGTTTTTATGTAATGAAGGTTTTCTGTAACTACTTGAGGATTAATACATGCTAAAGCTGGTGTGTGTACAAAAACATTAACAAATTTTCAGATTAGGTCTTTTCAAAACAACACACACACACACACACACACACACATACACACATACACACACACACACACACACACTGAGTGTGCAGATGGAGGTGGGCAACTACAATTTAACACACCATAACGCACCATCCTAATGGTGCATGGCTCCTAATGAGGTCTCCAGCACATATAAGCTGCTGAGTCAGTCAATGGTCACTGTGTGCCACAGCCAGTAATCTTTAGGTTCTGGAGGTCAGTTTTTCAACATGTTTGGGTGTTAATAATCACAGTGGCACAAGAAGAGTTTTTCATATAGAATAATAGAGGACAACATTTTTTGAAAACAAAAAATCTTAACTTATACCTTAACATTAACATGTCAGAGGGGAGCTCTGTACAGCCATATACAAACGTTTTTTCCCCTTAGTGAAATGACACTTTGTTATTTTTCTAAGATAAAATAAGTATACTTTCTCTACAGCACTTTTACCCAACCTGGTCCTGGAGCCCCACTGCCCTACACATTGTAGTGTTTTCACTGCTTTAAGACACCCACCTCAGCTGAGTGAGGGGTAGTTAATAAGCTTATTAGTTGGATCAGGTGTTGGGAACAGGAAAAACCCCGAAATGTGCAGGACAGTGGGGCTCCAGGATCAGGATTGGGAAACACTGCTCTACAGAGAGCACACTTTTATAGTACATTTAATGAATTGTCATACAAACAGAAAACACCTTCTGTGTTATACAAACAAAAGAACCTATACATGAAAATTAGCAGAAAATGTATTTAGATTTGTTCCCTATAGAGGATGTGCAAAGAGGTCATATAGACACCATTACATGTTTTAAAAAGGTTTTCTTTTTTCTGGTGCATAGCAAAATATAGTCATTATCTCATGAAAGATTTCTAGTACTGCAGTACTTTAAAATGTAAAAAATCTTTTAATTTTTCCTTAAGGGCAATGTAACGTAATTTTCTGTCAGTGTGAAAGTCCATCTTCATTAACCCTTGCCGTAAGCAAGATTTCTATCTTTTTAATTAATTAATTTATTTATTTATTTAATAAAAAAAAAAAAAAAACAAGCACATGCTTTAAATAAGTGTTCACTTGTTTGCATGTACTACAGACTTGTCAGGTAACTGCTGACCTTAGCCCCTCAGACCTGTAGTTAAATATACTCAGCAGTTTGAATTTTACTCCAAAGTCAGTAATCATTAACATTTCAAATGATTTTAATAATTACTAAACAGACTCTAGCTAGAACTAAATGAAGGAATAAATGAATTCCTTCTAGGGTTGAGACAAAGTTGAATAGTGAGTGTGCCTCCTTGAGGGAAGGAGGGACTGGTTTATCATTTTGAGGCCTGCCAGCAGGCCCAGAACATCACTCAGAGAGGGCCGCAGATGCTGGGGGCTCAAGGGATTGGCTGGTTAATTGCATTGAGCTCTAATAAGTCACACATTGAAGACACGTGTTTTGAATCATGTTAATGTCTCCACTGGTAGACAGTCAAGAGGACATGGAGTTTGGTTTGTGTCATTTGAGTGTTATAAGGGTTCTTTTGCCACTCATGCATTGTGAACCAAAGAAAGGTTTGCACAGGCCAGTCTTACATGGATGTCCGATTGCTTCACATAGCATTATTTAAAGCAAAACACAAGCCTTATTTAACCTACTGTCTGCTTTAGTGGAGCTGGTCACTGCTGCATACTTCCCAAGTGTATCATGCAAGCAGTACAGCCTTCCCCTGTGCTGCGCAATAACACCACAAAGAAACCACAAATCTTTAACATGGGGAGCTTGGGTTTGCAAATTGGACCTTTTTGTACTTTGACGCTTTGTGAAAAATACAGATAAGTGAAGTCAAAGGAAAAGAGTGTTTGCGATTGGGGTGCCAGGCAGACAGTGGACAGAAACATAGCCAAGCCTCCAGCATATTGATCTGAAGGTTGGTTTATTGTTCTGTGTTTACTGACTGAAGGATGGCTCTGTCTCACTGTAAGGCAAAATGTTCTTTTGCTTTTTTTAACCAATGTTGCCTCTGTATCCACTAAAATGCTTATGTCAGAGTATATGCCGACAAAGGGGATGGTAATGCAGTTTGGCATTTCAATAAAACCAAGTTTTGTGTCTGAGAAGTATTGTCTCTGAAGATTAAGAAATAACCTTGAGGCAATAAAGTGTGATGGAAAGGTGATGTTTTTTTAAACTGGTATGTTTGTTTGTTTTTGCTTTTCATATCAAAATTGTATGTATATTCATCTTGGAATACTTAGCTTTTTAAGTAGTGTCTGCATATTACAATCAACCTGTCCATTTGTGTTATTAAAAATGTCAGTGTTGTCAGATGTTTAAATTGTTTAGATCAACCAAGAGCATATCCAGAATATTTTTTGGTTGGAGTTCTCCCTCTTTCAAGGGGGATTTTGTTGTATGGCAACATAGCTCTTTGTGAAAGATAAGAAGATAGGTGTTATGATGGTGCATGTGCTAATACTACAATTTAAAACACCTCGGTAATTGAATCTGTTCATGCTGCAGTGTGTATTGCTTTTTTTTAAACAGCTACAACATCTGAAAACTAAAATTTTTATAAAATAAAAATATTCTAAATTTACTTTTTATTTAGTCCTTTTAACTTTCTGTTTTTCAAGCCATTGACAACGCTGTATTTTAGAATGACACTTGTATTCACATTGTGATTGCCTGACTGATGAGTACATCAGTACAAAAATGAAAGGGACCATTTCTTTCCCACAGCTCTGTTGCTCCTGGATTTTTTTGCCATAGATTCTTAAAGAAATTCTTAAAGGAGCCCATCCTTAGAATATCCATTAAAAACTGGGTTTTGATTCTAAGAATAAATAAGGGAATTCTTGGTTTGTGTTGATCTTATCATAAAAGGTTCACAAAGAGAGGCTCCACCAATACTGCCTAAGGGTTTAAGTAAATTACATTTCTGTATGAGTGCCACCTTGTAATGCTTTCCTTTACAGAAGTATGGATTCATACAAACCAGATGTTTCCCTCCTTCAAATGGAAAGTCTGCTTCTAAACCTCAGTACAGCTCTCACCTATTATTCAGTTAACATTTGGTAGCACACTTCATTAAGTCTTATAATGAATCCAGCGTTGTTTATATATACACTCCACAGTGAGAGTGGAATAATGTATTCACTCCCATTCAGCACCCCAGGGGTTGTTGCCTCTAACTAAAACAATATGTATGAATGGAGTAAGCTGCTATAACTGCTGTTGAAAAGTGTATGGCTTTACACCAGTAGTGGAAACAAATGAAACTACATTCATGTTTTACTGTACGTTAAGGCATTCATTGATTTGTAATGGAATTTTTTTTTACAGTAGTTTTATTGTATATAAACTTTATTGTATATTACTCTTAAAGTCATTTCCTTATGGATGCATCAATTGCCCTGTGAGACTTTCTCACTCCATCAGCCAGTATATGAAGTTTTTTTGTTCACAAACAATGCAATTACAGTGAGTGATGCAATTACAGCTTGCTGACTGCTGCTATTTGCCTCTAAAGCTCTGTCTGTGTCTTTAAAGGGGGCAAAATATCTGTAGCTTATTTTTTTCCAGCTTTAAAGAAAATCAAGGGGTAAGGTCATTGCTTTTATTTACTAGTGTTACACAGCCTACCTATTATAAGTGAGTAGCTATTACAAGGGATTGTACTTGCACTTCACTATATTTTGTGAGAGAAATTTCAAACTGAACTCAGTTATACTAATTATTTGTTTTCTGCAGAATAGGAAACAAATGAGAAGAGGAAAAAATAACAAACTATTCATGTTTATTAATGCAACCTTATTATAATGTGTTACTATAAAAGATCAAACAAAAAACTAAGCAGATTTTGCGAAACCTAGCCTTGCAGTCAAAACACAGCTTTATTTCAGGCTGCCTGCACCAGTGTTGATAATCTAAGCTAAGCTATTGTGTCAGACAAAGTATGCTAGACCTCTACCACTAATTTACATAATTGTAAGATTTGTTTGCTATTTGTAGAGTAACAAATGAGGTAAATGCTATCCCTGCTGATGCTGGTATCCCATAATCCAATAGACTGTTTAAAACCGCAGGCAAAGTCCCTTAAAGCAATGAGTAAGACTCACTACCTGTTTGTTATGAAAATAACTGCATCATCATAGAAAGGTGTTTTCCCCTAAATGACAGTATTTTTCAAATATGTAACTGATTTTTTTTAAATTTAAGACATTTATATGTGACTGTACCCTTAAACCCTTCATTAATTATTGTCATTTTGAATTATAATTTTCTATTATGACATTTCTCTATTTTACACAGTTAAATTGTTATGCTACAGTTTCTCTCACTGCCTAAGAGATTAGAATAGAACAGAATAGTACTTTATTTATCCCCTATTGGGGAAATTAACTTGCTACAGCAGCTGAGAAAGATGCAGATATATATACACACACACATTTTTTGGGGAGTTTTTTTGTACAAAAAAAAGGTGTAACACTAGGAGTGAATGTTGCACAGAAATATTAGGTTTAACACATGGCTTATTGATGATTAAACATGTGATATTGCTTTTCGAATAATACTAATCTGATGTTTTCCTTTTGTCCCTGTGCACATATCTATCCCACCACTATGAGAGGCTGAAATTAATACTTCTTTTAAAGCTTAGCAAATAGAGAATCACAAATCATAACTGAATATACAGATCATGTTCAACCATATTTTAAATCAATTTGACAGACAGTTGTGAATCTTGTACATCATTAAAGATTTGACAGGTTATTGCAGTGTTTGATACCAGTTGGTATTGATTTACAGGGACATTTCAAAACCTCATCAGTTGAAACAGCTGAATGGTTTGCTAGACTGTTATGTATCTGTTTTAAATTCTCAGGAATATCAGCTACACTGACCAAATAGGTATGTGAGTGAGAAACAGTTAAATGAACTTTATTGCTGCCTCCATTTGTGTGCAACAGTCTCTTAAAATCTCTTGCTTCAGCATTTAAAGAACTGGACAGGCCTACAAAACTGTAACTAGTTTAGGCTAGGTGTGAAACCTCTAGCTTTAATTACATGTGTATGGCATAATGATTTTTGTAGCTTGGTAGCCTGTTATGTTAATTGTTACTAAACTAAGATGTTGAGCATATGGCTGGTGACATGGGCAAAGATGTTATCACATTAAAAATATCTGTTGATTTCTATAATTATCATAATTTCAAGGTTTGTTTTAATTGTATTGAATCATTACTGCAGTTATTTTGGGCCAACTATCAACCAGCACTTTCTCAAAAGGCAAGCCTGCTGATCTCATCAATAGTGCACACCTTCCTTTTTTTTCAGGGACTCCAACAGACTATGTACTGGCTCTTTTTTTCATTCTGTGTATGTAATATAATCCTTTAATCAATTAGATATACATAGTATTTGATCATATTAATCATATACATTACTCTTAATCCCCATATTGCATTGTAAATGTAGTCACAGAAAAAAGAAAAAAAAAAAAAAATATATATATATATATATATATATATATATATTCTATTTAAATGCAGGGGCTTCTATTTTAAAGTGAAGCCGAAAAATGAGAAATGTGTGACAGCAAAGGATACATGAATAAGAAAAAATAAAAAATTAAGTTTGATCCATTCTTGTGATCACTAGAAAAAGATATATTTAGTGTAACATGCTGTAGGCTGGCTAATGAGTGGACTTGAGTGGATTTCTCAGTTGTTTTTGGTAGCTCAATTCATGTATTACTTTGAAACAAATATACTAAAGACGTTTATTGCAGAAGTGTTATCTGAAAAAAAAGAGTAGTTTTTCTCCTGATGGACAGATTAAAATGAGACATATGTCAATCGCGTTGAGGCAGGTTAGTGTATATCACTTATAACAGGTTACCCAGGTATAAAAAAGAACCAGATGTAGTACATTTTAAAAGTACCTTACCTATGTTCATTGACCAGGTCTACCCTTTGATTAAGTTCACTTGAAGTTAAAGCCATTTCAGTGCAGTGAGGCATGTAGCACTAGCTGATATTTTGTTAAAATTTGAAATGATTTCCCTTCATAAACCTTTTAACCAAATATGTTACAAGTAGCTTTGGTTGTCAGAGGAAGTTTCAGATTTAAAATTGAAAGGTGAATCGGCGTTTTATATAAAATTATTTAGAAATTTTAAACCAAATAGTTAATTATAGCTATAATTATATTATCAAAAATGTGTTACATTTTTATCAAGGAAAACTATAATGTCATAATTTTACATCAGTGCCCAGCCGTAGTTGAACATCTTTAGTAACTGTAGTCTTAAAAGTCATTTTAATTATTTTCCCTGTTCTGTATTTCTGGGAATTTATACATTTATTGTGATTTTTTTTTTTCATTTTTATAATTAAAATGTCTATTACATTTTCAAAGCCAATTTTCCTTCAGTCCTACTCTTACTCCTTTTGCTCTTTGGTAATTTCATGTGAAATAGACAAGGCACTCATATTAAAAATATTTTTCCCTAATTAATAATAAAATGTTTTGTTTAAAATGGTTATCACTTAGCCTTTAAAATGTCCTTGAAAGTGTCAGGTGAAAGATTGTCCTGTTCTGTTTAAAGTGGTAAAACAAAAACATTACTTGTTTAGTAACACTATAATTGAGATTGAGAATGCCACCCTAGATTCAGGCTTGCCTTATTTTATTAGTTTACACCTGCACTCATCAAGCTTGTGAAGTATGTTTTGTATAAACATATAGAATCTGTACATATAATGGTCCACTTCTCTGTAGACCAGGGTTTGAGGTTTTCACTACACTAAACTTTCTAAAACATATTTGTCTTTGTAATGAGAGGTTTATAACTGATCATTTTTCAAATTATACTATGTTGTACTTTTTTTTCTTATATATCAGCCTGGCATCATGCTTCTTTAATGTGTGCTTTCACCATTGTTTCCAGCCTTTACTGATGTATTACCCACAGTCATGTGAAATAAGTACACCCTAGCATTTTTTCAACAGGTGCAATCACATTTTACCCTTTTTAATTTAGTACCTACAGATAAAGCTGATACACTTATTGGCTTTTTCAATTATTTATTCAACAAAAATACCAACAGATGTAAAATTCCTCTGTGGAGAAAATAAGTACACCATTTGCCTCAGAAGCCTCCTTTAGCAAAAATATGATCTGTATAATAATATTTAAATAATATTTTGCATACATTTCCACCATTCTCTGACATCGACTTTGCTGAAAATTGTTACCACTCTTCCTTGCGTAATTCTTTCAAGATCTTGGGTTTTTGCATGTACTGCCCTTTTTAAAGCCTACAAAACATTTTTATTTTAGCCATTCCTTGGTGATTTCCTAGTGTGCTTAGGATCATTATCATCTTCATCTTCAAGCACTTTTTGATATGATGCTGAATTTATAGTTTAGTATAATCAATGACTGCCAGCTGGCAAATCCCTGAGGCAGCAAAGCACCTTGCTTAACATGTGGTTTGGTGTTATTCTCCTTCTCCTGTCTTTGGCCTACACCATACCTGTTCAAATTCTCATACTCTCAGACTCATAGGCATTCACATCTTTTTCTTAAGGCCTAAGAGTGTTTTTTAGGTCTTGGCATGTTTACACCACACACCTCAGTAGCAGAAGGAATGCCAGACCCTAGATGTCAGATATAAATAAGACAGGTCGCACCTAAAGATTTGTATGTATCAAAGATGTTAAAATGTTTGCTTGTTTAAATATGTTGAAAAAAATCAAGAACAACAAATAAAACTAGCAACCTGGGCCTAATGTCATGACCAGGCCCAGGTTGCTAGTTTTTTGGCCTCAGTACTTTGCTATGTATAGAACATTTCCAGTCAGTTTGTCTAGATGTATCATAACTACCCAGTCTACATCACTTCCAGACTGTTAAACCTCTCAGCAGCAGCACTGGAGGTCAGTGCCAGTATGCCTCTCCCCTCCATTGTGCTTCTAGCCCATCTTCTTGCATGCACCCCATTTTCTGTCCTCGCCTCCGGCTCCCCGTCCAGCCTCCTCTGCATCTGAAGGAGCAGACTGATAAATTATGCATCTCTGCGAGAGGAAAAGAGGCCAATGTCCCTTTTGTTTGCACCCATATTTTCATCTCCACGCCCAAACTTATAGTAGAGAATGAAAGGGATAAAGAGAAAGAGGGAGAAAGAGGGAGGCTGATTGAGAGAGAAATGGAGGGAGAAAGAGAGGACCAAGAAGATGACCTATGCCCAAAAGCAGGCAAAACCTTAAGCCATGTAATCAGCCTGAGGAACACTGGGCACATGGTTAGAGGAACACTACCACCATGGCAGTACCTCACAGTGTAATTAATGTTAATGAATAACCTGTTCTTGTGTACTGTTGTTAAGAAGCCTCAAGATGTATATTTTAAGATGAGCAGTGATGACACTATAAGATAATGTAGGCTCTCACCCCAGTGCACTTTCATGAGACGAATGAGCTTAGCGTCTCATCCCCTCCAAACATAGGGACACTGTGTAGATTTCTTATGAGGGACTTAGTAGCTGTTATGTTCTGTCTTACTACACCTTTTGCCAAAAGCATCTCTCACTCTTTTTTTTCATGTTTCCATTTCTTCTGGCATTTATGGTTTTATCTTCATCACAATCAACAGTTGTATACTCAATATTTATCGCACTTTATACCGCTCGCTTTCTCTCTCTTTCTACTTACTTCCCTTTAATCCATTCCATTCTTTTAATAATGTGATTTCCCAATGCTGTTGTCTGTTTTAATTTAAAACCCATATTACTCTCAAAGAGTTTAAAGTCACTGTTTCTGTCTCTCTCTTTCTCTCTCTCTTTACCTTTCTCTATTCTCAGGTGGCTTCCCTCCCTTTTTTCAAGCCATTAGTGAGTTTGTCTATCTACATTTCCGCTTCATAGCCTGAACTGTCCCTGCATCTTTGGCTCAGGCTGACCGCGAACCTCCTTAGCTTTAACTCTTCAGGTGCTTTGTGAAAGTCACCAGCCTGCATTCTGAGGTAACAATTCTTTCCTCCTAAATGCTTCTCTCATTACTCCACCCATGCATCATTCTTAGAATTCACCCTCTATTAGGATCATCCACACTTCAAGAAGAAGCATGCACATAATTCAATGTCAGGGCCCTAATTAGCTTTCTCTGCTGAAAGCCACAAGGACATGTCACATTTTCTCATATCACTGGCAGTCTGTTGGAATGACTGAGAACCTCAAGTGCATTTTGATTAAAGACTAAACGATCATCCAACGCAACTCAATAATCTATATTACATGGACTTCATCTGACCAAAACTGGACTGAGAATGGCTGGTCATCTATCAAGTAATATTTTGTCCCTATGACTGTGTTCAAAAGCTGTGCACTTCTTTCTGTGCCAGCATATTTTTAGCCTTTTTGAAACACTGCAAGGCCATTGTCTACTTAAGAGCTAGAGAACCATATTCAGCCATTAGCATTTCAGTGTAATAGAGCAACTTTCAATTGACTCTAAGCAAAGGTTGTAGGCGTTTTGAGAAATCTATGTGCATGGAGGGGTCTACATGAATGAATCATCCTGCAGCAGAAGGTAACATGGCTCTAACCTCTGTCACTGGTATCCCTAGGAAGAGAAGGCAATTGTTTTCTTTCCACTTATCAATCAGCCACCCACACCTTTGAGCGGCTGGAAATTAGCAGAATGTGTAAAACCCCAGTTTATCAAGCACATGGCAAAAATGTACCACAGAACGTTTTAAGATGTGCCAACGTGTTGCATTACAAATGATGACTACCATTCCCAGACTCACATCTGGAGATTTACAGCTGGTAGTGGCAGTACAGTTACTCCTATAAGCTGATCAGTGGAGGATATTGAGCCAGTTAGATCCCCTGGCTTCAGACTGCCAGGAGTACTTCCACTATCTACCACTTGTGCATGCCATGGGATCTCATTAGTTCTATCATGTGTAGCACACTTCACTATCACATCCCAGTATGTAGTGTGTCATTCACATGCCCTTTGTGTAGAGGTAAAGTCAAGCATGCATCACATCTGTCACTGCCATATCCATCCATCACACTCGTGTGCTCCTCACCTGTCAACTGTCTAATGAAATGTACTGACAACTTAAAAGAATGGCCTCCCTGTGTGCTTCCACAAACACTCTTTTGTCACTGTCATGGAGCAAAGAATTTGAACAAGAATTTGAGGCCACTAGAATAAGTTGCCCTCTTTACATGTAATTGAATCCAAGAGTCATCATTTATTAACACAAGGAAGCACATTTAAAGATATAAATAAAGTAAAATCTCCTTTGGAATAAAATCACATTAAATTAATATACAATAAAGTTTTTTCTTCTTTTCCTATGAAGTTTCCATATCTGAGATATGCAAAATGTAATGGCATTTATACCCTTCCAGTCCAGCTGTTCATGTAGTTAAAGTGAAAGTGACTATTTATCATCGTGAATACACCCTATCACAAAGTGCACCACAACAAAATGTGACCTCTGCATTTAACCCATCTCACATGGAGCAGCGGGCAGCTATCAACAGAGCCTGTTGAGCAGTGTAGCGGGACGGTACCTTGCTCAAGGTACCTGAGTGGTACCCGGGCTGAGACAGAACCTGCAAACCTCTGATCACATGGGCAAGTCCCAGACCACTATATACCACCACTGTCCTATTTAGTTATATAATATTGTATTACTGTATTACACAAAGGAATCAGTTGACTTTTGATGGTGTTTGTATGAAGGCAGTATTGACATTGACTCCAGTTTAAAAAACTACTAGTGATTCTTCTTTCTTGCTATCTTTCCCTCCCCTCCCTCTATCTGACTGCCTCTCTCTCAGGACTGGTGATGGGGCCTATGCGGGCCTCGCCTTTAACCCAGCCTGTACTGGCTGTTCTGTGGCTCGTTATCGGCGTATGGAGCCTCAACCCAGATGACCCCAACGTCTGCAGTCACTGGGAAAGGTGAGGAGTGCTGTCTTTCTCTCCTGTGCTCCACTAAGTCTTATCTTTCATTTAACACACTGCAGCATACACATAGCACTCTTCCACTCTCACCAACAGCTCACTGCACAGAAATCTTTTATTCAAAAGGCAAAGGGATTAGGTGTGTAACATTATAGTGCAGTGGCGTATGTCTGTGTAATTATTTGAGTATTAAACCGTCATGCGCAGTCCTCAGCAGGGCTGAAAATTCTGAAAAGCTTTAAAATAAAGGTCCTTTCAGAGGACATTAAGAATGGTAATAATGACCCATTGGTACTTTTTTATTTACAATGTATTTGCTGCAAAACAAGTGTAATTAAAAGATTTAAAAATGTAAAGTTACACTTACAAAAATGTTACTGTTGAAAGCTTACGTTGCAGTTATTGCTAGAATAAACACCGTGGTTAGTAGAGCACCTCCTCACTTTCAGTCAGCTACAATTTATGGCAACTGATATTAACTAAACAGTTCAACTGAAAGCTTCTTAAACTAACAAGATGGAAGCGGGAAATAATTTTTATAAAAAGGCAGATTTTAGGGTTTCAGACAGTTTGATTGCAAAGTACTCAACGTTTTTCCTCAAAAATGCTGCAAGCTTACTGATATAACCTATACAGTGGCTAAAACTCATTAATGAACATCAAACTATCTTGTGTTTAGTACATTTAGGACTTGATATATAAAACAGACTATAGTATTTAATGTGTGTTCAGGGCCAATGACAATGGTATGATAATGTTCTCAATTTTAAACAAGGATTAGCAAATGTGGGATATGTGGCACCTCACATCCTTTACTCTTCTTTCCATGTGCCTTTCTCAGTCACTTCATAAGAGAGCACTGCCCTGCAAGAAATTAACACCTGAAAGAATCAGACTGTAAATATTCCCTGTAAGAAGCCTATGTGAATTTAGTAGGCTTTGCTGGACAAAGCCCCATAAGTGTCAATGCTGGAGTGGGTAATCAGAAGGGCTTTTTTTCAGTGACTTACTGTTTGCTAACCACAATGCACATATAAAAGTGGTAGGACCCTCTTTTTTCCACACATATAATTATAAATATAATATATATAATAATATTTTTTGCACACTACCAAATGGTGAAATGGGATAACGTCTATATTTCTCAAGTCTATATTTCTTGCCACTTAGGAGGTTGTATAAGCTGCTCAACCTCTTGTGGTAATAATGATGTTACCTAAATAGTGATTTCAGCATTGCTAAATTGAGTGAAATTTTGTACTGATGAAGGAGAAGTGTGTTTATGCGTGTGTGGTGTGTGTGTGTGGTTTGTGTGTGTGTGTGTGTGTGTGTGTGTGCATGAGCATGCGTGCATGTAAGTATGTGGGTGTTGGTATGTGTGTGTGAGTGTTGGTGTGTGTACCTATGCTCCAAGTAGCCTACACAAGTATAGAACTGCATACAGTCTTGTCTTTGTGTGCTAAAGAAAAAGTGCATGTCATAGCCCTTGATTTTAATTTGAAAAATGTACTTTTTGTTTTCATTGTTGCTCCTGTTCATTATTGCAACTAAAGAGCAGAGTCTGACAAGTAATGCTGATAAGAAAGGGCAAAAACCCTAGCAGAGAAAATGCAGTTACAGGTTGGAATGAGCAGGTCTGTATCAAGTAAATCTCAGTCTGAAAACGAGTCCCATTCTGGCCCTGGGTCAAAGATTACACTATGTTTTTTTAATAACTTGGCATATACAGAATTCAGCTGATGCATTATAACCATCTATGCATGGAATGTTTTACAACAGCTTCAGCAAGCAAGTTTAAGAATAAACCATTAATCTTATTATGTTTATAATAAAAATATAGCTTTATTGTTTTGTTATGATGTCAAAGAGAAACTGAATTCAACAATGTAGTTTTTGTCCAAACACTGAGACTGGAATCATTTTTCCATTGCATTTCCAATCATTGCTTTTTTTCTTAGAATTCATAGCTTTGATTTTGAGGTCCATTTTGGCACCCAAACAGGGCTTTCCATATAAAAAAACTTGTTAATTCATTAAATCTTGATTGTCTTTTGGGTAAAATACCATACAACACATGAACAGGACAGTTACCATGCTATAGGCCTCCAATTACATTGCACTTTACATGTTCATTGGTTCCCATCAGAGGGTGTGCTGTCTTCTAAATAGGACTGGATATAGACTAAGGCTGCACAGCCCGTGTTGACGAAACTATACTTAAATGAAAATTTTTGTAGGCACACTGAGGCAGCACAGGGACCACTCAAGCAGCTGGGATTGCACCCTCTTATCATACTATTATGTTTATCTATCATAATGGTTCTCAAACTAGAGGCCATGTCCCTCTTGCAGGCTGCAGGGGGCCTTAAGGTGGCATTGTAAGAATTACTGAAGTTATATCTCTACTTAATCATTTTTAATATTGGTACTTTATTAAATCCTCTATGGCCGTGTGCTGTGACAAGTGGTACTTACTCTCCACAAACAAAGCTTTCGACTAAAAAAGTTACCTGCTGATCTATCTCATACAACATGCTTTACTGAGAGTTCCCATATAATTTGTTTAGTCAATCCTCTCTGGGGCTCATCCTTTGCTCTACCTTATATACTCCACATTCTTTATACTGTTTAACAATACAGCATATATATAATGTATTTATTGTGCTGTATATATTGCTTATGGTGCTTCACATTCTAATTACAATATGTGCAGTCTTCTGTACTGTGGTTTCATTTTACATATTTGTGTTATTTATGCTGTGTGTAGTGCTGACTTCTGTGTACACAGCACCCTGCTTCTTTTGTTGTTTCACCATGACTGTGAATGCAATAATGTTCTTGAACTGATCCATCGCTATACATTCACTTAAAGAGCAGTTTTGAATTTTCCAGTTTTTAAGTTTCTTAGTGTTTGTAGATTAATGAGCAATGCTATTGCTGTGCCTGGCACTAAAGAGCCAACTATAACTGGAAAAAGGAACTTTAATGACAAGTATGTCTTTATCAGAATGTTGGGCTGGAGGAGTTTATTCCTCCCAGCAGAAGTAGCATAGAGAAGAAGAGCATAAATATTACAACTTGCAGGTCTTTAATATCTTTAATACACTGTACTGTGCTGAGATGAGAGCTACTACTGTGCTCTCACCGTCAGTGCCAGCAGTGTTCTTCAGACTACAAAAGCACCTTCTCTGAATCTGAAACAACCATTCAGAAGACTTGTAGAAATGTTTTCATATTTAAATACCTTTATCTAGAAGTCCACAACTCCATCAGGCCCTCGCATATTACAGGGCACCTGATATAGATTTGAATTTCCCGTTACTGACGCGGCTTGCATATCTAGTACATATTCAGGGGTTGGCAAGCATCACAGTTTCTGAGAGTTTTAGAAGACTTCCTTCACCTCCTGACTATATTGACATTTTGAGACAGCTGACAGGATGTGAAGGACAGCGTTTGGGGAGTGTTGATTTGAGGACACTTGCCAGCCTATAGAGATCAGTTACAATCAGTAAATGCTGAGGACATTATTGATCTTAAGTTGAGCTATCCCTGGAGAGGGGAAGGAGGAGATGACAAAGAGAAAGATTTGTGTGTGTGTGTGTGTGTGTGTGTGTGTGTGTGTGTGTGTGTGTGTGGATATATGTGTGTATGTGTGACTATGTGAGTAAGGATACATTGCTAAAAATGAAACCAGCCTTAACTTGATCAATGCAATTTCGTCCTAATCAATCTTCGCAAGCATATTGCTAGAATAATTATGAGTTGTGCAAGAGAGTGTCAGTAATGAAAAATAAGCGGGAATGATTTCCTCCACAGAGGGGCAAAGAGGATATATGAGCTTACATATTGCCCCTACTGAGGGATGATATTTGGGGGATTTTAGTGAACATTTGTCATGGAATTGAAGTTGTGAATGGAGATGTGAAGCTAGCCTGGATTCCATCAAAATGTTAACCTTTTGCATACTTACAATCAAATATAGTAATAAAAGAAAGGAGGGATGTAGTACTCTATAGAAACTTTCCATCTGTACTGTTCTATCACTACTGAAATTTAGTTTAAGTTATAGCCATGATAACACTATATATTTCATAATATAGCATTGTTCCCTGTTGCCACAGTATTAGAAAAACACTATGTACGGGTTCCTTTGAAATAATTATAAAAACAGGATAAAAATGTTACGTTTTCCAGTTGTGAAAGGCAGCAAATGCAAACACACAATGCTATACAGGCTTCAAAGGAGCTATGAACACACAATACTGCACGGGGACACATGAGGTACGTTTGACGGTGGATCGACAAACACTAGGAAGAACACACATGGTTTTAAAGGGAACTTAATAACACACAGCTGACGGGGGTGTGGCTAAATCACCAGCACATAACACAACCACATGGCTAGACAACACAACGCGCATGGCGCAACACGACACAAACATCATCATCCTTACATGCCCCACCTCCTAGGAATACCACCCCGGTGTGACTACTGAAAACCGGGCACTGTCCCAGAGGGTGGGGGTCGGGGGGCAACAAAACATTATGCCAAACAGAACACAGGAAACCCAAACTCAAAACATCGACACTGATCTACATACAAGGTGCAACAAAGACACATGTAAGGCAAACACGGCAGGGGGCAAAAACAAGGTCCATGACAAGGGAGGCAAAGACAGGAGCTGTGCAAATAAAGTCCTGGGCAGGCAAGACAAGTGCCCAGGCTGGGGAAGTCTTGTCCTGGGCCCATAAGGCGCGGAAACGACACTCGGTGGCTTCCCAGAAGTCCGTTGGAAGCCCAGCAGTTTCCGCACTGTCCTGTGGAAGCCAGGTGGCTTCCGCGATACTAGGGCTGGAGTCTCCAGCGTCGACCTCTACGAACCGGAGATGGCTGGACCCTCCATCGTCGACCTCAACGAACCGGAGGCTGGACCCTCCGGCGTCACGCTTGACCCGGAGGTGGCTGGACCCTCCGACGTCACGCTTGACCCGGAGGTGGCTGGACCCTCCGGGGTCATGCTTGACCCGGAGGTGGCTGGAACCTCCGGCCTCATGCTTGACCCGGAGGTGGCTGGACCCTCCGGCATGGACCTCGACAACCCGGAGGCTGGACCCTCCAGCGTCACGCTTTACTCACACACGAACACAAAGACGAACAAACAATGCTATACAAGCTTTAAAGGAGCTATTCACACACAATACTGCACGGGAACACATGGGGTACATTTGATGGTGGATCGACAAATACTAGGAAAAACACACATGGTTTTAAAAGGAGCTTAATAACATACAGCTGACGGGGAAGACGACACACAGCTGATGGGGGCGTGGCTAAATCACGAGCACATAACACAACCACATGGCAAGCTGCTTATTAGATACTCTTTTGGTATAGTGTTTCAATACTAGGTATGATTTCAGTAACCTTATAAATTAAAACTTAATTTTCAGCTGATATCATGACACTGAACTTTATCAATATCACCCAGCAATAGTGGAAAATATTTGTATTTGTCTTATTATAAAGCAAAAGTCAACAACTGAATATTTAATGGCGAATTTCATCAATTTTAATGAATATAGTTGATAATATAGTTAGTATGGATTCATTTTACTTTTTTTGATGCCCTCTGGATGCAGTTTTACAGAAGTCCTTTGATGGCAACATTAGTAAAATCAAGTCATTTGAATCTGACTCTGTATTCTCTGATTGTTTTCCTATCAGCTATGCAGTGACTGTGCAGGAGTCGTATGCTCATCCGTTTGACCAGATCTACTACACCAGGTGCACGGACATTCTCAACTGGTTCAAGTGCACCAGACACAGGTAAAACATCACCTGCCTTTCGCCAAATTTTTTTTTCTACGACCCCATACCCCCCCCCCCCCCA
>JBBPDA010000021.1:2647260-2663945 GCA_037974385.1 Arnoldichthys spilopterus | reverse complement strand
CCCACCCCTCCAGCTTAGAGTGCTAAAAGCTGCGAGTCAGAAAGGGTGCTGAGTGTGCCTCTGTCTAATAGCACTGTGCTAATGTAACTGACAGTGATTGCAGTGGTCAGAGCCGAGATGGAAATGGCCCTTTGACTGTCATCAGACACTGCATCAGTTTTAATGGCCACATTAAAGACTTTATCGTTGACATTCCCAGATAAAAGCACTGCACACAATGAGTCACTGCCCTGCCATATTCCCCGTCATAGCAAGATGTCCTTCACCCACTGCTGAAACTTTTTTTAATCCACTTTAATTATGTTTATTTGTGTCTCTGGTGGTCTTTAGAAAGTGGTTCAGGGTTAACGCTTACCAGTGGCTGTCTTTTCCCTTCTGTAATCCACTGGAATTTACCTGCCTGGTAAGTGTTCAGTTCTCTTCCAACTGTACATGTCTGTTTCAGAATCAGCTACAAAACAGCATATCGGCGAGGGGTGCGTACCATGTACCGCCGCCGCTCCCAGTGCTGCCCAGGTTACTTCGAGAGTGGAGACCTCTGTGTTCGTAAGTATCTTTCTCCATTTTTACTTACTAATTTGTATGTAACTCAACCTCCACCCCCTCCCCCCTTCACTTGCAGTTATGAGCCACAATAAAAGCATTCATCTCTTCTGCTTGCCTGAGCAATGCCCTCTCAAGCCTTTAACTCTCCCCTCCTCTCCCTCTGGAGGCATTCATCAGACGCTCAGCCATCTTGGAGGCATTTGTCTAACTCCATATCTCAGATGTAATTTGTTCCTTTCATTATTGTGCCTGCTCATGTTCTACAGTGCTCAGAATGTTTGGATTAATACAGCACTAGCATTAATAGAATTAATTTATCACAACATGTGAAAATGAGACATTTCAGGGTCGATTTCTTAAAAAAAAAAACACTGCTCTCATTCCTATCAGGCTCAGGATAAAAGAATACTAAAGAGTGTTCGAATGTTCTGGTACTCAGGGCCAGGCTTTAGACTGAGTTATGTACTTCTGGATGTTGATGCTAGAATATTTGAGTTTTCAATTTTTTATTTTCTTTTTGCATCTGCCTAAACTAGTCAGATTATAAAAGTGTGTAGGCAGACTCTTGGTCCTCTTGTCGCATACATGCCAGACGTCTTTTTCCTCTAATTCACTTTAATCATGAGTGAGTGGATCCTATCAGACAGCCTAGACCTCTGAGGACACGGTTCAGCAGTTGTTTGACAACACACTAAAATCTCAGAGTGAAAGGACCTCACCCAGCACTGTGTCAAGGTGATGGAGTAAATGACAATTTCGCTAAGCTCCAGGGAAGGGATAAGAATCAACACACGTAGCATATCGGATAATGGGATTTGATACATCCACGGCTACTCAACATTATTAACCGTGGAACAGGCCTGACTTTCTGATAGATATCTATTTAGTATGCACTCAGAATTGCTGGGGTGTTTTTTTCCCCTTGTGAGACTAACCTGTGATGATTGCAGTGTCACACCCCCTCTGCATACTGTATTTCCTGATGAAATGCACACAGACGCTGGCCATTTGCTTTAGTAACATGCTGTCATGCACTGTGTTTGCTCACTGCTGTATGAGAGAACACATCCTTACCTTTTCCGATGTGGATTACATGACTGTTTTATGGAGCTGTAGTAGCTTTTTTTAACAATCTAAAATAGTCATCAGTCATCATTCCTACCCTCCTGATGACTTTACTCTAACCTCCATCAACCTTACCTAATATATGTGTTTACTGCCTTTAGAACTCTTTGATTAGTAGAATGAGGAGGCATGTTCGGTCGTGTTGGAAGGTGAAACCAGCAAGAAAGTACATATCTAGTAGGAGGCTTGAGGACCACTGATCTAAAGTGAATGCAGCAGTAGAGAGAGAATAAATTGGAACATTTTGTCTAAGGATGTCTTTCTTCAGTCCTAGGCAATGGATAATATGGCTATATTAATCTTATACCACAGGTTTTGGCTTTCAATATTTATCCTATTCTTTTCTGAGAGAAAATTCCACTTTTTTGACACAACAGTCCAGTCAAATCATTTATTTTAGCCTCTCTGTTAACAGTGGTGAGCTAAGTAGTTGATCTTTGAAGCAGGAGAGGCAGGTCTCCTAGGCCTTATGTATATGTGCAGTAACAAAGAAGCTAAACACCGTCCCTGCTGACAGAGAATTAGAATGCAGCAGTTCCGAATGCAACATATTCAGTCCCCTGAAGGCATGAGTAAGACTCCCCTTTTTCTTAATAGAAAAGTAAAGCCCAAAATGATTAGGCTTTTATATATAAATGACCTTTTAAACTAGTTGCTTTTGTTATTCCCTTTGAAAGTAATTCTGAAGCATCACTTTAATTTTGTATAAGTAACTGATATATTTAATTTGAGCAGGTTTTTTAAGATATTTACGTATGGTTTTTCACCAGACCATGCTGTTGTCTATCACCAGGGCATATAATACAAGAGTAATATATCCTGCATCATTTCAGTCCCACTAAAGCACCCTAAGCTAATGATTACCTTTTTTCGTCTGCATGGGACCAGTGTTATGGACTTGAGTATGTGGTCGGAACTCAATAGCATCCAACAGCTCAATTACACTCAGAATAAAATCCACTGATAGCCAATATGCTGATTACAAACTTACATTGTGGTTAACTATGGTCACATTAATTCGTCAATTGATTTTCTTTTCTGTTGTTCTGTATCAAAGAGAAATTTTACTCATGTTGATGAAATAGACAGAGAAACCCAACAGTTGTTGTGCCACTGTCATTACACAGGGAGAGGGAGCGGATGACTTGTCAACCTTTGTTGTTTGATTTGGAAGACCTAAATTATTTATATGGGCTACAGAGAATATATTTTGTTCACCAGGAATGAAGAGATGCTCCACTATCGTACAGTTTCAAAATTCACTTCACACACATTGTCTTGCGATGGCTGTGTGGTTGAGAAGAGGGAAAAAACAGTGATCTAATTTTTTTGCCCTTATTGACTAAAACAGCGGCTTGTTCTGTCTGTAGCCGGAAGGCTCAAACCAACTAACAGCCATGGGATTAGCTACAGCTGGTCTAGGGAACCATTTTGACATTGTCCAGGGGTCTTCGTGCAGCAAGGGAATGGCAGTAATCAATAACATTTTCATTACCACACAATAGCCGTCACATCTACACGGTAGCAGTCACTCCAGTAATAGAGCATCACCATCTGTGGGGAAAGATGGTAAACATAAATATTGTTTCCCCCACTGGCCTTCCACAACATGTCCTCTGCCAGGTGATAGTATGTAACTATAAGCCTCTCAGTCACAGGCAGAGTTATCAGTTTCCAGAGTTTTTAGCTTTAATTGGATTATTGTAAAGGTGGCTAGCAGAAAACAAGAAACCTGAAGATTAAAATGAAAGATTATTTATATGAAAATTTAATTAGTACAGTCTATGTCAGGTTGTGTGTGTATGTATGTGTGTGTGGGCAGGTTAGGTCAGGTGTAAGGTGTGTGTGTGTGTGTGTGTATGTGTGTGTGTGCAGGCTCTCTTTTTGCTGGTTCTGCATAGCTCTGCTTTCTGGTTAATCCTTCTGTTCTCACCGGCAGGATTAAAAGCTTTGTAGCGGTGCTGCTGTTCAGCGCAGTGGGACAAGAGCCTGTATTAGAACCGTTTTCATTATGTATGTGTTGATCTTTGCTTTTCTCCACAAAATTAACTGCCTGGTTTTTAGGTTTTATCTTCTCATAAGTGCCTTCTTTAAGCAGTTTTTCTCCTCTAGTGGCAACGAATATGCCCCATGTGTGGCTGCTAAATTATAAGGTCATGCTGTAACTCGCAAGATTGTTGGACTGCTTTAAAGCCCTAATCAGGAACTTGTCAGAAAGTGTGTCATGGCCTGTCCAGAACTAGTGCTATTATATCCTCTACTGGATAGCTAGTTTTAGACTGGGGATTTAAAGGCGCTGTACAGGTTTATGCTCTGCATACCCTTGTGTTCGCTCATGTGCCAATAAATCTATACGTGTTAAACCTTGATCTCCTTCTATATTGGATTGTTGCAAAGTTACAATGCACAGTCTGCATTTTAGGACTCCATTCAGAAAGAGAGGTGATGCATTTCATATTTCTCACAGCATTGTTGATTTATTTGTACTGAATACATTTTAGAATGCCCATTATGCATCTAGAGGACTTTGATCTCCATTGCATTCATTTTAAACATGTTTTATTGATGGGGTTGGTCAGCTTCTATTCTGTTTAATTTCCAAATCTAAAGCATAATAGTATTGGTCTGCTTTTTTTCAGCTGAACTGTAAAAGTCTACTGATTGTACTTTAAGATTTTGGGGCTCAATAGGAGGTCTTACATGAAGCCTCACCAGTTTTAGCCTCTGCCATCTGGATGAGGGAGTGGGAGAGTCTCAACTGGTTGGTGATGCAGCATTAATGAAGCAATGGACGTGCTGCTGCTGCTTGCTGGAGAATTAGTCTAAGATGGTTTAATAAAGCTTCATGCACCACACTGAAGTAGATTTCACATTTCAACTTTTAATGATGGCTGAGATGATAAGGTCTCTCTCCTTTAAAAGGATCTGGAGGCCTTTGATTTCTGCCCTTTTTTGGTGGTGTTCCTAGTTTTTGCAGCTTCAAAGTCGTGGTTTTTAAGATAAGTCCCATCTTCGTAGACTAAGGTGAGTCGAGATACTTTTGGGGCAAGAGTATGATGTCTGCTTAAGGGGGCTCTGTGGACACTGCTTTATTAACTGTTTATATTTATGAGATTACCCAAAACTTTCTCCCTGCCCAGCTTTCCTGGATGAAGTAGGACAGGTGAATCATTTCCTTCCCTCCGCTGTCCTTATCTTACTACAGAGCTTGTGTAAGAACCTGATTAGAGCATGAGAATTGCAACGCCAGTGTTTCTTTCCCATAAAAGTTTTTCTGTTTTATTAGTCTATCCACTGAATAATGTTCAATCTATTAATGCCACATGGCAATCACCAATTAGCTCTATTATGGTGAGATAACACTTCAGTATAATGAGTCTGATTAGCTTTTTATCAAGATGAAAGACACAATTTTCTGCTGGAGTCCATAGACTCACTGTTAGAAGGAATGAGACTCATTGAATGTTAATTAAAATGCAAGACCTCTTTTTTGCCCCCACATATTAAACAAATGTACATCAGTCAAGATCTTGGGGGAAGGTATATACGTTATCCTTTCACCTACATTTCATAAATTAATTTACATTTGTTTAAGAGATATGGGAATGTGCTCCAACTTCCAGCTGATCAGAAACTGCTGATTGTAGCACATATGCATCTAGTCATTGTGATAACAGTGGATTTTTTCCTTTGCTTGTCTTTGAGTACTCTGTATTGTGTCATTGATTTTGAGAAGTCGATTTTGACATCTTCGTCAGCACAAAATTATTTTTAATGACAGAGGGGATACTATATGCTTGAACACCAGGTTTTCCATTGCTGTGGAAATCCATGCTGCATTATTTGGCAATGGCATCTTTTAGCATTTCTGCATGTGGAGCGTTTCTACGATTAGTGCTGCTGTCCTCTGGGTGTTGGAGATTCTCTTTCTCTGGGTGTTTGAGATTCTCTCCCTCTCCCTCTCGCTCTCTCTCTTTCTCTCTCTCTCTCTCTCTCTCTCTCTCTTGCCCTCTCTCTCTCTTTCTCTCTCTCTCTCTCTCTCTCTCTCTCTCTCTCTCTCTCTCTTTCTCTCTTTCTCTCTCTCTCTATCTCTCTTTCTCCCCTCCATGCTTTGCCCAATGCTGAGGGCTCAATCAAAGCCTGATTGAATGATAATCCATAGCCATGCTGGCCAGGCCCAGGCCCAAGACCTGCTGCCTGTCTTGCTTTCTGCGGCCAGTTAAAGGGTGTGCCAACTGCATAAAGACATGCTCGCTCGGTCACTCACACACACACAAACACACACACATAGGTAAGCACACTCTCATAATGCTACCCATGTGAGGTTTTCCTAGAGCATTTATGATTAAATACTGCTCTGTCTACTCCCAAACCTAATCTTAACATAAGAAAGATTAGAAGAAAATCTTTTGTGCATTACAGGCAGAGGTGAGCAGCAGGTAGTTACCTCTTCTCAGTTACTTGTGTGCAGTTACAAGTAAAAAGCTAATGTATTTGTAGTCAGTATTTTGAATAGATAATGCTTTTGCTTCTAGTATATGCAAGGCAATGAAACGTTTTATTCAGTAAAACCCTATTTCCAGAAAAGTTGGGATTTTTCATGAAATGCAATAAAAACATGAAAGTGTGATTTGCTAACTCTGTTGAACATTTATTTAATGGATAAAAGTTATTTAATAATATTATTATTTAATTATAATGTATATATAAAATATAATTTTCACTGATCAACTCATATGTTTTTTGTAAATATAAGGAGATTTTGACACATAAGTTGGGACAGCCAACTGTTTACCACTGTGTTCACAAATCACACATTCTTGTGTTCTATAGCATTTTATCAAAAATGTATTTAAGCAATCCATATTAGTTCCTGATTGCTTTTGGTGTTTTGAGTGTTGTTGGTGATGTCTGTATTGCTTTGTTATCGTCAGACCTTTGAGTTTGATCTTTTTTATCTTTTTTTTGATTTTGTTTTATCCTATTCTATCCTATTTTTTGTTTAACTATATGTCACACTGACAGTTCATAAAAAGGAAAGGATTATGGCATAATAGCTTTAGTTCCTATGATGATGCTGGATAAGGAGTGCATTTCTCAAGGGATCTCAGTACTTAGGTATTTTTTGTTAGTACTTCTACGCAATTGTTTTTAGCTCAGTTGTGTCAGTTTAGCATTATCCACCTCTAATTACATGCTGCCTAGCTGATAAAAATGTATTAACTTTTGCTTCATATTTTATCATTAATATTGCATTGTTCATATCTTCAGCCATTGTTCCTTTAGCTGTATGCTTTTTCGAACGTGCTGAGAACATAAGGTCATGGATGAAGTCCTTTTCAAAAAGCTATTTCATTTGCAAGAAAAATAAATCCTCTCCTTTATAACAGTATTTTCTTCTAGCAAAAACACTTGCACAAATATGGAAAAGTATTCTATCGGAAAAGTAAAGATTATCATAAGTATGTGCGGCAGATACTGCATGTACTGCCATGCTCCATTTGGCAATGTCTGCTCCTGTTCCTGAGGCGTTGACATTTAAGATTTGTGTCATAGTTTGGGCTCTTGTGTACGTGATGGAACTTGAAATACTGGTTCTTACTGAGCACATCTTACGCAGCTTTAGAGCAGAGTATAAAGTGGGGATCATGGGAAATGGGCAAAGTGAAGCTGTAGTATATATCAGTCTATCAGACCTCTTCTTCCTGCTCTATTCGTCACCCATGTGTATATATGGACTCCATTGTGTGGCAAGTGATTCATAACAGTTTGCAGAGGATGTGAATTTATAGGGTTATCTAGAGAGAGGTGATTTATGGAATGTGCGTTATGGTAGGTAGCATTAGAGAGCTTACACTTAAACCACTCATCTTGGTCCAGTTTAAGAAGAATGTTAGCGGTAGTGGTTTAACCCACCTTTTCTCTTTGCTGTTTGTCAAAATATCTTCATCAGCTTTCCTCCAACAAAATTAGGAGTTTAACTGCTAGAGCAACATCTTGCATATTTCAAAGTCAAAGACAAAGGACAAACCATAACATGTGCTGCCTTTTTCCCCTGTGTTCTTATTATGCGGAAACCCCTAACCATAGAGCCTCCCCTTCGCCCATACTTTGAGAGAGAGTCACTGCTGATTCAATCAAAGTGGATTGTTCCAGAAGCTGGCTGGGCCTGACTGTATCCTACCTCAGATAAGAGCATGTCTGTTTGAGTCCTGCTGGCCAGGTGACCTTCACTGTCTCAATATTATTCATGCTAAACGCCGGTCCCCCTTACCCCTTACTGTTTTGTTTTTTTATCATGACGCACTGTCCTATGAGAAGAAAAAAAGAACAACAATAGAGGCCAGGAGAAAAAATCTGTCGCCATGGTAAAGCCTCCGTGTAGGTCATTTTATTACCAGCTTGAATCTGAACCTCCAACCAAAGATGGGGCCAGGCCAGGAATACCAATGGCTGTGGCCAATCAATTGGCAGTCCTGTTGCTCAATAGGAGTGATCAAGAAAACTGCACGCTAGGTAAATGGAGCTGGGGCTTGGGCATTAAAGCCGATGGTGGGGGCAGAATGTAGCCTGATCAAATTTGGAGGGATTTACGGCTTCTTTCTCTGTGGCTGCTGCTGCTTACGTTGGCTCCTTTCACACACAGTGTGAGAGATGCATGCCATAAACTGAAATGTTGACCAGAGACTGAAGAACTTGAAGGGAATTTTTTTGTTTAGTCAGAACTGAACTTCTATAAAATAGAGGCAGGACATTGACTGTCATGTTCAAAGGGCACAGTGATTGTTGATAAATGATCACCTGTTCATTTATCTACCACAACACGTCATTTGTAGGTTTCAAAACTGATATTTCATAAGAAGCTTAAACTTCAGAAGTTGTTGTTATTGACACCAGAGGCACGTTGTATTAGTAGTTGTATAAGGACTGTCAAGCAATTGAAAACAATTTAGAAATGTTACTCAACTACTCTAGCACTATATTACATTTTGTTTCAAGGAGCTTTGCAGTTTGCTATTGGTTTTACTGCTCATTCATCATTTTCCTACAAACATCGTTAAGCTTAGTCTACTAAAAGCCTCCTCCAGTGCTAATGTTACTATGCTATGAAGGCTATGAAGGGACTATAGGTGATTTTACCAAATCATGTTCCTAAAAAAAAACAAAAATATATTTGATCTCATTTCTTTAATTAGGTTTTATTTATACAAAAATGTAGAAAATTCTAAACGGTTTACAAACTTTAAAACTGCACTGTGAGTTAAAACTACTCTGTATGGGAGGCTTTACGGATGACATAAAAATTAAAATTATTAAGCCATTTAAAGTTAATTGGACATCTGGCAAGCTTAATAATTCAGTAATTGTAACGATCATGCCCTCATGTTCCACGTGTCCATGTTGTTTTGGTTTCTGCCACGTGTCTTGTTATTGTGTTCGTGTGTAGCCACACCTCCCAGCTGTGTCCCATGTGTAGTAATTCATGAGTCAGGTGTCGTCTATTTGGTGTGCCTATTAAGTCTCCTCGGTTTGGTTTAGTGTTGTGGATTCTCTGTTGTTACTGTTGCTACTGTCGTATCTGTTGCATCAGTTGTCTTTGTAGTACCTGTTTTTCATAGCCACGTTCGTGTCAGTATATATCGTGTTTTGTTATTTTCGTTTATTAAAATACTCTCAACTAAAGTACGCCTGGGCGCTTGCTTCCAAAACAACCACAAAACTTGACTGTAATTGTATTAGAGTATACATGTAAGCATTTTCTAACACCTTAAGAAATATCATATAAGTTGATTAATAGGTGAAGCTATTCATATTAAAAACTAATAAATCCTGCTGGGTTTATATTGTATAAAAGGGTTTTCTTTCTTTTCATGCAGTGCAAGCCTGACAAGTCTCTGCAGAAACAATCTGTGCAAGAAAATGATTAAATTAAATTAAACAAAAACAACATTTTAAAAAATCTGAAGTGCAGACTATTAATTACAGAATGTAAACTGAATGTAAGAACAATTCATTGCATAACTTACTACATAATTAAATTGGTAATTACATAATTATAAAAGTATAGCTTAGCACAGTACAGCGTACTGTGTTGGGTAAGTTTGAGCAGTATTGTTTAACCCAGTCCACCTTGGTACATAGCCTACAGTACTTGTAAATCGATCACCATGTTCTTTGTTTCTTTAAGTCCCTCAGCAGACTGTTTTGACAGACGCTAATGTCTCTGAGTACTGTATGTTTGACCACTGTGCCCTTCTTTCTCTCTCTCTCTCTCTCTTTCTCATAGCTCTGTGTACTGAGGAGTGCGCCCACGGCCGCTGTGTGTCTCCGGATACATGTCAGTGCGAGCCAGGCTGGGGAGGGCTGGACTGCTCCAGTGGTGAGTTCACTCTCTCATTAACTCTGAGAGCACAGTTCACTTCATTAAGGCCTTCTCACTCGCACTGTAATGCCTGTTCCTTTCCCCAGAGACTAAGGCCTGCCTGCTGGAGCTCTCAGTCTATTACTGGGAAAATAGCAAAGGAAGAAAACTCTTCACAATCACATTTAGGCTGCAATAGTATTCAACTCTTACAGTGTAATCCCGAAGCTCAAAAGCACATAGACCACAACAGTGAGTCTTCTTAAATGAAAAGAGTGCTTAAAAAACAAGAAATGAAAGATGACGTTTGGATTTAACTCTTAAAGTGAACAAGTAATAATTGTAAAGCTAAGGCTGCACCCATACCTGGTGATATGGTCAGTTGTGGTCTTATTTTCCTTTGGTGGTTATTTGTACAATTAATGCATGCTCTGGCATATTAGTAATTACACGTTGAAGTGCTTCTGTACTTTGTGAGAATGGATCTTGGATGAAGAGATAAAGCATGCTATGTGATGTTGGTCTAACATTAGGGTCATTCATGCTTATTTAAATGTGAACATAACATTTGGTTTACTAGATGAAAACCTGGTTGTTAGCTTCAAGGTTACATTTTAGCCTCTACTTATTTAAATAAAGGATACGTTTGAAAGAATACAAAAGATATGCTGAAACTGTACACTGATGGCAAAATTAGCTAAAAAAAACGGAAGAAGAAAAAAAACAGCTATATTGCACATATACATAAGCACAAATGAGGATGGATCATCAAACATTTTGGGTGTTCGTATTCAGCTGAAGGCTTTAAGTTTTAAACCACAGCTGAAATAAACCTCTTCCTCTTCCTGGGTATTACCTCCATGACTGTAAATCAGTGTACTCCGGGGAAAGCTGGATTATTCACTCTTCAATCAACTAAATACTGAATGGTTAAGAGACTCCAGAGACAGAGAGATAAGGGAGAAAGAGAGAGATGGGTTGAGAGTATTGACTGTTTCAATATTTATGTGTGAAGAGGAACATGGGGAAGGAAAACAAACTACCCAGATGGGAATGGCAAACCTCATGACTT
Source organism: Arnoldichthys spilopterus (assembly GCA_037974385.1). NCBI lineage: Eukaryota > Metazoa > Chordata > Actinopteri > Characiformes > Lepidarchidae > Arnoldichthys > Arnoldichthys spilopterus. Next base: position 2,652,840 of record JBBPDA010000021.1, on the reverse strand, counting down.
CAGCTAGCTCTGTCCACTTCAAACAGGTAGGAAAGCGCACTGTCCAGTTAACCTTTAGAAATCACAGTTTTGTCTATAATACCAAAAGGAATTTCATATTATTTCTCACTTATAGCTAATAACCTAATGAAAACATGCAGAGAAATACTGTCCAAATGGCAGATGCTAACATTTTAGTTAATACATTTTGTTTGTGTTTATGATTAAAATTTGATAAAACATTTCCACTGTAAAAAAAAAAAACCTTTGAGAGAGAACTCAAAATGTCAAGGCAGCATGATGCATGAGTTTTCTTAATGGCTGCTCTTGTAGACACCCTTCCTGAGAATGACCAATTTCTTGGTTTATTTACAACTTTTGTCTGATCCAGAGTGTCTAACAGTCTAATCATCCTGAAGAGGTAACTAATGTAGCCTTAGGGGTATTCCCAAAGACTTTTCCCAAGAAGGGTATCAAAACATTTTCTGCTTGGTGGACGGCAGCAGTGTTATACACTACACCATACCAACTGCAGTTTAAAGGTAGTGTTAACATTGTCCTTTTTACAAAACACATACCTCACAACAATATTAAATAAATACTTTGTTTTATTTTATTGTTTGAATTAAGTTGAATAAGCAAACATCTTACTTAGTTAAACACATCAGAAAACTAAAAAGTCTTTATTCGTCCCATTAACTTGATATTTTGAGTTGTCAGAAAATTTTTTCAGTATTGTATGTACAGTGCATTACATTTGCTTACAACAAATAGGCAGAAAAAAGTTGAAAGTGCACATTACAACCTGCCAATACAGATTGTTAATTGAATACAAATGTTTTTCATTGATTAACACATAAGACACTACCATGATTTGTAATAGTATAGTACAGCGAAAGTAATAACCAAGGGTTAAACGAGACATTTGGGCATTTGAGGCATTTGGCAGAAAAGTGAACTTAAAATATAAGGTGTCTTTACAAAAAGAGATGAAAATTGTTTATTCTATATTTTTTCTGTGAAGAAAAATAGACAAATGGATGCTTGACTAAATTAGTCCTCACTTCTGACTCAATCCTCAGATAACCAATCTGAAGCTGTTATTTTAATTGTCCAAATGTCCATATTGTCAATATATGTCCAAAATAAACTGAAATAAATTAGAAAACAGTTATGACTGGAACAATGAAATGTAAAACCAGTAACCAGATGGATGTATACAAAGAGAGATATCATGAACAAGATATAAGAACCCTGAAGACCCAAACAGGAAGTTATTCTGGAAAAAACACTGTTCACGTGGTCACCAAGAGTCAGAACTGATTTGATGGCACTTAATAATAATAAATCTAAGGGTTAGGCAAGATGTCCAATAGCGCTATGTCTGCCAGGCTTGCTGCTTGATGTATGGAGCTCTTTTATAATCAGGACATCAGGGTTACTGATTTAGTGATTAATGGCCTATGATTTTGACCCACTTTGTTAAGTCTTATTGCTGAACTGTTTGGCTTTGTTGTGGTTCATTTGCTCCCTTCTCTATACATACTTAATGAATGATGGGTGCTGGAAACACCAGTTCCTCAGTAATGTAAGGATCTATTGGCCATTTTCATTAGCAAAAGAGCCATTCCATGATTACCAGTAGTGTAAATCAGCCACTGACTCCGTAGAGATGGCTACAGCGTATAATGTGAAAGCATGAATGCTGCTAGTGACCTACACTGCCTCCCTGTTGAGAAGGGCCACTCTGAAGGGGATAGACAAGGAACTGGACTCTCCCTCGAGACTTCACAAGTTTCTCTTAGTGCACAGTCGTGTGTTTCTCAATGCAGGTGCTGTGCTAATCCTCCTTATTAAAAAGGAACCTGGTGATTGAGACCGAGGCATTATTCATAACCTTCATATTTCCATACCAGGCACACGGCCAGTCCTTTTCATTTACGAGCTTTCATCTACAGAAATGAGGAATGAGTGCCAATTTTTAAATTAAATCTGCCCCCTTTTTCCCTTGCACATAAATGGTGCATCATGTTTTTGTCGTTCACTGTAAATTTCCTTTGCCTCTCTCGCTAGCTCTCTCTTTCTCTCTCTCGCTCTCTCTCATGAGGGGTGATAGGGAGCTTTACTGATTCAGGGGTAAGTGGATTCTGTCATCATTTTAGGAGCTACATTGCCTAACAGAGACAAATAGCCATGCCAGTGTGGTGCTCTGTACCCATTGTGAGAGAGTTTAGTTGTTATTGTGAAATAAAGCCGTGTGTCCTTGGTGTTGTGTACTATATGTGGTGCTGAATGTAGGAGGAGGGGATAGGGGTGTGCTTATATGTGGCAGCAAGCACTGCCCACGATGCGTTTGTGAATGGCAGAGCTGCTTTAGGTGGCACAAGCTCCGAGACTGAAGTGACATGCTCTGGGTTGGTGATTTGGAGTCGCATTAAAGGGGCCCAGCCTGCATTAGTGGAGCAGCACTCACCAGGAGCTTTCTATGTGGGTCAAAAGAGAGAAGAGAGAGGCTGCACACCTAGCCATGGATAGACCAGAAAGTGAACAAGTTGGTAGCCTACTGATTTATTCCTTCAGGTTGTACATCCGCAATAACCAAAAAGTATTGTAGCCCCTACATCTGCCCAACCACAGACCTACCCAAACTAAACATTGCCTTTGGGAAGGCCCAAAATGCCAAAGAGGCACCACAAGGTTAAATGTTGTCTCAGCAACACTGCCTCTCAACATACTTTTATCTTGCTCCAAGATTATTCACTCCATCTTGCGCACATGCTCTACTTTAGCTTTCTGTCTCAGATTTGTCTCCAGTGCTTTGGCAACAGGACTTGATTCCATTTGATAATTTGTTCAAAGTCTTGAGAATTAATAGTTGACTGGAGGAGCAAAGAGATTGGTGAGTTTGGGGAGTATTCAGAAGAAAGTTTCCCAGGCTAGAGAAGTTCTATACTGATCAACTTGGGGCAAGAATGTTACATAACAGATTTTGTTTTATTTGATGCACTAATTGCAGCGGTGTTTGTAATGGCTGTGCTTCCAGAATCCCAGTAGTGCTTACAACTGCCCAAGAAAGTAACACATGTGCCATGTGTCAGTGTGATACGACATTAATGTTCAAATTAAAAGATTCATAATGCATTGTAATGAACGGAGTTGCAGGCTGTACGTGCACAAGTTCATGTGTAATGATTAAAACATGAAGCACTTAATCCAAACACAATATTAAGACTGAGGCTAAGAATCATAAGCACTGAGGAAACATGGCTGAGATACAAAGCAAGATGATATCAAATAAGTAACAGGACAGAAATGCAGAGAAGATAACACAAAGATCAGACAAACATTTACACAAGCACAAGGGTATAAATAAGAATAGGAAATGGACAGGCCTGTGCAAGGGTGTAAGCCAGAACAAGACACAGCTGAAAACAATACAAGGTGGGGCTAGGGTGGATATCAGGCATGACAGTAGACAGAACATGATGAGCATGTGGAAAATGAAAACAGAACACAGCAAGAAACAATGGCAGGACCAGGGTTAAATATCACATGCATTTTATTAAAGTAATTTAGTCAAGGATGTTTTACACTAGTGTGCAATCCCAGTTTCTGGACCCAATAACCTGCAGTGTGTAATTTTTTTTTTTTAAGTATTTTTTGTACTTTTATTTTACTGATAATGTTTAAGAGGAATGGAAAGGGGATCAAGACTGGACATCATAAGAGAAGGGTCCCTGTAAGACAAGGTCAGAAACCATTGTTGAATGTGACCTCAGAAAAAGAAACCATCATTCAACTGTCATAATTATCGTCACATAGGTTTGGGAAGATGTAGGTCTTCCCTGTCACTTAATACAGTCTGCTACTGAATCAAGAAATGTAACCTGAAAGTCTATTATGCAAAGAAAAACACAAGCTTTAATTGTACACTTCCTGTCTTCTATTGAAAATAAATGAAGTTTAATGAAGAGGAGAATAATACAACATCCACCACTGACTATTCAGCAGCTGAAGTCTTGTATAAAGCAAGAATGGGCAAAAATTTCATATTGCTGCAACAACTAGTCTCCACAGTTCCCAAACTGGAAAGGTGATGTAACACAGTGGTAAATACACCTCTATTCCAGCTTTTTTGAAGTGTGAGGCTTTAATATGATAATTTCAGTTTGCTTCATATATATCTAGACAGATCACTTTTAGTAGACAATCACCTGAAGAACATTTGTATTTGCCTAATATATTTCAGATACTGCAACCCCTCATCAAGTGATATCTTGATTATCACTAGATTCTTTTTTTGTTTAAAATAAGGAGAACGTAAAATTCTGCTGAGAACTTAAAATGTAATTTTCTAGTTTTACATAACTTTTGCAGGTCACGTGTTTTATTTGTTCCCAATATGTTAACTTTTGGCATTAAAATGTACAGAAATGTTTGAAAAATAAAACATATGCAGTATGCAGTAATTAGTACCTACCAAAAGTCATCCAAGAAAAGACATATGGTCAGTGACAGGGTCATGGGCACTTTGATGCATGTGGGGAATAAAGGCTAGCCATCCAGTCCAATCCCACAGAAGAGCTCCTGTTGCAGCAAAAAAAAATGAATGCTGAAAGGGATCAGAACACACAGTGTATCATAGTCAGGGCTGTTTCAGAAACATGAAGGGGACCTACTCAGTATTAAGCAGGTGGTGTTATAGCTGATCAGTGTATAGCAAGATGCAAATAACGTATTCTTAAAAATCCCAAGTCATTATATGGTAGTGAAGTACCCGACATAAGCATTATGACTTCATAGTACCTTCAAGGTTATACTTCATCTTCTTCTGAAAATCAAGTATGTTGTTCCCCTGTGAGTGTTCCGTCCTTCCGTCCCAGAATCAGACATTTCAGATGCGAAAGCTAACCCCTCTTATTCTTACTCTTCATATCAATATGCTGTTATATGTATTATGATGCCATCAGACATGCATGGGTCCTTCTGGATTGATTGCATGGAAGCCACTCATCAAGCTGATAGGCACACATGTACACTACACTAATGATTGGTAATACAAGTGGTCCACGGGAAGGTTTCGATGAGGATACTCTGCAGGAGAGTGTGTGGAGGAGTGCTGAGGGAGGGGAGAAGCGGGGGGGCCCATGGGGAAGCTCACCTGCTCACAGACACCTCATTCATCAGCACAGCCTCTCACACAGATGGTATCATTCCAAACCCTCAGCAGTGTCTTAAGCTTATGCACTTAAGTGAGTGAGAGAGAGTTACACAGTGTGATTGGAGGAACTATTTACAAATACAATATACAGTAAACTTTCAAATAAAAAAACACATTTTGTTCCATATTTTTACATTTTAAAATCATTTTGATGGGGGAGCTAACATCATCAGTCACTAATGGTTAATAACACCTATACATATGTATTACATACATACAGCAAAACCACATTTGAAATCCTCTTGTGAACTACAACGCTATATAATGAAATAAGCTGTCTGGCAACTACTGGTCATACACACATGGACAAAATTGTTGGTACCCTTCAGTCAATGAAAGAAAAACTCACAATGGTCACAAAAATAACTTTAATCTGACAA
>JBBPDA010000021.1:2612357-2647050 GCA_037974385.1 Arnoldichthys spilopterus | reverse complement strand
TATTTTTGTGACCATTTTGAGTTTTTCTTTCATTGACTGAAGGGTACCAACAATTTTGTCCATGTGTGTATATAGTTGTTTAAATGTTGTTTTGTACAGCAGTAGCGAGAACAGTAGTGAAACAGCGGCAAACAAAGTTAAAATTAGTTGAATAATTATTCCTAGCAATTTCAAATTTGTGTTTTATATTCTCCAAATACTTAATAAACAGCTGTTACTTGAGCACTGTTAGTTATCTTGGGCATAAATTAAAGCTTGTCTGCTTTAAACATTGCCATAAGATGAAATGATTATCACTTCCTGTAACCAACTCTTATTGTTAATAATATTTAAACATTCATATTGTGTAAAAGCAGTATTTTACCATTACATTAAGCAAGAATGAGACTTTCTGCTACTAAAACTGACCACAGGCTGTATGTATGGGGAGGCATTTTATTTATTTATTTTTTTAAAGGTTCAAATGGAGAATGAGTCCAGAGGGTGTCTCACTGCATGTGATACATTTGTTCTTTATCTCCAGTGATGCCCTTTGTTTTGAAAAATAATGGAGGGTTCAGCTCTACTTGCTCATTTATATCAGGTGGCGCTGATGCCTTGCATTTCAGAATCTATGCACTTTTACAAGTGTCTACTTCAGCAGAGGTAAGTGCATTGAAAGGTACCTGGAGTTTCAAAGACTTTTAAAATATCCTTTTAACGGAAGTTAGTATTACTGTAATTACCTTTAAAAAAAAACTAAACCACAGGAGCCTATTAATGATCTTAAAGGTTTTGTGAATTAAAATGGAAGGGAAATTGAGTAAAACTAAAGAAAAAATGAGATGGCTAATGTAGTTTTAAAACTCAGAAAGAGAGTTAACAGCTGTAGAGGCTATGGCAAGCAGTTGTTTTCTTCTTTCCCCCTTTCCCATCCCACTCTCCACTCTCTGGATCCTGCAGTCTCTTGGCTCTGGCACCACTACATTCTAAAACTCACAGACACAGCACAGCAGGATGCACCCTCTACTCTGTTTCATAAGTCCTGTGTGCTGGAGAGAGATTGGGGGAGGCATGGAACAGGGTGTTTGTTCACGTTCGTGTGTCTATATGAATGTGCCTCCCTACTCTCTGTCTTCTAGCTGCTTGTGCAGAGTGATAGAACACAAGCCAGCATCTGATCACTCGCAATTTTGCATTCCAAACAGTGTCAACTTTGTCTCATCAGTAATCCCTAGTCATTTACACCTCACCCGTGCAAAAGAAAATGCGCCTTAATCAATGGGGTACCTCATTATAACTCTGAGTGAACTTGATAGATTTGTGTGCCGTGTTTTCTTTTTAAAAGGCCGACAGTATGAGGCTGTAGCTCAGAGCACAGTTCTGCTATTGAATATCAGAATCAATGCTGGCTTTTCCACTTACTTTGATGAATCAAAGCAGCCTGTCAAAGGTGGTCCCATGTGGGGGCCTGAGCCAGGCGCCGTGCTAGCCGCTGGCCCGGAGGCCCACCTGGCCTTTCTGGGTCAACATTTTTTGAGCGTGTGTGTTTGCAATCACCAAACACACCTATGCACACCAAACTGAGCCCCTCAAGCTCTGCAACCTGCTAGAGCTACTGCTGGGGATGTGTCTCTACTGTTAAAACTCTCATGGATCACTGTTTGTCTGTATCCTTTGGCTGACCAGGGCACCCCCCAACCCACACACACACACACACACACAGAAGACGATGAGGGAGGAATGGAAAACATATCAGGGCTCAAAAAGTCAGCAGAGAAGTTGCTGCAACAATAGCGATTCCTTGGAGAAAGTTAGTGTGTATGCATGTCCATCTGTGATTAGGGAAACACGAGCAGTTGCTAGATGATTTGTTTTACTTTAATTGGTTGAATAAATCACTGTATTAATATTTGCTTTGGCTGACACAGGACCTGAGTGTAGCATGTGACCACTCCCTATGCTACTCATTAACTGACTACTTATAATGGGCCAAAATTTGTGCCCAGTCTACACTATAGCACCCGCACAGAGAATCCTAGTGCTGGCCAATCCAGGAAAGTGACCATATTTTAGTCTTTTTTGTGTATTGAGATCACTTCATTTGACTCTGTGGTGAGTGAATTAAAATGTTAACAGCTTATTCTATTCAGAAAAACCAAGTAAGGTCAGATTATGATTTTTGACATCTCAGAATCCAGCATGACACCCACATTGATGGAGCTGTACTTTGCTTGTAGTTTTTTTCCCAACATTTTATACCAGAAAGCAATTATTATATCTGTTTTAATTCCACGGCATTTAAAAGCCTAATTGTTAATTTCACTGGAGAATTAAACAAGTGCTGTAATGATTTTAGTATAAATATATAAATATTACAGATAATTTGTGTGGTTGCAAATAAAGTGGCTTAAATGTTTTTCCTATCAATGCTGAGGAAATGTTACATTCCACTTGGGAAAGAAATGTTGTTCATTAAAGCTTTGTTTTATTACCACAAATTCTACAGTATTGTTGCAGAAAGTCAGTCACATCTTGTGATAAACAGAGTTCAAAGAGATTACACTGATGTCAAAGGGTGACTGTTATGGTGATGTTGAGTGCAGCACTGGTGATTATACTGATATCATGCATGCTTCCTTCCACTGGTTGTCATTAGCACATAGATGTGGTGCCATTACATTTAAAGATTCTTGAACATTCTTTAGTGCCAGTAGCCTTTAGATAGCGTGATTTAATAAGGGCATGAAAAAGCCCTATAACTTGTCCTCAGGAGAAGGTTAGTGGGTCTAAAATAGCTGAAATGCTCTAACAGTGCTGCTATCAGCTACTGCCAGCATACTAATGTAGTGCTGGCCTGTGTGGTGGTCATTTCACAGTCTATGAGTCACCCTTGATTTTGTGGTCCATTTCCATGTTTATGAAGTTGAGCGCTACAGGATTCAATTTATTTCATTGATCATTACGTTTGATGATCCCTTTGCTCGCTGTGGCGAGGGCCAAGCTGTTAATTCTGTTTCTCTGGAGCTGCTATTGCTGGTGGCACTAGAGGTCTTGTTATGATGAGGTTAGACTACACAAGGGTACTGTAGACAGACTCTGTTTTTTTATTAAGCCAGCCTGTGGATTCACTTATTATACATCTCTCCCAGCTCACAGGTCACTGACTCCTGCGTTAAAATGCTTTCACCAGCCGATCATTGGTATTCTTTATTTGTTATTGAATAATGTTCCATCATCCAAAGCTGAGTACATATTTAGACCAGCTGCATTGTTGTGCTGTCATCATCCCCCAACTAGGTTCAAAAGTAAGTTTGCTTTGCTTGGGCCCCGAAAGGTCAATTACATACCTCTGAAATTATTAAATGTATATTTTTGGAATACACATTTTGCAAAACTGTCCTTTTTTTAAACACTTACTGCTCTTCCAATGTATAAACATTTCATGACAAATGGACTTATAGATAAGGTCCAAAGTTATTGGGTAGAAAGACTTGGTATATTAGATTTAAGAACATTTCTTCATTTTCCTATGAAGTTACCATTATTTCAAAGATACAAAGTTTTAATTATGACTGATGAGTTGATGGATAAATATGCTGCAGTGCTAAACAGAAGGCTTCATTTTATTGCCATCATACATGTAGTTTTGGAAAGTATTATATGGTCATGCTGTTCAGAATCACAACTGACCAAATGGCACAGTGAAACACTATCAGATCCAGACTGTGGAACACCAGAAGGCATGAATGAAAACTACTCCAGGATTTTGTAGCTTCTCTGTTGGGAACATTTACATGTGTGTGAGCCTGCAAGCGCATGTGGTGGCTCTTTATTGTGGGGTTTACCCCACATTGCCATGCTGCGCTGTCCTTGGGTACGCTGTGGGGTGGAATGTATGTGCTTGTGTATGTGTTTGTGCGGGGGTGGTGTATTTGCAGTCTCCCTCAGATCCTCCTGCACCTGCAATCTCCTGATGTTTAACCCCACACTCCATGGCAGTGTTGCAGTGATTACGGGCTGTCCTAGGGGACATTGATTGTCCTGCTCCTCACAGGCAAGCCTCACACAATGCTGACGAATGAACTCCCGGCCCTGCCAAGTCCAATTAACTGTCAGTGCTGCATCGACGTGCCCCCTTGGTTTGCGAGGAGAGCAAAGAAAAACAAACTTTTAATCAAATTGTGCTCCGGGCCCCAGGGTAACTGGGGGAGTTTTTATTCAGAATTCTGCTCTGCTCCTCCCCTGTCTGCCGTTTTACATGCATCTCCTAAGAAGGGTATTGAGAATAAGATTTGTATTCTCATGATTAAGAACAGGGGCTAACTCGGCAACAGTGTTTTAATGATGGACTGCCTCAACACAGTTATCATTTCTGCAACATCCTCCACATTGCAAAGCTTGTTTACAGAGTGTAGAATTAAATTCTTTCACACATAAAGGTCAGAACTACTGATTTCTTCCATGTGAGGCATGGCTGCCTAAAGGCTTGTTGGGAATGCATTTGAATTAAAAGTCGCTGAGTGTGAAGCTTCCGTCATTAGGTCTATCTGTATGAGGTGTGTTTCAATTAGCACAAATAACAACAATAACAAGGCCTACATAAAAGAATGGCACCGCTCTATCCATTATTTATGCAGCTTTTATTGGTGATTTTATTGGTGAACCCTTCTTACTCACTAAACTGTTGAAAGTCAGGAAATAACTCCAGCCCCAGAGTAGCTTGTAACATGTTGCCGTTATCTTGATCCAATTAGAACTGCAGTCAAAATTTTCTCCTGGGCAAAACAATCCCTGTGGATACCCTTTTCCTTAAGGGTTGACCCCTGGATCGATTAAGCTTAAGTGTTTAAATTCCTGTAAAATATTTCTTGGTACTTGCAGCTATTTCAGAGAATTTGGCCCTGCTAATTCTTCCAAGGTCAAGATAAACAACTCAAGCCTCTCCTGCTTTGATTATCTTAATGCAGACATTAAAAGCTCAGGAATTAAATTAAATCCTTGCCTTTTGCCACTGAGGAAAAGGCAGAAGCCAAAGGGACAGAGACGCTATCGTGTTGGTGGGCTTAATAAAAAGAACAAAGGGACGGAGTCTGTGATCTATGCGTCTGAGAAAGGGCATCTAGATGATAAGGATCAAAGCAGAGTTTTACAGGAAATGTAGTTGCTGCCTGATGATAGGATGCACTCATGGCAATGGAGTCAGGGCTGCACAGTTATCTCCTCTGCATTTAAAGGAATGTTGCAGAAGTTCAAGGTTGCTTTACAGTGATAAAGATCGAACATTATTCCAGTAAAAATACAAAAAACACCTACAGAACACAGTTTGTTTTCTAATATTACTAGATACATTGCCACTGAAATTCCTGACCTGCAAAAATATGCAAATACAGTATATTCCATAATCTCAGACCCAAGAGATTTTCAGTATTTTTGAACACTGCTGTTTCTTCCTCACAATTCATTTCCTTTGTTCATGTTACATGCCGTTGATAAAATGGATTTAAGCATATAAGACTCAGACTAATTTAGACTTATTTAGATATGATTAACTGGTTTTGCCCATCAGGAGAATAGAAAAAAATCTCTTCTCAGTGGATCAATACAGTCACCTGATATGCTAGACTGTAGCACAGACTCCCAAGCAGTAGAATTAGATTTTCTCTTCTACATTCTATTTGTTTTCTCATCCGACATCTGTAGCTTGATCAGTCGCCAGCAACATGACAGATCATTCGTTCTTTTTTTTTCCATGATTGCCAGCTGTTATATTAACTCATTAACTCTGGGGCAGGTCCACAACTGGGCGATTTTTGCTCTTATTTTGCTTTATTTTCGAATCTGTTTTTGACTGCCAGTCACACAAACACAATGGATGTCTCAGTGAGTCACTCTTGTGTACCTTTGACTTCACTGTGACTTTGAGAATCCACAGGAATAATTCATGGGCTCTGGCAAGTTTCCAGAGATGAGTGGAGAACAAAACTGCATTCAGAGCTCCTGAGGTTCATTCTGGATAATTTTTTGCACCATGAACTCGTCTTCTTTTTTTTGCTTTTTTTTTTTTTTTTTGCTTTTTTTTCCCTTTTTTGTCAGAGGGCCTTGTGGTCTCAGGAGGGGTCATGTGTGACTGTAGAGCAGATGAAGAAGCAGAGGGACAGCCATGATTGACACACCGTGGCCACTTCATGCAGTCACTCAGACCTAGAGAAGGCAGCCAGTGCGGTTGGTGCTTTGTTCCGAGCCTCTTTCCAGCTATGGTTCATTCCTTTACTGCCATTTACCAAATTGCACTCACTCATGAAATGAACCTTTAATGTGGCTTATATTTAAGTGCACCTCTTGTAGAGTGTCAGAGTGGGCAAATGTAGCAGGAGAGCGCTGCAAGGCCGACGTGTACAATTTTGCAGTCACTTTTCTGATGGAGGCTGTATTGTTCAAATCGCCTCACTTTCTTGGCCTCTTAGTCCTCTCAGGGATTGCAGTAATTACAGTGACTTTTAGCATTGACCTTTACATGATTTCACACACCCGTTACAAATTGTGGGATGTTGATCAATAGCGATATTTACAAACACAGCTACACTGACCATAACTTTGACAATGTAATTGCACAGTCTCATCCATCATAAGTGGCGGGTGATAATAAGTCCACCCACAAGTTCAGTGCACAGTCACTGATGGACACTGGCACTTTAACCCTGGCCAGTGGGTTTTAGAAGGTTTCAGATTGTGACTCCTAAGTATACTAGTCTGAATAATAGTTAAAACAGTTATTTAGACTTGAGCACTTGTTTTACAGGATATACTGAAAAAGAGAAGTGGGGAAGATGTAAAAAAGTAAATCTGGTCCAAGATGCACAAATGCAATTCAAGTAGAATTTTTTTATTTCCAAAGAAGTAAGATATTGACTGTATTTGACAATGTAATTGCATGATCTCATCCATCATGAGTGGTGGGTGATAAGAGGTCCACCCACAAGTTCAGTGCACAGTCACTGATGGGCACTGGCATTTTGACCCGGGCTAGTAGAGCATTACAGTCATGTTCCCCTTGGTCTGTCCGCTACATCTGATCTTCTCAACTGTGGTGGGCAGACAGACACCTGCGGAGAGCCGAAAAACCCCACGCAAAGATTTATTTCCTCATGAAGAACATTAGCATAATGTCAGATCATTAAAAGCTAATTATCCTAGCCTGAGTGTGTACGTGTGGTATGTGAGTGTTGCAGAATGTTGTCTAAAAAGTAGCTAAGCAGAAGTTTCACCAAATGTTCATTTTTATGTATAATCTGCAAAGAACCATGTCCTTTTCCTATGTGTCTCCTATAAGTTCTCTACAAATGATACCACATATAGAAGTGGGTAACAGTCACTTTCTGGAACTCTGCTATTTGGAACTGATGATGGTATGTTTAAATTGAAAGTGTTATCATTGTGTTGATCTCGGGTTTCTATTAGAACATGTCATTAGTTCTAATACAAATAATCAGTTTTTAATCGTTAACAAGCCAGAGAGAATCTCCTGTAGTGTTGTGAAAGCCTTTTCCCAATAATGGGTTTCTATTTTTTTCCTGTCCTCTGAGTAAACTCTGTATGTATTTTCTTATATGCTACTCCCAACACCTGCACAACATGTTTATGCTCAGTAGACTCAAAAGATGACCCAGAAAAAGATGTGTGTGCCCATTTTCTCTTTATCCCTGTCTGTTTTCAGCAGGTGCAAACCTTGGAAGTATATGATATGTCACCAAGGGGAGTCAGTAGGCAACTGTAGGCAGAAGGAGTGTGTGCTTTGGCTAATCCTTCATGCCTCCATTTCTATCGTACTTTGATTCTTGCAGGAAACCTAATTTTTCTTTTCAGTTCCTTTACCTTATCTGTGTGATTTGGCATCCGATAATAAGATATTATTGCATAAAGCCAATATGTAAGATGCATGAGGGAAAAAAGACATTTTCTGTAACCACTCTCAAACAGCTGAAAGGTATGTTCTCTGGCATAAGAGCAGTTGCAGTGGGGTGTTTGACTCTTTCTCATGGTTAGGTCAGCCTACACATGTATTTTCCAAGAGTTGTAGGAGGTTAGAAAATAAAAGAAACTTCTGAAGAAAAAAAGCTCACTACATCATATAAATACAAAGAGGGTTTCGAGGTTTCAGACTGTGACTCCTAACTATTCCAGTGAATAGTGCAGCTATTCAGACTTGAATGCTTGTTTAACAGGGTATGCTAAAATAACTGTGTGAAGGAGAGGTGAAAAGAGTGAATCTGATCCAAAGTGCACAAATGTCATTCAAGTTACGTTTTTTTTATTCCAAGAAGAGTGAGTATAACATTGACTGATTGACTCAGTGTCTTGCACTGAGTATTAATTGTCTATATTTGCACAAATCTTTTTTTAAAGTGTTCTGCATTGTTTCACATTAGACCTCGAATATATAACTGACCATTTCACACATTTTTTTATGTTTACTTAATTTTTTTGTTGATGAGAGAAAGATAATTAAACAAGTAATCAAATTTGTATGGAGCCTAATGGGCAGCCATGGTTACTAATGAATATGCATAAGGGGGTAATGCATCATGGCTACTGTTGTTGTGCTCACACTATTTTAAATCAAGATTAAAGCCTGAGAAGGGATGGAACATTCACTGCTTGGTGACAGAGTAATTACCTTTACATCATCTGTCACTGTTATGTCTGCTAGGCGTTGATTTAAGAGGTAGTACATCTGGGCTTGTAAGGCAGTGTATATGTAGTGCTGCCCCCTACTGGAAAAGTGTCTGCCTCATTCATCAGCCAGTCCGCTTGTCAGGACCAACAAGAGCAAAAAGCCCCCGTTTCATGTCAGTGTTTCAGTTCCGGTGACTTGCCTGTCAAAATTAAAGGGTCCAAATATTGCAAAGACATTTAAACTACTTGAGCAATTTTTTCTTTGCTTTGCAAAACATTGAGACTGTATGAGAACTTTGTTTATTTCTCAACTGTTTTCCAGTATAGAATAGAATGGTCCCTCTCATATAAACACTGGTACATTTCTTGCCTCCATCAGTCCAGTCCAAACCTCCCTCTATCGACCCTCTGCCATGGACCCTGGCACCATCCACTTCATCCTAATTAGAATTAATAATTGAAAATAGGAAATCAATGGGTGCAAATTAAGTGCCGCACGAGCAAGCTTTATTGGGTTGACATTGTCTCTGGAACACACGCTTTTGGTCACTGCTGACCTCCCACGTGTCTGTCACCCAGACCTCCATTCCACCTTCCCTTTTATTTGCATCCTTTGTCCCTCACTGGAGGCATCTAAATAAATCGGCATTTCTTTTCTTGCTTGTTGTTCGCATGTGAAAGAGATGGGGGAGCTTGTTGCTGTGCTGCCCCTCCACTCACCCCCCACCCCAGGGAGATGGAGTGGAGAGAATGAAGAGTAGGGAGGGATTATTAATTGGTAGAGGTAGCAGCCCGTGTAACAATCTGCTGATGAAGACACTTTTGACTTTTGTTGAATAAGCTGCTGGTTTTGCTGCATTGGGTCAAGGCTTTTCTCACATTATTCAAGAACCATATAATGACCCAGCTTCTGCCTACCTCATTCACTTCAAAGATTCCCTCCTCCTTCTGTGAAGACTCTGGGATTGGTTAATGACTTTCTGCAGATTGCCCATATAAAACCTGAGACCGAAGACTGAATAGAAGCTGACTTGTTTTCTCAAGGCTCCTATTGATCCAAGTTCACATTTAAATAGACCTTGAACAAATGACCCAGTTGTATCCTTGGTGGAACATCTATTCTAGTCAGTCATTAGTCAGTAATTAATTGGTTATAGATGTCTCTAAATATCCCTCTGTGAACATGATGTTATCGAGAGGTACTGCAACTTAATCATGACTCCTCTGTCCAGTTAGGACCAGTTCACTTGGTTTTGGAAAAAACACCAATCACTTTCACATATATGATGCAGTATTGGAGCTGAATTTAGTTTTACCAAGGGAGGATCAATAATGTAATTTGTAAGGGATTTAACTGTCTAAATTGTACAGGGTAAAGTATCTGTGTTTCTCCAAATGATCATACTTAGAATGGATGTTAGTGTAAGTTACAGACGCAACAATATTGCGTACTGCATACTGAGTCAGTTAATATGATTTATAAGGTAATTCACTCCAGACTTATTACTGTCAGACTTGTATAGACTACAGATGTTACAGATTTGTACTTGATTATAAACAGATCTTCTTGGCAAACTCTGCAGAAAAGAAGAGTTTTAGCTCAAATGGAATTTAACAAATGCTGAAACCTTTAGTACCAGAAAACCAGAACAGTGCATTGTCCATCTGTCCAATATCTTTACAGAGAGGTAGCAGCCTGAGTATGTGAACATTTATACATTTGTGTAAGCGTTTACTCACAAAACAGTGCAGTATATTTCTTCATACAAGCCAGTAATAGTTTCATTCCAGACAAAAACCTAAAACCAGAACCATGACTTCTGTTTATTCCCCTTGTGGTCACTTCTTGTGTTTGGTTGTGCAGTGAAAAAACATCATAAGACAATTCTACATAAATCACATTAGTGTAAAAGCAAGCCATTTATTTTTGCCAGGTAAGAATAATAATAAAAAAAAAGATTAAACCATTGGCATAAAACACTTGCACCTAATCTTGGCCCAACTAGAGGTTTAATCCCATCGGTAGATACACTTCAGGTGAGCTCTCTATCATGAGAACCACTCTCTCTGTTAAGTTAAGCAGGAATGCATCAGGCCAACACCACACACTACAGCATTAGCACCAGAATCAGCATATCTGTGTGTTCCCCCTGGGGCTGGGTCCCGCTCTGCCTCTCTCTCTCTAGGGGAAGGAGGAGCACATGGTGCGAGGTTGTCTGAGATGAATGAGGGCAGGAGCGATGCCTAGTGTTGTAGCAGCAGCAGAGCAGCTTACAGCGCACACACTCTCCTCTCTGTTATTCTTACTCAGCACTATTCGCCCCTCATGACTATTGGCAGGTCCTCCTGTAGATTTAGAAAAACATCCATCAGCACTCTGCTCCACATGAGGCATCCCAAAAGCTCTTTCTCCTCTATTGTGGCCGGGCTCGCTCTCCAATCTAATAAATAATGTGGTGATGAGTGTCAGAAGAGCTCTGGAAAGGACGGTGGGCCACGTCATGACTATTGGCAGTTTTTATGGTGATATGCTTAGCAAAGCTGCCAAGTGACATTTATCACCCAAGTTTACCAAACAATCATTGCTTCACACCAAGCCCTCAGAGCAATACAGCTGTCCTTGTAGGACCATTAATCTGTGACAGCCAGCCTTAGGACTCTGATAAATGTCTAGGAGGTTACTTATGGTAGAAACCACCTGATATTAATCTCTGCTTTGTTGGGTTTGCCTGTCCATTCTGTTTTTGTAGTAGTATGAATACAATATAGTTTGCTTACAGAATCAGAATGAATCTGAAATTAAATTTATATTTATAAGACATATTTCTTATTTCAAAATGCTTTTGATGACATGACAAGCCATAAGACCAAACTTTGTAATAGAAAACATTTATGTGACTGAAAAAAGCAATGTTACAATAAACCTACTGTAAGATACACTTTTAAAAAACAAGTTTTTATGGTTTTAGGTAAAAGCTAATTATTTAAAACACTTTACATAATCCACAGGGGTTCTTTGTGGTAAAAAAGAATGTTTAAATTTTTAAAAGGTTCTCCACACTTCTGAATCTAATTTACATGAGATTAAAAATATATCTACAGGTCTTTTGATCATGTATAAAGTGTAGCAAGATCAAATGCTTAATATCTAGGCTATATGGCTATTTCTACAAAGAAGCAGAGACATGACATATAATCCCACTCTCATAGGTTTGCTACAGGCTGAAGCTAATTACAAGGATTATTTCCAGAATTTTTTTAATGCAATAAAAACAAGGAACTATAAATTGTGTATTCCCTTTATTTAACTCTCAAAATTACAAAGAAAAG
Organism: Arnoldichthys spilopterus; assembly: GCA_037974385.1. Classification (NCBI taxonomy): domain Eukaryota; kingdom Metazoa; phylum Chordata; class Actinopteri; order Characiformes; family Lepidarchidae; genus Arnoldichthys; species Arnoldichthys spilopterus. The sequence continues at coordinate 2,635,065 of JBBPDA010000021.1, read as the reverse complement.
TGGTTTCACTGACCAATTTAAATGTGCTTATTCAAATTCAAATTTAGGATTTGATGCTTGCAACACACTCAAAAACGTTGGGACAGAGTCACTGTGGATCACCAATGACACTTTTTATCATTTGGGAAATTAGGATCCTAAGGGTTGCAAGAGAGATTTTTGCCCATTCTTCCTTGATAGACAACTTCAGCTGCAGCTGCAGACAAGCACACATCCTCTATGGAGTAGATACCATCTGTATCTGTTTAAGCAATGGAGAGTGAGTCCTGGTGTTGTATTGTTGAAATAACAATGGACTTCTTAGGAAAAGACATTGCCTTGATGGCAGCATATGTCTTTCTAAAATCTCAGAATATGCCTCCACATCAACAGTACCTTTACACATGTGCACTGATGCACCCCCATACCTTAATAGATGTTAGCTTTTACATACATTACTGATAACAGTCTGAATGGCCCATTTTATATTTTGCACAGAGAAATGCAATGTTCATTCATTCTAAAATAAAAGCTGAAAAACAGACTCATCTGGTCACAGCACACATTTCCACTGTCTTTCGGTTCATCTGAAATGAGGTCTGGCCCAAATAAATGAGTGGCATTTCTGCATAGAACAGATGTGTGGCATTCTTTTGGTATATCTTTTTTTTAGTAGCAGACTGTGTTAATTGTTGGTTGGTTTTTTTTGGTTTTTTACTCATAAGCCAAGTAGCTATATTTATCATAGTTGCAGGGTGGCTTCTCATGCAGTGCCTTGTGAGGGCTTGAAGGTCCCATATATTTAACTGTGGTGTCTTACCTTGCTCTAAACAGATTAAAATGTCTCTAGATTCCCTGAATCTTTTCGCAACATTATGTACTGTAGATGATAAAGGATCTAAATTTGTTGCAGCACAGTATTGAGAATTGTTTTTTGAACTGATTGATAATTCACAACATTTGGCACAAAGTGATGAGCCAGAACATTCTTTGCAGAATCATCATTTATACCTTCCCAACTTTTTGAGTGTATTTAGTGCATTACATTAATTTGTTTGTATTTTCAAAAAATAAAGGTTTGAGAGAATTTACAGCTGCATAAATTAGTTTTTAATTTACTTTAATGCATTTCATAAATTTTCCTTTAAATTGGACTTACATAAGTAGCCTATATTAATTTTTGGAATAGTCCCATTATGCCTAATGATCATGCCAACAATCATGATAAATGCTTAATGTTTTCTAATTAGATAATCACATGAGGAGCCCATTTAATTAGCACTTTGTCACTTAAAATTTAGAAATGCAAATTCATAGCTCAGCAGAAAAATAAGAAGAACATGAAAGATAGAGCAGAAACAGTTCTCTGCTTGCCTTCATGTCACTCGATGCACGTGTTGTAAAGATTGTGAATTTTTATTACTAATGAGGTGTTCAGGATGGATGTAAGCACCACTTTTTGACATTACCAATTTTACCCCCAATGTTTTATAATTTATTAAGAACAAAGTAAACTCATTGCAGTGACAAAGCATAATATTTAACAGGTAACAGTGTTTTTTACAGTGCCATTTAACTAAATTACACTGAAACAAGATCTAGGTATTAAATGGATAAGTGTCAAGTGCAAACCCTTGAGAGCTGTGTAATTACTTTGAATGAAATGATAGCAAGTAATCAGACATTCTAAAATAACACTGCAATGCTTAACAGACTAGCTAAGAAAAATATTAACTAAAATATTTTGCTTTGCAATAATACATTTCATATTGTTGGTAAAATTCAATGTAAATAAGTACTGACGTATGAATCTACATCACAATATGGAAATCAGTCAACCTATGTTACTGCCCTTTGTTGGCAATGGCTGCCCTGCACTGGACTGAACAAATATAAGTGTGAAATATGAAAAGCAGACTGCAAGTTACCTAATTTTTTTTAGTTCTGAAAAAAACTGCCAAAGTATATCACATTACATTACATGTCAAGAAATTTTCATGAAATACAGTGTCACACTAATAGAATTTTCTGAAATCTTCTAAGTTGACAAGGAGGGAGAGGGCCAGTGGTGCCATATTTACATTTGCATTTACATTACATTACATTTACATTTAAAGACAAAGTACAAATGATGTTTATTTACTGCTTCTCTCACTACACTAAACTAAATGCAGGTACCCAACACTAATTGCACTCTGTTTGTAATGAAGCATGCAGTGGATCAGGATCCTTTAAGCACTGACAATATCAAGATATGGTCAGAAAAGCATATTGAGCCATATTGTGTTGTAATTTGTCATAGTAAATATAGTCATGTTGCCCAGCTCTACACTTTTTCTTCCTCTTTAAATCCATTAAAAGGGGTAAAACAATGACCTAGGACCACCAAACCTCTCTCATGCATTACTGGTTACAAGCACCCTCTAAGATGTCTGGTGTTTTTAGGTCAAAGTTTTTAGTACATTAAGCAATTACAGCTTTTTTTTTTATTATAATGGGATTAAAGGGGGTGGGGGTTATTTTTCGTATGTTTTTAGATGACAGATTCACCCATTTGAAGTTGAATGTACTCATGACCAGTCTCAAATGAGAGAAATTTTGTGTTCCAGTTTTGTTTTAGTACATTAAGCCAAGTTAAGCTTTTACCTGTTTTTACCAGTTTTAGAATGTCACAATAGTCATTTTGGTCATTTGACTATTTTTATTCTGGCAAGTTTCTCTTTCTCCTTCTCTCTGTTTGTATATAACTGTCTAAAACATTGCTCTAATTTTTGTTTTTTGTGGGTATTTCATCCCTACTTTTTAAAATAAAGCTCCTACCATAGACACACAGTAAAGGGGTACCATGTTAAAATAACAAGCTAGACAGTTAGCAAGCTAATGTTTACCACTATTAATCAGCAAGCTAATATAATCACTGTTAACTCCCAAGGTGGCAAACATTATACACCTGAGCATTTTAAGGTGCTATGAAGAACTATTCATAGTTATTAGTTAGGGACCATTTAAAGTATTGTAGAACCAATAATGGCTGTTTTTAAGACAGTGGTTCTTATTTGCCATTCCTCTATAGAATCTCTTGGTTCCTCTTTGTATCTTTAACAGTATAAAAGCTGTTTCTTTTGTAAGTTGCCTTATTGTTTTGCCTAACCACATTAGTTAAGTACATGAATACATCCATCCATCCATTTTCTAAACCGCTTCTTCCGTTTTCGGGTCGCAGGGAAGCTGGCTGCGGACCTAAGGTGGGGTACACCCAGGATAGGAGGCCAACCCATCGCAGGGCAACACACAGACAGACAGACAACCATTCATAAACACATTCACACCGACGGGCAATTTAATATCCAATCAACCTACTGCAAGCCTTTGGACAGTGGGAGGAAACCATAGCACATGAATACATATTAACAAAATAGTTAGGATTTTGGAAAAGTGGTTGATCAGAGTGTGGCTCTGTATTGCTGGAATTTTAATTAAAGAAGTAGTGTGTGGGACTAGGTGTAAGGAGATTGTAAATGGCTCACGAGGTATTGTGTGCTTTGATTGAGACACAATACTGTAATCAATCTCTCTAACTGTGCTTTCTTTAGCTCTGACTGATTCAGGCTCTCTGTTGGAACAGCAGAATTCTGAACTTTAATGGGCTGTTTTTAGCGGCTTGTCCTTGTTACACAATAATAATTCATTTAACATAATTTTACAAGTTTAAATACAACTATTTCATAAGAGCTCTATGTTAAAATGCAATAGTACATGTATTGTGGTATTTGTATTGTGGTATTTGTTAACACTTGCTCATCTTTTACTTAGCTATGCTGATCTGAAATTAGTAACCTACCAGGCTCCTAATGAGGAAACTTGATATTCAACTGTTTACTTCCCAGGGTACTAAACTCTGGAGGCAAAGAAATATTCCACCAAAACCATATTCTTGACAACTTTGAGTACATCTGAATTAGGCCGCTAGCTGAAAGGATTTTGGGTTTTGTTCCTGCAGGCTAGGCCTGTGAAGACTTACTGTACTGCTGGGAGAGCTTCAAAGGCTAACATTATGGATCTGAGCTTTGCTTCCTCCAGCATTGTGGTGCATACTGCCCTTCACGGAGATCTTTCCCATCCATCTGATTGGATTAGACATTGGATTTCCCCTCTTATAAAAGTACAATATACAAACTCATGCCTGCTGCTCAGATCCTTTGCTCTGAGCCCCAAGTTTGTTGAGTGGAAGAGTCCAGGTTGCATCCCCACACACACCCTTTGATTAGTTGAGTAGTGCAGAGCCTGTGCTGTTAATGGGGGTTGCGGTGCAGGTCTCTGCATCTCCACTATTCCAGCTGAATTCTCTGCCCACACGCTTACGCACTCACTCAAACACACACCCACATGTGTTGCGCCCCACAGGGGGGGCCTTATCCGCTCCTCTTCATCCCTCTTTAGATTTGTACTCATCTTTGTGAAAGCTGTCATTTCACACCCTTGGAACACAAAAACGGTGGGGATGAGCCTATATGTGTACTTCTACAGTGTTGCCTGTGGCGCAGAATGAACTCTGACTCCTTAATCACTACTAAATGCTGTCAGAGGCCCACAGTTAGAGCAAGGCTCTAGCAAGTCTGGAAAAGCCTCGGTGCAGAGAGAGAGAGAGAGAGAGAGACGGCGAGATAATGGGCTTTAGCTGGAGATGTGCTGAGGCGTCGCTCTGCTGGGGGAAAAGAAGCTTTAAGTCTTCAGATGGCAACATTTTGTGGAGCTGTTGAGAGCTGGAAGAAAAAAAACTTCTGCAAAATTAAGCTCTGACTAGATTTCCCTCTTTATTTGTCTGTCCTCCTCCACAGTAATTTAGCATCATTGCAAACGAGCAGCCCAGGCGGATTTGAGGCCAAGACAGGACTCGGGTAATTTTTGGTGCGGAGGGTGGAGAGGGTTGGGGGATCGTTCAGTGCCTCAGTGTGAGGTGCTTTCGGAAGCGAGGCTTTTACTTTGGGTCTGATGGGGAGTTGACGAGGTCTGGGGTCAGGCAGCTGGCGAGTTAGTGGATGTGTTGTGTTTGTCTGCTCTTTCTCGTTCATCAGCGTGGGAGACCCAAGTGGCGGGGGGTGGTTGGGTGATTGACTGTGAGCAGAGCAGACAGTGAACCGCTCATCCGTCTCGCCCAGCCACTCACTGACTCGCCGCTTCCAGAGTGCCCTGGTCATTTGTGTGGCACAAGAGCTCAGCCTACACAAGAACACATCCAAGCCTGATTTGCTCTAATCAATAACCTGCTCACCCACCCCTCTGAGCTGCTTAATACAGTGTACTCAGGTCTAGCCTCAAAAGGTGCTGCAACTGCCCTGGGTAAATGCCCTTCATGACATGACGTCTCGCTCTCCAGCTCTTGATCATCTGCCTCATGTTTGCCTGGCAGAGAGACCAAGCACCGCCGCCACCCTGCCAACAGGTTTCATTAAGATCTCATCCATTTCTAACATCCTCTCTGAGCTCAGCCAAGAAAACACAGGTACCCTGATCTCCAAATTTGTCAAAATTTATCAGAAATGATACCAGAAGTCACTACATGAATATTCACTGACCTGGCATCTCAGACCACATGCTGGCTTTTTTCTTTTTTTATTGAAGTGTTTACTGGTGGGGGAATAAGAGACATTAGGCTATCTCGGTTGCTGTGATCACCTTCACTTGCGCTGAGATATTTATGCTGGTTAGCTGATTATAATGGCGCCAGGACCACTTGGCTACTTTCTGCTGAGATCTCATAATTCCCCTAAGATCAGAAGCTGTTCTTTATTAATGGTGTTTGTTTTAGAGATATCCTTCTCAGTGGTATTAGGGACTTACTAATTTAGAGAGAATGTAATGCATGCATCATTCACTCCTGTTTATGGGATGCACTTGTATTGATAAAGCATTTACCAAAGCCATATACTTCACATGTTTGGTAATAAAATTCTATGACTTCACAAATCTTGCCCTTTGCTGATTCCAGGATGCAGGCTGCCAGTTTTGCAACCTGTTGTACACAATTTACAGGCCTAGGACTTGTTCGTCCATTAGAGTTTATTTTCTCTTAGTTATCTTCTCTCTCTGGGTTAATAGCAGTGATGGAGAGTGTTAGCATGCTTATTATCTATGAATGCCATTCAAATGGCTGAAATATATGAAAAAAATGGCCTACTTCACTACAGTTATTACTGCCTGTTTTGTTCATTGTCTTGTTAGGAGTATGTTATTATTTCATTCATATATGTAAATTATTTTTATAGGTTTTATGTTCCAGGGTTTAATAAATATCTCCATTTTCAAATTCATTGCATAAGACAGAGATTACAAAAGGTCTTGATTCAAAGGCTCACACTTTCTTGGAAACCATAATGCATAAACTGATCCTCTCTGTGCCCTGACCTCATTCTTTAACAATTTACTTTACTTGAACTAAACGCCAGTAACTCCATGTGTATCTGGCTAGAGGAGTTATTGCATTTCAGTGCATTCTTTTCCAATATTTTCAATAGACACACAGAAATCCTCAAAAGAGAGCACAGAAAGGCCATGTACATTGGGAAGATTAGCTTACTTGAGCTCTCCTGTTGGTCTACAGTCATGCTGGCCATTTGTTAGGATCTGCCAACTCACATACTCAACTCCAAAATCTAATGCAGAACATGTACCACTTGCTGTCTAATTTTTACTTGGGTATCTTGCACACGGTGTCAAACCTATTGGCACATCTTCATGTGCAAATTTCTCAGCATTTGGTCCATAACTATTGGAATTTTATAGCCCTGGACTGAGCTCTATCATATCTCCACACCTTTCTCTCTGTTGGATCTCTAGACCATTTCAAGTGTTGCCTTATACTTCTGGATGTTATTACTCACTTGTGCACTGGTGCGGGTTTGTCCTGTGTGTCTGTTAACTCGTTTACACATACCAGTGGCAGTGGATGCTGGCCTGGGGCTTTAGGTGTTTGCCTGCTGACTGCTAAGATTTCTTCTGCACTCATTTCTTATTCTAACAACTGTGCTCAAACACTTATGCATCGTGTACCATACCCTTTTCCACCTCTCCTGCCCTGTGGCATCTTTTCAGCCTGTCACATTCCATTTACACTGTGATCTATTAATTTACAAAATTCTTTTTATACAGAAGTCAAGCTGGACAAAACCAGCTGTGCATAACCAAGTGCTAGTAAGAAATGGGCAATAACTTTAAGTAAAAAAAACAACTTAAAACACCAGGAGCGTGTATTATTGATAAAAACTAAAATAACAGTTCATATTTTTCTTTGAAGAGGCTTCTAAACTTAGAAGAATGAAAAGAGGCAATAGGTTCTAAACCAAAATGGGTATTTATTTTATTATTGAAAAGTAGAATTTCAGTTAGATCTGGATTTATGGACATGCTTTAGCTTCATGGAATATGTCTCGACTACAGAGAGTCTCCAAAAGGCATTGTTTTGAGGTAGTGAGGATCCATGCCCTCCAGGGATTTAAGTGTAAGCAACATTGATTGGTATTTTTCAACCTCTGTCATGTTCATGTTTTTTTTTTACCACACATTCATTGATCTTATACTTTTTGAGTCATAGTTAAAGTCACTTGTTTCTTTTAGTTACATCGGCTCATAAATGGCAGTATTCCATTGGTTATCTATGTGTGTGTTTTTTCCCTCTCATTTCTTTACTTTTGTCTTAGGTTGTGAGAGCGGTTACTGGGGACCACACTGCAGTAACCGCTGCCAGTGCCAGAATGGAGCCTTGTGTAACCCCATCACCGGAGCCTGCGTCTGCACTGATGGCTACCAGGGCTGGCGCTGTGAGGATCACTGTGAGCCGGGCTACTATGGCAAGAACTGCCAGCTGCAGTGCCAATGTCTTAACGGTGCCACCTGCCACCATGAGACTGGGGAGTGCATCTGTGCCCCAGGCTACATGGGTGCTGTGTATGTAGCCTTTTCTATATGACCACCTATGACATTTAAGTGTTTTTTTGTACAAAAACCAGTAGTAAGTGTTACATTACTATTGTCCATCCTCTCTTTATAACATAATTAAACAGGCTGTTTTTGTTTTATCTGTATTGTGCCTCATACTGAAAGCAGTCTAGGTTGAAGCACTCCTCATGTCTTCAGTGTAAATAGGTGAAAGATAAAACTTCTATAGGCCAAACACACATCATATAAATAAAGAATGGGCTGCTTTGTAGCTTTGTTAACAAGACTACTAACTTTTGGCATCAATAATACTGTGTGTCCCTTAAATGCTCAAGGCCTTATATGTCAGCCCACATTTCAGTTTGTCACTAGTACGCCTTATGACTTACATATTACTTTCAGTGTTGCTGAATAATTTATAGTAGTTACTGATTAAAAATCTTAAGATTAATAACTGAATAATAATAAGCCTATGAATGAGGGGTTAAATCAAGACAACGGATCAACCATGGGAATTAAAAAAAAATGGTTGTTGAAGCCTTGCGTTTCATGCTGCAACTCGATGCAATGGCACTCGCAGTCTGAGCAGTCTTTGTTCTTGTGCTATGATAGCTGCGGAGAGCGTTGTCCCTCGGGCAGTCACGGGCCCCAGTGTGAACAGCGTTGCCCCTGCCAGAATGGAGGAACCTGCCACCACATCACGGGAGAGTGCTCTTGCCCAGCTGGGTGGACCGTAAGGCTAAGTGCAAACACTAGGGAAATGAAAGACTGAAAGTGAAAAATTTTAAATGGGAGGGGCATGGGGATGGGGGAACAGATGATGAAGGGAAGGGCAGAGAAAGAATGAAAGGTAAAATGAGAATAAGTGATGAAGGGATAGATGATGTGAGATGAAGCAGGAGGAGAGGAAAGGGTAATTAGGGGGCTTAATGAGGAGTCAAGTCAATGTAGAGAGGAAAGGAGAGAGGGGTGGGTGAGATACTGCATGTGAGTAAATATAAGAGAAAAGGAAAATGTCAGTCTTCTGCAAAGAACATCAAAGCAACCAGTGCTTACTATTACTATTAAAAATGAGATATTTTGAGTTTTCTGAGCCTCCTTAATACTGGCTTTATATCATCTTTGTGTTAAAGCACTCAGGCTTAAGCACTGGACTTGATTGGATTTGTTTGGATTAATCTGTTTTATCCTCTAAAACTTGCACACACTCTTTCTTCTTACTGCACCGCAGGGATCCGTTTGTGCCCAGCCCTGTCCATTAGGCAAATTTGGCATCAACTGCAGCAAAGACTGCTCATGCCGCAATGGAGGACTGTGTGACCATATCACTGGGCAGTGCCAGTGTGTGGCAGGGTACACTGGCCGCAGGTAAATAGCATAATTTCAAAAAGCGGATTTATTTATTTATTTATCTATTTATTTATTGATTGATTGATTCATTGTGCCACATTGCTCTTTCATACAGGAAAAGTTGTGATTCTGCTAGTGACTATTCAAGAAAATTGTCCATAAAACTACAAATATGGAACATTTTTATCATGGTGTTCATTTCACATATTGGCTTGTCATCTGCAGGCATCTGTAACAAACCTCAGTCTTTAATGAATAGACAGCCATTGTGTGGTTTTGCAGTGTTTTTATGTGCACTACCTTTGTGTTCACCTTCATTGGATCCTGTTGTGTCTATCGACTCACCACTACTCTGTTAGGTTTCTGCCCATTAATTACAAGTAATTAAGTTGTATTACGAGTCAATTGAAATGGTCGGGTCTCTTCATTTTCCAGTGACGTCCTAAGGGTTTATTAGCTCACTAAAGTGATTCTCAGCAGGATGAAAACACTTCCAGGACAAGCCCTTCTTTTTCTCTAATATTTGCAAAATTGCCCTCATTCATTTGCTCTGTGACAGGTGAATTAACCCAGCAGGAATAATCTGAGATTGCGTTAGAACCCCCCCTCCTCTTTCACTCCCCTCTGCAATAATACCCATCTCTCCTGATACAGCTGGTGCCGCTGTAATTTAAACATGAAACATAACTAGTCCATTTTATAATTTAATTGAGCTATTTATCTGTCTCCTAATGGCTTCTTTGGACACTCAAGATTGATGCTTTGCCAGGATTGTATATTTAACTTCTTGTAAAAGTCCTTTCTCCTTAAGTCACTTTGCTATTCCATGCAGACAGCAGGCCCCAGCCCCAGTCTAATTGTATTCACTGTAGTTAATGACAGTGGCCTCACCTTGCTCTGGTCTGGAAAAGGAGCTTGCTCACTGATGAGCACAACTAATGCCAAAGCAGCCTAGAGTTCTGACTTATGACCTTATGACCATGTAAATTACTGTCTCAAACAGTGATTTTTTAATGGACAACTTATCTTTCACCATTAGTGAGAGCCTCTAGTAGGGCACTAATTTTTCACCCTAAGAAGTCCTAGTTATAACTACATTAAAAAATTGTGATTTGTATGTCTGGCTCTAAAATATGAATATTTGATTAAGCATTCTTCACATTTGTTCAGATCTCTTTTAAGCATTCAGAAGTTATAGCCTAAAATAAATTTCATCAGCAAAGGCTCATCAGCAAAATAGTTATTGTTAATATAAAATAAAAATAAAAAAATTAACTTCTAGATGGCTTGAGGAATATATCGTAAATTTGTGCCAGTCATCCCTGTCTTTACTCCTCAGAGTGTATGAAACTATACAACTCTGTGTTTGGTCAGTGAAGCTAAAGGAGCAGAGATGTCTCACATACTGGGAGCACTTTGCATTACTGAACTATAAGAAAAATGCTCAGTGGAAAATGTGTGATAAGAGGTTTTTGTACCATAGAGGCATGATTACTTTGATTAATAATCTAATATGTATGTAAGTACACTCTTAATAATAAAGGTGCCAAAAAGCCTTCTTTGCCCAATGCCATTGCTCTAGAAAGAGCCATGAAATTAGAAAAGGGCTTTTAAATTATGTGAAAAGTGTTTCTTTGAGTTAAAAAAAATGACAAGTTTGAAATGTTCTTGGTCCGAGAGACGTACATGCGTCTGGAACAAGGATTCAAATCAGTTCCAACAAAAAAACAAACAAAAAACCTCCAATTAGAGCTTTTTTTATTCCAAAGAGGTTTGAGTTCAAGCCAAGACCGAGTTCATAGAGGGGTGTAAATAGTTTATTATTATAATTTGTTATGATGGCAAAGTTTTTGGCCCCTTGAAGAAATTTTATTAGACCAAGTAGAATATATTGATAGACCAATGGCCAAGACTCAGTGCACATGCCAGTGAGTCTAGGACAAGTCTATAGAAAAATGTCTTAAGTCCAGATTCAAGTCCAAGACCAGAAGCGAGTGCTACAGCCTTACTTCAAATATAATAATGTTTTTATAATTTTGAAAACAAGTATCCAAGTACTCATAGTATTCAAAGCCTGTTAAATGCTTTTAGGGCTGACCCTCATAATTTTATTTTAATTATTTCTGTTTTAGGTATAGATAATTGTGTAAAGTGATGTAGGATGATGATGTTTTATTATGGCTTTAAAAAATGACATTTTTGCCAATGTTTTGCCATGTTGTGACATTTTAACAAATAAAAAGTGTTAGGAATACAGCTTAAAACTTAAACTGCATCTGTGCTGAAATTATTGTAATATGTCATTTAATTATATTGAGTAGTAAATCAGAACAAAGCTACTAACATCTATTGGTCCAGAGTGTGACAAGCTGCTCTATTTTCAGTAAAGTGTGTCTGATGTGCCCAGGTGCCAGGAGGAGTGCCCCGTAGGCACGTACGGCCCTCAGTGTGCCCTCCATTGTGACTGTCAGAATGGGGCCAAGTGTTACCATATCAACGGAGCATGTCTATGTGACACAGGCTTTAAAGGGCCTCACTGCCAGGACAGATTCTGCCCCCCAGGGTTATACGGCCTTATCTGTGACAAGTACTGCCCCTGTAATGCTACAAATTCACTCAGGTAAGCATTTACAGACTCAAAAACTGTACACACTCACTCTAAGCGTCACAGTTTACAGATACAACTTAACATTGCTCTAGGTAGTTATATATACATTTAAAGCCATGAGAGCTAACCTTCATCTGCAGTGCCTACAGGTATTTGTTCCAGCCATGCACCACAGCGCATGAATGGAGTAATTAGCTTTCCTTTTTGTAAAGGCAGAATGCTCATTAGGGAAATCAGGTGATGCTATGCAGAGTTAGAATATATTTGCCAACACAACACCTCGTATTGAAAACCAGAGCTGTAATTATCTCTGTCATGCCACTAGCTCATGCACATGTTATACTTTAGTGGTAACAGTTTAACACTCATATCAATTAAATTACAGTACATGTACATATAAATTACAGTCAGATTATTTTTGAGCACATTTACGAATGCTATCTTACTCCAATTACATACAGTCCCTTGTCAAAACTTTGAAAGTACTTAGTGTTGCGTCCCTTTAGGCTTAAAGCATTAATAACAGGTAGAACTTTTTTACTGCTCAGTTATGTGGTATGTACCAGCTTTGCACACTGTTTCGAAGTGAAATTTTCCATTCGTCTTGGAAAGAAGATTTATAGCAGGTTGTTTAAGTTGAGTGGATGGTGCTTGTGGACTACAATTTTCAAATAGTGCCACATTTTCCCAATGGAATTGAGGTCAGGACTTTGAATGGGCCCTTGTATGGCATTCACAATTTTGTTTTTGAGCCACTTCATTGTCGCTTTGACCTTTTATTTTGAATGATTGTCCTGTCGAAAGGTGAAAATTCTCCCAAGTTTCATTTCTAAGCTAACTGAACCAGGTTCTGTTTAAGTTTTTCTCTCATTATTGCTCAATACTTTCTTTCTATGCATTTGAGATTACAATTAATAAACAAGAAGAATGGAAATAATATGCACATAAATAAACCCAGAGAATAGTAATAACTTTCAATGGTTTTGAACACTTCTGCAAGGATTCATGGTACAAGTATAATCAGGCAGTTTATATGTTACATATACAGTTATACATGTACAATATGCAGTGACATATACCCCTGAATTGCTCCTAAGACTAAAAATAAGATATATATTAAATAAGATAAATCTAACAATAAACAATATGTACACTTTACTGAATCTGATGTGTGTGTGCGTATATATATAAAAACATGAGACAAGAAATGTATAGCGATTTGTAAAGACAGAAATGTATGTAAAGTAGTATTGTGCATACTAGGTACAATAGGTGTCCAAGTAGCATGCTTGTGCACTTTGTCAGAATGATGAAGAAAGGCGATTTAAGTGACTTTGAACGTGGCATGGTTGTTGGTGCCAGTTATTGTCAGAGGTCAGAGGAGAATGAGCAGACTGGTTTAACATGATCAAAAAACAACAGTAGCTCAAATAACCTCTCATTACAACCAAGGTATCCAGAATACCATCTCTGAATGCACAGCACATCAAATCTTGAAGTAGATGAGCTACAGCAGCAGAAGACCACTCTGGGTACCACTCAGGCTCATTAAATTTGGACAATACAAGATAGGAAAACATTGCCTAGTCTGATGAGTCTGAATTTCAGCTGTGGTATTCCAATGGTAGGGTTAGAATTTGGCTTATAATTGAGTATAATTATAAATGGCTTCCAATAGAGCACTTTTGAGATGTGGTGGAACGGGAGATTCGCATCATGGATGTGCAGTCAACAAATCTACAGGAACTGTGTGATGCTATCATGTCAATTTGGACCAAAATCTCTGAGGAATGTTTCCAAAACCTTGTTGAATCTATGCCATGAAGTTAAGGCAGTTCTGAAGGCAAAATGGGGTCCAAACTGGTACTACCCGCTACTGAAACAAATGAAAAAAATCTTTTTAAAGCACAGTAATTGATGCTTTAATCTGAGCAGCAGTAGAGTAAGTCACTATGGAGCTTTTTCTCTGCAGAGACAGCAGCCAGCTCCGCCCTCATCACTTTACAGGCTGACCCAAGGGTTTAAGGCCGAGAGCCATTTTACTTCATTTAACTTGCAAGTCGAATTTTGAACACCTTTCAGCGGTAGCGTACCACTTGCTCTTTATCGTGACCTGTGCTTCATTCATTATTTCTAAGCCGCATTCATGGCTAATGCAATGTTAATGTACTGATATGGGAGGATTGGGCACCAAGACAGCCGAGCTCATTACAGTATGAAGGAGAAAAAGGATACCCCATCCATCTGAATGGAACACAGAGGCAGCAGCATGGATGAACTTGTGCCTGGCCTTGGTTCCTAACTTTACTCTGCTATTGTTGTTGGATCACTGCTGGGTTTTTTTTTACTCTCTCTCTCTCTCACTCTCTCTCTCTCACTCTCTCTCTCTCACTCTCTCTCTCTCTCTCTCTATCTTCATTCCTCTCTCTCTCCTAAGCTGTCACCCTCTTTCAGGAGAATGCTCCTGTGCCGCAGGATGGACTGGCCTGTACTGCAATGAGACCTGTCCCCCTGGCTACTACGGTGAGGGCTGCAGCCTACAGTGCCGCTGTGCCAATGGAGCAGACTGCCATGGGGTCACCGGGGCCTGTGTTTGTGCCCCTGGCTTCACCGTGAGTATAGACCTGTTCATTTAAGTCACTGGTCTAATCAGGTTGAATCAGCTCCTTTGATAAAATACTGTTAAATTGAAAACAATTACACTTGCTTCTAAAATATTGAGAGATGTTTTCTTTGCTTTATAATACTTCTGAAAACCCAACTTTAAAAAAAAATCACCATTTTCTCAGGTTAATCACATGGTAAGGAATATCAAGAACAAAAGAGGTGCATTGTCATGGAGATCTGGCACTCAACGCCTCTGCTGTCTCACAAACTCCTTTCTTCAAAGTTATTTTCATGTCATCTCACTTGAGGCAGTAGTCATTGTAAGTCAGCAAGTGAAGTTTGCACTTTGAAAATGATCTCTTTAGCGGGGTCGTGCACGCACACAAATACACTCTCACACACTTGCAGTCTCTCGCAGGGAGGCTGAGAACAAGGTGAGACTCTTTAAGCTCAGCAGGCACTGGGAGCTTAATGCTGCCTCATAATGGATGTGCCCTATTACATGGCAGGTTTGGACTTAATACAAAGACCTTGCCAAATGGAGGAAGGAGAGCCAGGTACATGGACTCTGAAATAGATTATGTTTTCCACACTAGACTCCCTGTGACATTAATAATAAAGTGCCCAGAGTATGGAGCATGTTACACAAATCAGAGCCATGGATCTAAGAAGTACCTGGATCAGTTTTCTTCCAATAGGGTTTGATAAGCTGTAAAGGAAAAAAGATTGAGTGTAAAAAGAGATGTATGGGCAGTCAGAACTGGTTAGGAACTAAGTTAGTTTAAACTTGTCATCAGTTTGAACCTCTATGGTTGCACAAATATTTTAATGTCTGTTAATCATTATCACAATATTGGTTTCTATTTATATATAAATTTTTTCCCATAAAATTAACAGGCTGTTTTTGTTACTGACTTTTAGACTGTTGTGTGTAAATGCTGTCTCTTCTGATAGGTTGTCCTCTTTTGCATCCCATTCAAAAGGCAGCATGGGGCTGAAACACAAAGGGTGAAAGGGTGGGGCTAAACTGCTGTAGACTGTATAAGAGGATGTACAGTCATGTACAAATAAATACACCATAAGAAAATAGTTTTTTTTTTCTAATTATTTGAACAAGCAAGCATTCCTCACACCCTCTTTAATACAATGAGTACAAATAAAACAAACCAAAGGAAAAACAAAACCACAAAACTTCAAGGAAAATTTGTTTTTTCAATCATTTGTTTAACAAGAATATCAGCAGATGTACCTTCAGTATGAAAAGTAAGTACAGAAGCTAGTATTTTTTCGCAGAAATAAGTTCTTGTAGGCATTTTGCATGACTTTCCACCACTCTCTGTTGAAATTTTGACCACTCTTTTTTGCAAAATTCTTGTAGTTGAGTTCAAGATGTTGTAAGGCTTTCTTTTCAGCCCTCCTCAGTGGGGTTCAAAAAACCCTCCTTTCTTCATTTTTAGCCATTCCTTGGTGAAATTGCTAGTTGGCTTAGGGTCATTATTCTGTCGAAAGGTCCGGCTCCTGTTCAACTTTTACTTTTGGACAAATGGCATATTATCCTCAAATGCTCTTTGATATGATTCATAACTGAATCAATGACTGCAAGCTGCAAGTTTAACCCATAACATTTCAATCTTCATAGTTATTTTGGGTTCTTACTCTGAAAACCTGTTTTTGAGGGATTCAACATTTGTGTACTTGTACTGTGGTTAAACAACTCTATCTACTTTATTCCTGTTTTTCACCTATATGTTCTTAGGCAAACTGTAGCCTTGCTCTAATGTTTATGGACTTAAAGGTGTTCATTAAAATTTGATCATGAAAATGACTACAAAATGTCAGTTTTATGTGTCAGTTGTCTTTATCTGTAGGCACTGTATCAAATATGGTGAAATTATATGCTTGTTCAAATAGTTTGGAAAATCCATTAATTTCCATGGAAGGTACTTATTTCAGCTAATTTACATGGACTGTGAATGGGGGTGTGAACAATATTTACACACTTCAAGCCTTTTTAATTAGAGAAAATTGATGATATAGGCACTTTAATATATTCATATTCTTCACCATCCAAATATGTAGCAGTATAATTGCAGTACTTATATTTTGTCCATATCGTGCAGCCCAACCTCATTTACAGTGAATTGTTCTCTTTTGATTTCATAGAAGAAAAGGAAGAAGGAAGGAAACTTGGCAAACAGTTTCCACTGCAGATACTTCACACAAGAAACAGTGAAAGTGTTGCAAAAGAGAAGGAGAAGTAGACTCCATTATAAAGATAAAGACTGAAGCAGTGGGTCTGATTAAGACAAACACTGAGTGAGGCAGTTCTGCCAACTTTTACCTTGGCTAGAGCAACCGTGCTGTCTGGTTGCAGAGCCAGTGTGGCGATTTGAACCAGAGAGTGGAGGCACAGACTGCATCGTCTTTTTCCCCACCTGCTCTGAGTCTTGGATTTGAGGGGCCTTGTGCCAGTTCCATTAAGCACAGCTAGAAGAACTTTGTCCAAAGAGGCTGAGTCAGCCACTATGCAATGGAATGGGGACACCTTGTGCTGTTTCCCAACAAGATCTTCCATTCAGGGTTTTAGGACAACAGGGCTGTGCTGTTTGGCCTGGACCTGAAAGAGTAATGACGTGTGATGTCCACCATACATATTTTCTAAAGAGCTCTTATGCATTGATATGTCTATGTTGGTACGGGAGAAGCTCTTTGTGGTGCTATGCTGCTGGTACTATGCTGAGTTTGGATGTTGCCTTAGTAGCAGTAGCACTCTGAAACATGGAAATGTATTCTACCAATTTTTTCTATAAAATACCCGGACTGTGGAAACTTCACAGTGCTTTGTTTCATTTCAATCTGAACTCCATTGAAAGCCATCACTCTTTATCATATGCAGTTATCATTATTCTGGCAGCTTTCGATCTTGTTATTCTCTCAATGCCAGATTTTTGCCACCAAACCTATTGTACTTTATCCAAATTAGTTTTTTTTGTATCATGACTAGATAAGCTGTTTTCACACCATTCACAAGTATTTGAGCCAAGTCTTATCTTCACACATTTTCAGCTGTCTTTCAAAAGCCAATAAATACATTTAAAATCAGAATTTGGGAAAGGATGTTTATTTGTGTCTCAATATGCTCTTTACGTTTTCTACTATATAGCCTTTGTGTTGTTTGTCTGTGCCATTCTGAATATTTCAGACCAGATCTTTCGAAATATTTTTCATCATTCAAGCCAAGTTTCTCTGCCAGTATTTCCTGTAAAAAAAGACATAACTTATTCACGTGCTGTACTGCACTATTCCATAACATCTTAAGACATGACAAATTCATTGTGGCCAAAAACAGCTTGCCTCTAAATGGAAGACTTGCTTCATCCCCCATGAGATGTTTTGTCCTTAGTTCCTCAGTGAGTGGTCTGAACCTAGTGCATTCATAGGAGCCTCCAAATCCCTGTGTTCATTTGTGGCTGGGATATGCTTTTACCACCAGATCACTCACCGGCAAATTGCTGGTGTGTTGAAAGTCAGGCCAACAAACTTTCCAGCCGGCACGTGCTGCTGCCCTCACAAACTAGTTTGCACATCTCCACAGCCTCCTGCAAGAGATTTGCCAGTGTTAGCAGTCTGGAAGCTGTCACTTTGAGAGGAACAAAGATAACTGCACCGTAGATTGATAAAAAATTAATTTGCAGATGTAAGCTTTTCATGTGGGCATGTGGGGAGAGAATGGGTGCAGATGGAACAGCAGCATACGTGAGACAAAGACCAAGGGGAGGAGAAAGAAAGGCAAGGGGAAATGACAGAGAGTGGCGATCTGGCAATGTGAAGTGAGAGCATGTGAGCAAGAGCCTGATTTAGTGATTGAGCAATAGAATAAGAGAGACAGAGTGTGTGTGTGTGTGAAAGAGAGAGAGAGAGAGAGAGAGAGATTCACTTTCAGTGTCTCTTGCCGCCCCTGGCACCCTGTGGAATGTCTCATCCAGGCATCTCGCTCAAACCTACTTCTGGATGCTAATGAGCGTGCTCCTTCCCTAGCGCTGGCAAGAGGTAGGCAGGAGCCGCCCTGCACCCTGCTGCTGCTCGGCTAATTGGGAGGCTAAATCATTGTGTCAGCTGTCAGTCAGAGGTAGGGATGAGACAGCCACATGCTGGTGATGACCGTCTCAGGGAGAGAGGAGCCCGGTAAAGCTTAGAGAATTGTGCAGGGCCCCTGTTCAGCATGGGGTCGAGGCTTTGAGGGCTCTGTGTGTGTCTCGGTCAGCAGCCACTGGATGGTAATGGCTGAGTGAGGGGCTGAGGGACCGGGTACTGCTCAGGCTGCAGGCTCATTAAAACAGGCATGTGTGTGGGGGGATTGGCTCTGGCACTGAAGCTGCAATCCTCTTCTACCACCACATGCTGTGGAAATGGAAGGAAGGGCCAATTCCTCACTCCTGCCTCTCATTCTGGGAAGGGATGACCATGTGGATTTAGTGTGGATCTTACACAGAGATTGCATACAGTTTTTGTATTTGTTGTGGTTTGGTAATGTGCAGCGAATGTTCAGGCTGATACTAATAAGATCAAATTAGTGGCTTTTGGAGTGTTGTTAATGAGCATCATTATTGTTCTTTTTAGAAGCTGCCATTTTTCTTCACAGTGGACTAGTTTGTTTCAAGTCATTAAAGCTGCTGACTGTTTATTGCTTGATTTTTTCTTCTTATTTTTGTGTTTGTGTATGCATTTCCCAGGGACATGACTGCTCTAACACATGCCCTCCTGGGTTTTATGGAACTAACTGCTCATCCACCTGCCACTGCCATAATCGGGCCTCATGTTCCCCCACTGATGGTTCCTGCGTCTGCAAAGAAGGTACACGCTTTCTTGCTTCTCACTCTCTTTTTAAAGTCTTTCTAATAAACAGATAGTGCAGGGATATTTGCATGAGCCCAAGCAAGGTTATAGCATGAGCAACAAGATTCAAATCAATGCACTGCTTAATCACAATCATTACAATCGATTAGCTATTGCCTGATTAATCAGATCTTATCTACTTTTTTATTCCTCCACCATTTAGATCTATTGCATTATTGACCTGCTCATTATAACCTGTTCACTCAATAGCGCATGCACACTTCTGAATACATAAGAACATTACATGTATCAGTTTCTGTGTCATTACAACCAAACAGTTATCCTTTAATCAAAGGCCTGCACATCATCTCAAATGCAGTAGTCAATTTAGATGTAAAAAGCACAACAGCATGGCTTGAACTCCTGAGAGTAGCGTGATTTTATGGCATCTGGCTGACCGTGAATGACTGTGCTTGGGGACAGCACTGGTGCTGCATAAACATGGGCTCATGGTGAGTGGAGCCCAACGCCGCTAGGACATACGGCAGCAGAAGGGCTGCAGGCCCAGTCCCATCAGCCCGGGTGCAGGCTTATTACAGACGCCACCTTTAATCTACATTCTATTCATAATTCACTACCCTGCTGAACGCCAATGTTCTTCACAGTCTTCCTCCTCTATCTCTCTCTTGCAGTCTCTCTCTATCATTCTCTTTTTCCCACTTATATTTAGTCTTAAGCCATGCATATATTCTATTCATTGACCACAGTGCAGCGCAGGCAGCAGGAGGCTTAGGTCTTCCTGACGCCTTTATCAGATATGACCTTGCTTCCCCTGTCTTCCCTCTCGTGCTCTCCTCTATTGATTGGACTCAATTATAGACTGGAGTGGGTGCATTTGAGCAAAGAGGGAGCCGCACTGTGTCATCAGTAGTGTTCTGAATGCAACGCCTATGGTTTTGGTTGATTAAGGTTGTGAAAGAGTAAACAGACTTCAAATAGACTTTCCAGTGGGCTAAGGATGGGGATTTATTATTATTACAATGATATACATACAACATGTAAAAGTGTATTGTTATGTCATTTAAAAGTGTATTGTTATGTCATTTATAATGATAATAGTTCAAGTTCAAGTTTTATTGTCATACACAGGTAACAATGGACATCATTACCAGCAATGACATTCTTGGACTCAGTATTTCATTGCTGGTAATGATGTTCCACTGTTACCTGTATATGACAATAAAACTTGAACTATTACCATTATAAATGACATAACAATCCACTTTTCTGAGCACGTTGTATGTATATTGTTTTTGTTGTTGTCTAGAACATAGAATAACTGCATATATGATAAAAACATAAATCTAAACTGCAGAGTAGAATAGTAAAAATAGTATAAACTACATTTCTTATACACTGAATATAAAGATAAATCAAACAGAAGCAATCAAGGTGCATGGTGTCATACTTGTGGGATATGAAAGTGAGATATGAATAATGTATATGTGTAAACATGATATGATTTATATCTGTGATACTGTCTTTAAGTCTCTCCCTCAACTCCCACTGTGCCCTACATCTCAGGTTGGCAGGGTATAGACTGCTCGATCTTGTGCTCCAGTGGAACATGGGGTCTAGGCTGTAACCAAACCTGTGTGTGTGTAAATGGGGCGGCCTGTGACCCCATGGATGGCTCTTGCACCTGTGCACCAGGCTGGAGGGGGGAACACTGCCAACTGCCCTGCCCTGTGAGTGTGTTTACCAGCTACATTTCTCTGTCTGCCTGGGGCCACACATTATATTCATGCTGACAGTATTCACTTTTGGGATGATATGGATGTGTGTGTGTGTGTGTGTGTGTGTGTGTGTGTGTGTGTGTGTGTGTGTCAGGACGGCACATACGGGCTAGAGTGTCGGGAACACTGTGACTGTAACCATGCAGACGGATGTGACCCTGTCAGTGGTTATTGCCGTTGTTTGGCAGGTTGGACAGGTGAGTAACAGTGTTCTTTGGATATATGCACTTTATACCAATAAGTGCTGTCATTAATTGAAAGATGACAGTTAAACCTAGCAGGAGAGACCACATATGCAGCATTTAATGGACCGGCACATAGGGAGAGTTAAACCAGCTTGTGTGTAGCAAAAGGTGTGATAGTATCTGAGGTATCAGGGAAGGAATCCTTTCAATAAGTACCAAAAATTCAACAGTTCACTATTCATGACTATATGAATTTGCACTGAGCTTCTGTTAAACATACAGTTCAGTGACAAAATCATTTCTGCTGCTAAATCATCCTTCACATTATAATTTGCCGAAAAACGTAAGTATAGACTTGCGCCAAGTTAAATGTTCTGTTCACTTCATTTCTTAAACATTAAACTGAACAGGAAGAATTAACAATATGATAAAATAACTTCATGGCAACTCCTAATGCAGCATACAGTACTGTTTAAAAGTCATAGATCACATATTGATTGTTCAGTTTCCAGTCAAAATGATCCAGAACAAGTTATTCATTGTCAGTATCAAAAAAACTAATAGGAAACATATTTATAATTACACAAAAGCATAAGTATGATATTAAATCTATTAGTATATAGTATATTTATGTTTAAAGTTAACTTTGGTGGTTTTTCTGCCACATTAACCCCTCCATACATCAAATCTTAAACCCACCCAGTTGTAGCTGTGTCCTCCCAACAAAAAAGCCCAAAAGCTCTCACTGGTGTTGTTCCTGTTTAAAGAGTTGCCAACCCTCATACAAGCTACTGCTCAAACACACCTTACCTGCCTTGCAAATTTATTTCTCATGCGCATCTAAAATGGCTTAAGAAGAGATTTCTAAGAAGATAAGATAAAACATAATTCACTTGCATATGAAAAAGGATAGTCAAGGGAAAATAAGTGAAAAAGCAAGAATTACCAAACCACACATATATACAGTGGAGGAAATAATTATTTGACCCCTCTCTGATTTTGTAAGTTTGTCCAAAGAAATGAAAAGTCTCAGAACAGTATCATTTTAATGGGAGATTTATTTTAACAGTGACAGATAGCACATCAAAAGGAAAATTGAAAAAATAACTTTAAATAAACGATAGAAACTGATTTGCATTATATTGAGTGAAATAAGTATTTGAACCCTCTAACAAAAAAGACTTAATACTTAGTGGCAAAACATTTGTTCGCAAGCACAGAGGTCAAACGTTTCTTGTAATTGATGACCAAGATTGCGCATGTTTTAGAAGGAATCTTGGTCCACTCCTCTTTGCAGATCATCTCTAAATCACTAAGGTTTCGAGGCTGTCTCTCTGCAACTCTGAGCTTCAGCTCCCTCCATAGGTTTTCTATTGGATTAAGGTCCAGAGACTGACTAGGCCACTCCATGA
>JBBPDA010000021.1:2558864-2577224 GCA_037974385.1 Arnoldichthys spilopterus | reverse complement strand
AATATGTATTATAAAATGTAAACAGGTAAAAAAAAAACCTATAATAATAAGAAACGACACTAAACAATAAACCTAACTATTTAGAGCCACCTTAAAATTACACAATGTGGTTTCAAACCCTGTTCCTGGAGCCCCTGGCCACTCTGCATATTTTAGAGTTTTCCATGCTCCCAACAAATCTGATTAACCTAGTACGCTAATTGGCAAGTCTTTCTTAGGTTGGGGTATGTGTCTAAGAACCGAGAAAACAAAAGCAGGGGGGCTTCAGTACCAAGCTTGGAAGCCACTGCTTTAGAGAATCTGGCAGACAAAAAGCCTTACTTTTTCAAATTGCATTTAGATTAGGTTAGCAAAAATTTATTTATGAATGTTTAACTGTTACTGAAGCATACTTACATAATAAAACTCTGCTTACCATTCTCATCTTGGAAAAGTTAACAAGGTTGTCCTCTGTGTAGTTTGGAGTCCCCTCCTCAATAAATGCTAGGTCTGTGAGGTACATCCCCAAATATGGCACACAAGGAGGATCACAACTAAAGGACATAGCAGCACATACCAAATAAATAATGTACATATACTTTCACTCAGTCTCATTTCACTCAAAAAACCACTGTAACTGGAAAGTACTAAGTGATTCAAGTTATTGCCTGAAGGTCAAATAAACAGTACAATAAGAAACGTATATACAGTTTACTTTTTCAAAGCTTCCCGTAGGTTCTTGAACCTTCCCTCAGATGAGACCAGCTTCTGCAGCTTGTCAATGACAGTTTTAGTCTAAAGAATGAACAGAGACCAAATGTGTTAACAAAGTATCACTTAAAACCTTTTCACTTTAACATTTCTCTAAAAGTATGTCTCAGTCAAAAAGTAGTTGTGGCTGAAACACACTTCTTTTAACTTTAGCACAAATATACACACACACATTTGTGGACAGTGGTTGCCTAGTGGTTAGAACCTCACCTTTGTGAACAAAGGATTGCAGGTCCCAGCCCAGATACCATTATAGTACCTTTGAAAATGCTGTACAAAAGCCACAGATCACTGCATCACTTATTTAATTTCCAGTTAAAAATGGTTAAATAGTAAAATATATTTAACAGTAAATTATACAGAGACCTCCAACACTAAACAAAATAAAAATCTTGCAGTATTTACCTTCTTTACGTTTGTGCCCTCTTTTGCCACTTTAATTTTTTAATTTCATCCTTCCCATCTTAAACCACTTACACAAGCAGCTACATACATACACCTCAGTTGTCTCACATATATTTTTCTCATGTGCATTTAAAATGGCTAAAGAGATCTTTCTGATGAGTAGATACATCTACCTGACAAGTGTGTCAAAAACAGGATGTTCTAAAGCTGTAGTTCAATATTTTTTTTAAAGATCTGGAAGACCAGCAGGTTTTTATCTTTGTGAGAGAATCTTCACTCTTGCTTCAGATGTAAAACAATCCACAGAAGTTTCTAACCATCCTTCCACTGTAAGAAGACAACTGTACATGGTGGGTCTAAAAAGATGGACATCTGAGTGAGTAGGGTTTTTTTTTTCATGTGAGTAAGGTTTTATGAAGTGTTAAATGTTCATTTGGATCATGAGATGCAGAGTGAACTTTGAAGGAGTTTACAAGAAGCATGAAAAAATATCCCTGCAGAAGAACTAATTACAAGTCACTTGAAAGAACTGAAGCAGCTTAAACTGCTCTTTTGAGGTCTGTCAACAGATTTTCAGTGAAGGTTAGGGCAGTTGATGGTGAGGGCCAGCTAGCTTGTGTCTCTATGTAGTCAGTTGTAGATTTGAGGTGTGTATTTAGAATTATCATCTTGTTGTAGAAGCCACCATCTTCAGTTTTTTTTTTACAGATGTTGTGATATTTGCTTCCAGAATTGTAATTCCTTGCAATACAAGCCTAAAGCATGATCAATCCACCCCATGCTTAATAGCTGGAGAAGAGACTTTTAAAAAAAATTGTTACACCCTTTTTTCTCTAAATATGCCTTTGTCCACTGCAAGTAAAAGTTCCACTTTAACTTCATCGGTTTTTGAAAAATGGTTAACCTGTACTTCATTAGCATTTTGACTGAAAATAAATGATCTTTGAGTTTTGCACAGTATTTCAAATGGAACCATAAACATGCATTCAATAACAGTACAGACAGATGAACAGGGCATCACTGTCCTACCTGTTTGGACACTTTGAGCCATGTCTTTTTGAGACGGAAGATGGCGCTGCGGTTGAGAGAGGAGGTGATCTCCAGCACAGCATTGTAGTTATGGAGACAGCGGCAGATGTCAGCTACTGCCACCCACTTCTCCATCACTGCCACCCGTGTGTTCACATCCTCACAGCGCAGAATCTCTGAGGCAATCAGGTTGCTTATCTTTCAAAGGGAAATTATTATATAGGTTATATAGGAGTGTAACTGACTAACTTTTTTAACTGTGCATCTATATAACTTGTTAACTTGTATGAAACTAATATATAAATATTTATGGTAGTCTAAATTACAAGTATTAAGATTAATTATATAATAACTGAATAATAGAAATGCAATTTAAAAAGTCTAATCACCTGAAGGACAAAAGCTCACATTTAATTCTGCAGATACATTATTAAAAGGCCCATATCCTGTGTATTCTAGTATTCTATTATTTTTCACATAGGTCCACTTATAAAATTTGTCTGAGGTTCTATATCTTCAGTTTAACATGACCATTTTCAACCACTTTTCATCTTTAGATTTGCAGGCTGTTTTTGTTACTGTGCCTTTAAGACTAATATATGTAAATGACATCTGTTCTGAAAGGCTGTTCTGAATGGTGCCTCATTCAAAAAGCAGTCCATACTTAAACACCTATAACTTCCCTGTGCATGGGCAGAGCTAAAGTACTGTGGGCTAAATTGGTGAATAAAGCAAATGTTTAGGTTTTTATTTAATTAGGGACTGGGGAGTGAATGGTATATTTTGGAACTATCATAGTGTTTACATACTATATTGAAATGTGAGGAAATGCATTTTTCCCTAATATGTGCCATTTAAATGTTTACAATTTTACATTTACAGCATTTAGCAATTTGATTTTGATTTAATTGTGTGCCAGTCTCTATTCCAGTCTCCCAATATTTCTGCACTGCATATTTGAGCATTTCTTCTGCTTACAATACATGTGACTCAACTCTTCTTTAAATCTACAAGTAATTTATTAGCTTAAAATTCCCAAGTTAGTAAAAAAGTAATGTACTGGAAGGGGACTCCAGCAACAATGTAACAATAAATTAGAAATGGAAGGGTTAGATATCACAGGGTTACCATCAATGGATACATACATCATTGAAGTGCTTTGTTGTTTTCATGATGTAAGGTGTCTTTTCATTTTTGTCATTCTTCATCCAGCCTTGCCCAAAGAACTCCCTGGAAATGGTGTTGAGAATATGACTTTTAGAGGATGACAACATCTGGGTCCCTTTTCAGTGCTGCCCTTGATACAGTCAAGCAATAAACTTTTCTTTATAGTTTATAGTTCCATTAATAATTGTTATTTATTGTGCTGCCCGTACTATTTATGGACTGACAGCCAGATTAATGTGTCCGAAATTACATTTGATTTGCTAAGTCTGTACATAAGGCTGCAAACTGCACTGTTTATCTGACAGGAAAGTGAAAAATGCTTGTGTACTCACTCATATGGGATGACTTTGAAGACCAAATGGTCCAGCAGGGTTAACTGCTCTGCAATCTCAAGAGCTGAGTGATTCTCAAAGGGCTCTGCTTTTCCACTCTCAGCCTGATGCAACATAAATATTAGACAATAACTATAAATATCTAACTCTTGTTCTGTCTTTGCTCAAGTTTCTTGGTATTAAGAATTTCTGCTCTGGAACAAAACTCATGACTGTAAATGTGTATAACATGTTCCATTCATGTGTCTGCTGTTGTATTAGATCTGAAATCTACTTAATTGAAAATGTAAAATAACTGCTGTTTTGAATGTGGCCCAATATCATCCCACTCACCATCTGCAGAACCTCCTCCAGCGTGATCTGATTGTCACCAGGGTCCTCCTGAGTTAGTGTCCTACCAAAGGAATTATGAACATTCTTTACAAAGCCTAAAGGCTACACAATCTGCAACTTTACAATTATGGGAATATCGGGGTGCTTGAGTAAATAATGTCTAATTGATAACATGTTTCAACAACCTGAAGTGCTACTTAGATGGAAAAAGTAGAGTGTGGTAAAAGGCCAGGTGTGCATTAAGATATACAGTACACTGAGGTGCTTACTTATTACATACTTCTACCTTGTAACTACACTCATACCAGCTTGAACCTCTACCCAAATAACATCTGGTTAGCAGTAGTCCTATGGTGGTTCCTTTCATTGATGGATGGGGCATGTGGGAGCTGATAAGCTGTGCAGCAACATATAGACTACAATCAGTTATTGTAAGTCTACACAGTGTACCTATATACAACCCCAAATCAGATGGTATGGACAACGCAAATAAAAAACGAAAGTAGTGACTTCTAAATTTACTTTGACCTATATTTCATTGCTGACAATATGAACACAAAATATGTCATGTTTTGTCTGGTCAACTTCATTTCATTTGTAAATATGAACACATTCCAGAAAAAGTTGGGACAGGAGCAATTTAGGGCTAGTAATAAGGTAAATTGGGTGTTTTGAAAAAGGTGATGTCAACAGGTGATTGTAATTATGATTTGGTACAAAAGCAGCATTCAAGAAAGGTCTAGTCCTTTAGGAGCAAAGATGGGCTGAGGATTGCCAGTTTGCCAACAAATATGTGAGAAAAACAATGTTCCTCAAAGAAAGATAGGAAGAGATTTGGATATTTTACCTTCAACAGAGAATAACATAATTAAAAGATTCAAGGAATCTGGAGGAATTTCAGTGCATAAAGGACAAGGGCGCAAGCCTAAGCTGAACAACTGTAATCTCTGATCCCTCAGGTGGCATTGCATCAAGAATCGTCATTCATCTATAAGACCATCACACAGTGGAAACGTGTACTGTGGTCAAATTGTATTTGTTACCAGCAACAAGTCCAAAAGCCAGGGTCTGTCATGGTATAGGGTTGTGTCAGTGCCCTTGGAAAAGGTAAGTTGCACTTCTGTGATGGCATCATTAATGCTAAAAAGTACATAGAGATTTTGAAGCACAATATGCTTGCCTTCAAAAAGACATCTTTTCCAGGGACGCCCATGCATATTTCCACAGGACAATGCAAAACCACATTTTGCACACATTACAATGTCCTGGCTGCGAAGGACGAGTGTACGGGTACTTGGGCATGCCTGCAGTCCTGACCTGTCTCCAATAGAGAATGTGTGGCTCATTTTGAAGCGCAAAATGCGACAACGAAGACCCTGTACTATTGCCCACCTTAAGACTTGTTTGCAGGAAGAATGGGACAAAATTACACCTGAAACAATCACATGGTGTCTTCAGTCACTAAACGTCTTTTAAGTGTTGTGAAAAGGAATGGCAACATTACAAAGTGGTAAATGCTTTACTTCTCAGACCTTAATTAGCTTGGTAGTGCTACGGCTTATTCATAATCATGATTAGGAAGTAACAGGTGACCTAAATATCAAAGATTTGTAAATACTATGACTCTTTAAACCTTGTCCCAACACTCAGCAGCACTGAATTATTCTAAGCATTAGCCTAGCTCTCTGAAAATGAAAATAATTGATGTCCACAAAGCAGGAAAAAGTAAATTGGATTCAGGAAGCAGTTCCTTACTTTCTAATGTAATTAAGAAATGGCAGTAAAAATAATTGTGCAGGTTATGAGGTCTGGAAGAAAACTTTCAAAAAGAACTACTCACAGGACTGCTACAAAGGCACAATTCAGGGTCAGAAGTTTGCACAGGAACATTTAAACAAGTCTGATGCATTTTGAGAAAAAAGTGTTTTATACCGATAAAATCACAATTTAACTTTGTGCTGCAATTAGCAAAGTATGCTTGGAGAAAAAGTGTGAAGAACTTTTTAAAGAAGGCCACTCCAACTATTAAGAATGGGGTGACTTGATCATGCTTTGGACTTGTGTTGCAATCAGTGGCATGAGAAACATTTCACTGGTGGGGGAAGAATAGATTTAATTAAATACCAACAAATTCTGGAAGCAAACATCTGTGCAAACATCAAACCATCTGTGAAGCTAAAAAGAGCATGGTTTCTACAAAAAGATAATGATCTGAAACACACATCTCAAATCCACCTTGGACTGTTTAAAGAGGCACATACTTAAGGTTTTGCAAAGGCCCTTACAGTCCTTGACCTAAATATAATTTGAAATCTGTGGATAGGTCTCAAAAAGCAGTGCATGTGCAACGATCATGCCCTCGTGTTCCACATGTTTATGTTTTTGTTTTCGTTTAGCCACGTGTCTTGCCCACGTGTTCTAGTTGCCCCACCTCCCAGCTGCATCTTGTCTCGTCACCAGGTGTCGTCTGTTTCATGTTATTATTTAAGCCTTTTTTAAAGCAAGTTTGTGTTCACGTTTGTCGGTTTTTGTAAGTCACCCCCATGTTTGTATGCCGTGTTCATAGATTCATGCAGTTTAGTCCTTGTGTTTTGCTTTCAGTTTGTGTTTTGTTTCAAAGTTGCCGTCGCCGCCTAGCTCCTCCCCGACATCCTGGGCTGCAGATAGCTCTGCCCGCACATCGCTATCTACGCCATGTTCGGTGTATTCCTTCGCCTTGTTCCCCCCGGACGTCGCCGGCTCTGCCCTGTTACACCGGGACGTCGTGGGCGCTGCCTGCCTCCCCCTTGACGTCGCGGGTGCTGCCTGGCTCCTCCTGGACATCACGGGCACCGCCGGGCGCCGCATTCACGCCTTTTGGGCCCAGGACTTCATTTCCTACGCCTGGAACTTCGTTCCCTCCGTACGGGACTTCATTCCCTCCACCCGGGACTTTGCTCCCTCAGCCCCAGTTCATGTTTTCCCTGGTGTTCCCGGTCCTAGTGCCAATGTTTAACCTGTTGTCTAAGCTGTTGTCCATGTGTTTTGTCTAGCTTCCTTGTGCCTTGTCTTGTGTTCTTGTGTTGCCCTTCTCCTAGGTCAACGTTGTGGGCGGGGTTTAGCGCACCGGGACGTTGCATCCAGGGGGAGGGCTCTGTAATGATCATGCCCTCGTGTTCCACATGTTCATGTTTTTGTTTTCGTTTAGCCACGTGTCTTGCCCATGTGTTCTAGTTGCCCCGCCTCCCAGCTGCGTCTCGTCTCGTCGCCAGGTGTCGTCTGTTTCATGTGATTATTTAAGCCTAAGTTTTGTGTTCACGTTTGATGGTTTTTGTAAGTCACCCCCATGTTTGTATGCCGTGTTCGTAGATTCATGACATTTAGTCCTCGTGTTTTGCTTTCAGTTTGTGTTTTGTTTCAAAGTTCATGTTTTGTAGCGTGTCATTTTGTTTAATAAATCCCGTTTAGTTATACACCCCTTGTGCACTTGCTTCCAGCTTCAAATACCCCCACTGTTGTGACAGCATGCAAGATAACCCAAGAACTTTACAGAGTTTTACAAGGGAGAATGAGCTTTAACAAGATGTGATTCTTGCTAAAGGGATTGCTGCTGACTTTTTAATTACTTTATAATACACTACTATTTTCATAAAGTATGTTTCACCATTAACTTAATGCCTTTTGGAGATTAGTTCATCATCTGCTGACTTAACTATCCACAGGAACAGAAATTTTGACCAGGGTTGCCCAAACCTCTGCATGCCACTGTAAATCTTGGAGTCAATGTAGCCTAACAAATCTTAAATAACATCACTGTCCAGAGAAAACCACTTATCTCCGTTCTTGTTTGTTGGTTGTTGTTATTTTCCTACATCAACAGAGCAGCTGGTCTTTACATTGTGTGAAACCTCTTATTATGACCAATATACTAACAGACCAACAGAAATGCTCCAGAATTAATTGTTCTAAAATGTTTTTCCCATTAATTGGTAAAGATCATTTTTGCCTTTTCCTGTTAAGTTTCTATTTTAGAGATAGTCTTTTCCTGGACATCAACAATAACCTATTCATTGACAGAAATGCATCAGGATAAAAAGGAAATTTCTAAATGTCATTGATATGTTTGGTGTCCAAATTTATCTTTTTCAGTTTAGCACTGAAGCTATAAGGCTAATGTTGATGTTCGTGAGTGTCGATATTTCTTCAAGGAGTGGTCTGGGTCAGCACAATTATTTTTTTAAAGGTTTTATTTAAAAGAGAGAGAGAGAGAGAGAGAGAACAATTTTAAAGTAAATTGAAAGGCTTCTGGAAGAAGGATTCTACATGGGGGAGCTCCCAATGACAAGGTTAGGCAGAAATCAGGACCGCAGAGGTTCAATATGCATTGAAAGTCTCTGAGCATCGTAAATGATGATCATCAAGAGGTAATATACCAGTCAGAAATAATGGGTTTGACACCTTTCAAACCAGTCCCAATCAGCTGTTAGTGCCATCAGGGTCAAATCGCCAAAAAGTCTGGTTTTACAGTGTGACGACTGAGTGTCCTTGATAGAAGATGACATATGGTCATTGTAAGTTAAAACAGTAGCGAGTTGGACATTTAATCTAAAAAGAACATTGACGTACACAGACATTTTTTTAAAATGGTCTGTTTGGTTCTGGGGAAATATGCTTAATTGTTTTACGAACTACAGATGGTGAGGTGTCCAGGGTCATGAACTTTAAGGGTGTGAGAACCTCAGGCCTTGGGCCGCATTCACCAATGTACAAACCACATTTCCTGAAAAGTTGGGATATTTTAAAAATGCAATACAGGCAAATATCTGTCATATGTTATTTCACATGAACCTTAATTTAACTGTCATAAGTTGAAAGCAAAGCAAATAGAATTTTAATAGATTTACTGACCAACTGAATTATATTTTGTAAATATATACAAATTTACAATGCTGCAAAGTTGGGACAGAGTTAAAATAAGATAGAATAAGAAGAAAATATGACTGGACAGAATATTCAAGTTACAACGGTTTGGAAGACCTCACATTAAGCAGGCTAATTGTTAGCAGATGATGAATCATTACTGGTTATAAAAGCAACATTAAAGGCGCAGTCTTTGCAAGCAAGTATAAATGGCTCACCCCTTTGTGCCCAAAATTGAGACAATTTTAGTCTGTTCAAAAAGAACATTTCTCAGTGCATGATTGCAGAGAATTTCAAGATCTACTGTACATAATGTTGTGAAAGAATTCAGAGACATCTCAGTACATAAATGACACGGCCAGAAACCACTGCTGAGTGTGAGATCTTAAAGCCATCAAGCAATACTTTTTAGATTTATCTTGTATTTAAAATGTATGCTGCAACATGAAGAGGAGAATAAGACAAAAGCCACCGAGCTGATTGTTGAACAGATGAAGTCTTATATAAAGCAAGAATCTACAAAACTGAATTGTGCAAAACTACTACAATTACTACTCTCAGTTGCAAAAATGAAAAGTAATGTATGACAATAGTAAACATGCCTCTGTCTCAACTTTTGTTCTAAATTTGTGTATATTTGCAAAATACAGATAAGTTGGCATTTCAACTATTGAAAAGGTTTACTTTGTGTTTTAAGTTGAATAAAGGATTACATGAATTAAATAATATCACATATTAATGTTTTTTACTGCATTTTGGAAAATATCCCAACTTTCTGGAAATAGGGCTTATAGCTAAGAATTGTATACAGAAAAATACATCTCCAAAACTTCTCTTAAACCATATCCGGCTCTTCCTTAGGAATGTACAGACTTGTGGCTAGGGTTTAGGGCACAGTATGACTTAAACTATATATAGTATAACTGCTGTTACATTCACAGTCATAAGAAGGACTGATTTTGAATCAGATTTCTCTGTATTTATTACAGTCATTGTCATAAAATCAGCAATCAGCACTCCACACAGACTCTATTGTGTAAAAGATTGCCTGCAACATTCGGGACATAAACCAATAACTTTGGTTTATTTTTATATATAACAGTGAGTAAGGAGGTTTTGTTATGTGAGGAGATACGAGTGTTCTCTGGACAAGTTCTACCTTATGATGTTTGCCGCTGCTTTTCTTTCTTGGGTCAGCAGCTCAGGGTCATGCATAACTTCTTCCAAGAAACTGATAACCTTCATTTTTAGCTCTACGTTGGTCTCAAAGTCCTATGTGCATGCAGAAAGAAAGAAAGAGAAAAGAGAGGGAAAAGCAAGAAAGGAAACACAAATAGTTTTTAAGAGCTTGCTTCAAGTGGTCTCAAATTATACTTATATATTATGTTTATTAAATGCGACTGGATTGTCCATGCTGTTTCACCTGCGAGTGCTTGGACACCCAATGTCTTAATACATTAAGGACTCGGTTAGTCGCTGCCCGGCGAATCACAAACTCTTTATCTCCATTCCTCTGGTCTGTGGGGAACCCTAGAAGACAATCCCAATTTATAGTGACCATTTTCTACCTGGTAACTAATAAAGCCTGAGATCAGAGATTATTATGGATTTCTAAGTGCTGTGTTGATACCTGTGCTGGCCAGAGACATGCGGCGGTACTTCTCCTTGGTTGGAGTTCCTTCGTTGGCACCAGCCGTAGCTATAGCGAAGGCAGACGCTGCAGAGAGCGCACTGCGATTATTGTCCAATTCTCGGCAGGATGACATCACCATGCCGTTATTGTAGGAGAACAGGGAGAATTCTACACAAAGACAAAGGGGAGATAAATTGCTTATTGCACTTCCCTATAGGTGACTTGGGTGTATTTGGTGAATTGAAGATATTCAATTGTGAAATGAACTGAATTAAACATTTAATTAAACTGACCTAATTCAGAAACAGGATCAAATTACACTTCTCAACTTCTCTTATGAATTGTTTTTATTTAGTAATTTAGTATAAGAATAATTTGAACAGATTATTACTGGTACTGCTATTGCTTTACTCTTGGGTTGTGAAATGGAGTATACATTATATTAAAAATACAGTTGTGAACCCTTGAATAACTCTTAAAATAAGGATACCTGAAAGGGCTCTTTGTGTGATTTTTGGTTTCTTTAAGAAGCTTTCAGTGTATGATTCTTAAGAGAAGCATTTTTGTAAATGAGATATGAGTATAGACATAGATGAGAGTGAAGCACTTTCAAACATAATGTTCTTTGTAAAGGTTCTTTGAAGAACCAAGGATTGAATCTTTAAAACATTCTTCACTATCTTATATCTCATTTATAAGCATGCTTTTTAGGGAAATAAAATGGTTCTTCTATGGCATTGCTTAAAGAACCCTTTCCGGGCTCCCTTTTCATAAGAGTCAATCAGATGGGTAAAGACTGCCCTGGATTATTCTGGAAATTATTTACAGTTTTTGGATGACACGAATGCCTTGATATGACCTACAGACATTCATTAAAGAATGTCAGAGTCAGAGGTTGCGCAGGTTGCTTACAGCAAATGTGTTGTTACGTGATTGGCTGATTATTAACATATTTCTGTAAGATCACATATATAATGATAATCAATTAACCAAAGATTATAACCATTTCCTTTTGAAAGGCAGATGGATACTTTACTGTGCTTCAAAATAAAGGGCTTCCCCTTTAAATTACAGTAGGTGTCACATAAGACATGATCAGTTCAGGCTGAAATAATGGAGGCAGTGACATTATCACCACAGTGGACGAGCCTTCGATGATGACCTATAAAATTACCACAGATATCTACTGCAGCAAACAGTCTTTCAACAGCAGCCTCAAAACCATCTTAGCAGGAATGAGCAAGAAAGCAATCATGTTCTCTTTTCAGTGGCCACAGCCTGAATGCTTTTACTATCAGTGGGCTGATGGGATATGATTTGATAAGAAATGCGCATTTTCTCTCATGAGGAGGTTTTGCATGTTATTGCAGATTGTGGCTTATTTTCTATAGTGTATATCCACTTCCAACAGGGGGCAGCAGTACATGCAAAATCGCTGATTGCATCTCCAGCAAGACAATAGGCAGGGCTTTGATTTCCAAGATGGTTGAGACTAAAAATAGCCCGTAAAACAAAAATGCTTAGAGACTACAGACAACAGAAACCCACAATGCCATGTCATAAAAAAAGATGAATTATGAAGAATTCCTTATAAGCATCACATCAGGCCATACAGTTTAATTTATTCTGGTCTGTCAACAAGACAGCAATACTGCAACACTATTGTGGAACAAAGTGGTTGCCATTGACCTCATGTCGTTGCAGAGCTATGACAGTATAAAGCCCCTACAGCATCAGCTGCACTGAAGCTAGCTCCCGTAGCTAGGGGCGCCAGAGAGAATACATGCTTATGGTTGCTATGGTACAAGTTTTCCAAACACCTACTCACGCCTCCTTTTTTTTTTTTTTTTTTTTATAACCCACAGAACAAATGAGATTCTGCATGAATTGTGCCTTGTGAAGCTTCCGTCTCCAAACTCAGAATTAGTTTAGGCGTACATGGGCATGACGTGTGCTGTGTGATTCTACCAGAACCAAAAAACATGCCATTCACAGAAGCATAACTGTTCATAAGTTTGGAATCACTGGTTTCAATATTATCGAAAGAATTATGTGGAATAATAAAATGACATAATGGTCTTGTGCACCATCACACATTTAAAAAAAATCTGAATTTGGGCTTGAGCATAGAATATACTAAAATGAGCAAGAAAGCTGCAAACTGAGAAAACTCTGAGAACAAAGTTATAATAAAAATCAACATGTAGAAAGACGTGTGGCAGTTAAATCATGAGGCAAAATAACAAAAAAATCTAACATGGCAAGAGATTGTAAACTTTTGATTGGCAGTGTACAGCAGGTGCAAAGCTTTAACAAAGACTAAATGCTACTAAACCACTATATGTGAATTTCTCTGCAGAAGCAGCAGTGTAGTGATGAGCCATTGATAAGCCCAATTTTGGCTGGCATAAGAGTGGCAGGTGGCTCACCTGCAGGAGATGCAGGTACTCCAGTATTTACTTGCACTTGGCCAACAATAGTTCAGCCGGCAAGACAGGGACAGAGCGTACCGTACCTGAGGAGTTTTTGCACTTGACATTTTTCGGGGTGGTGGGTGATTTGGTGGGTGATGCCTCGGCCTCTGCTTCATCACTCTGGACCTGCTCACTATCACTCTCCTCCCTTACTGAAATATCTGCAGGAAATCCATGGTCACACCTTCAGAACAAATATACTGAAGCAAACTGTCCACCACAGGCCAAATGTTTGCAAGCAACACTAATGCACAAAAAACAAACTTTGTCATTTAAGGTTTCTCATTATGTATACCTTAAATACTAAGGGGCTGTCTGGTTGGTTAATACAACCTACCCCCCTTACACTTTATACACACATGTATTTTAGCAACTAGATAAAAATCCAGATATATAATTTAGTACAAAAGCCATCCATCACCAAAACAATTTTGCAATTCAAACAATATTTTATAACAGCAATTAGCAATTATTATTTAATGGTAACAGATAATAGTAACAGAATACACGTAAAATAAAGTATTACTGACAATTTCAATCATTTCAACCAAACAAAAAGCCTATAGCTGGCATCCAGTAGAATAAACAGGCCATAGTAAGAAAGTGGAAGTGTTTGCTTTGGCACATCACTCACCCTGTTTGGCCAGTGACAACTCTTCAGTCCGGTCAGATTTGCCCTCTGCCTCATCTGAGATTTTGCTGGCAATCGGGCTGGACACGTAGAGCTTGTTGATGTCCAGCGTGGTCTTACTAAAGGGGGACATGGCAGAGTACATGCTTGCATAGCCGTTGGACGAGCAGCTGAGAGCAGCCAGGTCCAGCGCTTTGCCACCCGTTATGATGGGGATGTTGAGGGAGAGCTTGCGACGGCGGTTGGGCGAAGATGTCTTAGCGATGGCCAGTGGAGGAGGAGAGGAAAACTTGCGGCTCGCACGAGGAGACTTAGGCGGCTCTCCATATAACAGTTTGTTATTCTGACTACTTGCAAAGAACAGCTCCAGAGAACTACAGTAAGAGAAAAAAAAGGGGGGGGGGTCATGTAAGAATAAGGTTATATAACTGTCACTACATGACTGTAATTTTGTAAATTTAGACTATCACACATATCACAAAACTTAATGACACTGCTACTCAGTTTTAACTACTTCATTGAATTTACTGCCACATCATGTCACACATAAAGTTGCAGGATTTTGAAGTGCACTAGGCCCCTATAAGCTTGAAAGGAGCAAAGTTGCAAGCAGTTGTCTCCATTCTGCCAATGTATTTTAGTACACTGCCTTCTTTGGTTTGGAATCAGACCAAATGGGCTTTAAATGAAGCAACTATCCCAGCATAATCATAACTGGTGAGCATAATAATCCACTGACATAAAAAGTCATGGTAATGCTTTACTGTACGGTAGCGTTTCTAAGGCTACATGACACGTACATAAGCCTTTTATGACAACTGACATTAACCTACATAGACATTTATAAAGGTTTATTTGAAAAAGCGTCACCTGTCATTAAGGCAATTCTCATCAGTTTCACCCCAGAAAGTGTAATTACAATGGACGCTTGTTAGATTAAACCTTTATTAAAAGGCTTACGTACATGTCATGTACCCTTATTAATTGTACCCTACAGAAAAACAACATTTAACTGTTTTCCCCCTCTTCCACTGCAATAATTCCCATAGACTGTGTCCAGTAACAATCCTTATCACATAAGCCTAACATCCATAAAACTGTTGTAAAACTGAATGGGCAGCATAGATAAACATGTTTATGGTCGTTACATCACAACCATGATCACTGCAAAGGACAGCCTAGGTTCCATATATAGTCTGAGAATTATTTGGCAAGTTTAACAATGTTTCAAAGGAACAAAGTTTACATAGTACATGAGCTTTGAACTCATGTGTCAGAAGTACAGTGGTACTTGAAAATTTGTGAACCCTTTAGAATTTTCCATATTTCTGCATAAATATGACCTGAAGTCCTGAAAGAAGATAAAGATAACCCAATTGATGATACAGTATTATAAATCTGTAAGTGGCAGAAGTATGTGAACCGTTGCTTTCAATGTCTGGTGTGACCCTCGTTGTGTAGCAAACACTGCAACTAGCAGTTATTTCCAATAACTGTTAATCAATGTTTAAACTCTGGGGTGTAGGTGGGCTTCCTCACACAAACGGTTCGCATAAGGTCCTTCCAGACCATAAAACTGCCATTACCATGTTTCACAGGTAGAATAAACGTCTTATGCTCAAATCCAGTTTTATCCTTTCTCCAAACACTGTCACATTTAAACTACACCTGACTGTCATCCTATCGACTAACTCTAATTTCACCTTCAAATTACAGTTTTTCTGAATTGCTAAAACATATTTCCTGAAATCTCATCTCTTTGTCTCAAAACACTACACACAAACTCTAAAATTCAAGCTACACTCACAAAATCTTCTTGCAAAACCAAATATTTGACCCAAACTATGACCGAAGCTACTGTAACTTCACTAAAAATCAATCGATCTGTCTGCTTAAGCATCCCGTAGACCATCTAGGAATGTTAGTAGAATTTCAGTGTTGTATGGCCTAACAGTAACATGACTGTGGAGAACCCCATAGCTGCTGATGGCAGCACAGATAGTTAGGTTTCCACCATGCTGGCAATTCAATAATGACACGTTGACCTTTAACGTTGCAACCTCTTCTTCTGCTTTTTGCTAGATTGAATCCAGCTTCATTCACGAAGATGTATTCATGAGGCCTAACCATTGAGTCAAGCTCAAAAATTCTCTGTACACAGTGAAAACAAACTACATTTAGTTCTGTAAATGACAAAGTATGATGTATACACTACTCACAATAAGTTAGGGACATTGTGAGAGACTTAGTGGATGTCATACATACAGTGTTTGTTTCATTTCAGACATTTTTGGGATAGGGAGGCAATTGTATTGGGATGATAGACACACCTCATTTTGTGTTTTACATGTAATGGTTTCATTGTGTACAGGTGTGCCTTATATTGGGGCCAATACCAAAATACAACCTTTCTCAATGTGAAATCAATTTTAACATTTTGTGGGTATAAAAAGCTGGTATTGTCAGTAAGTCATTCGAAGTTCATCATTCAAACAGTCATGAACACACAACGTCACTTAACGGACAAGCAGCATCACCTGGCCATGGCGCGCCTTCGTGTCGGTGGCAGACATCACCGGTCAGGGCAAAACAGATTTGGTTATTGTACATGGCTCAGTCACTGTAAGGGGAGCTGAGGCTCCCCCTAGAGGACGTGAACGGTCAGTGTCTCCAGAATACTAGGCCACGCCCCTCCCAGGTGGGGTTCATTTGGGAACATCAGGACAGGTCTTCAAAAAGGAGGGAGACCCACAACGTGTTGCAAAGTTTCGTCAGTTTTTCCTGCGATTCCGAGTATTCTCTTTGTTTTTGAATTGATTGGATTTTGACCCGTTTTGCTCTTGTATTCTGATTTTTGCCTGACCCTCTGATAGATCTGTTTACCGTGAGTTTACAGAAAACTTCGCCTAATTATTATGGACGCAGCAGGTAATTCTAAAACAAACCCCACCGTAATTACGGAAATTATGAAGGCCGTTTTTGAACAGGGACGGCTTTTGGGTGCACACCACCACGAACTGCACCAACTACGGAGCAGTATGAATTAACTCACTTCCGCCCTTCAACGACTTTCCCTTCCACCCGCCACCACCAGTTCCAGCGAGGTGACTTCCGTAAACAATCCCACTCCGGTCGCAGTGCAAGCTATACCAAGACAGTTCGCGGCTGAGGTAAGACTTGCGAAACCAGAGAAGTTCGATGGAAGTCCCAATCAGTGCCGAACGTTTGTTTTTCACTGCGAGCAATATTTGGCTCAGTTTCCCAAGGAATCGGAGCGCCAAAAGATCGCTATAATTATCTCCTTACTTACCGGCAGCGCGTTGGAGTGGGTCACCGCGATTTGGTCTGATTTCATTAAACAGCTTAAAGTAGTATTT
The DNA here is from genome assembly GCA_037974385.1 of Arnoldichthys spilopterus. Taxonomy (NCBI): domain Eukaryota; kingdom Metazoa; phylum Chordata; class Actinopteri; order Characiformes; family Lepidarchidae; genus Arnoldichthys; species Arnoldichthys spilopterus. The sequence goes on along the minus strand of JBBPDA010000021.1, from coordinate 2,560,194 downwards.
GACCATCCTCACGAGGGTAAGAAGCCAGGAGAGCGATTGATGCATCTTAAACAAGGAAAAAGATCGGCTCTGGAATATGCGATAAATTTTCAGACTCTGGTGGCTATGAGCGGGTTCAATGAGGCCACTTGATTCATGTTCGTGAGGGATTAAACGATGAAGTAAAAACGGAACTAGCTTGTCGTGACGAGGGGAGAGATCTTGATTCATTGATCAAAATTGCTATTAAACTAGACCAGCTGTTACAGCAAAAGAAGGGGATCGAAACACAGGAGGAGATTTCATTTTGCTGTGAGTCAGGGGAGAGAGGAGGAGCCCGTGCAGCTGGGTGCTACTGCTCTAACCCCGCAGGAGAAGGAATAGAGAAGAAGGAGGGGTCTGTGTCTGTAATGTGGGGAGCCAGGACACATAGTAGCAGAATGCTCTGTGAAACCGCAAAGGGGAAAGAGAGAGCACACTCAATCAGAGGTGAGACAATTGGCTACCTCCATTTTTACCAAGCCTGTGTTTGTACCTATCCGTTTTTTTGTGCACAGTCTGATCATGTTTTTTCAGCCCTCCTAGACTCGGGAGCGGCTGGAAATTTCATAGATGCGGAGACAGCTAAGGAACTTAAGCTGAAACCTGAAAGGTTGGAAACCCCGTTATCTGTGCTTGCCATCGATGGTAGACCCTGCATCACACAAGGTCATACTTGGACTACCTTGGCTTAAAAAACATGACCCAAAGATTTCATGGAAAAAGTCTGAGATAGTGGCGTGGTCAGAGCAGTGCATGAAACAATGTTTACGTATTCCATGCACCAGTACCAGTATTGAAAGCCCGGAGTCTGAGGAGGAGGTGCACATTCCATCAGAATACCAAGATTTAAGGGAAGTGTTTAGTAAACAGAGGGCTACTAAACTACCTCCAAACCGTGATACAGATTGCACTATCGAGTTGCGTCCTGGCTGTTCGCCACCACGGAGTAGAATTTATCCACTGTCACGAACAGAAACCCAGGCGATGGAACAATACATTAAGGAAGCATTTGAACATGGATATATTAGAAGGTCCAAATCTTCTGCTTCTGCAGGGGTTTTTTGTAAAAAAGAAGGATGGCGGATTGAGGCCTTGTATTGATTACCAGGGACTGAATGCGGTCATAAAACCATTCACCTACCGTTTTTTTTCCTTCTACTTTTAGCCCACTGTTTTAAACATATATTTTATCTTTTGGTACCTTTTCGCTACTTTTTGCACTTCGTTTTTTTCCCACGAGGTTCGCGTTTCTCCATCTGAAAAGAAAAACGAGTGGAGTCCTTATTCAGAAGGTACGTTCTATTATTAT
>JBBPDA010000021.1:2519047-2529620 GCA_037974385.1 Arnoldichthys spilopterus | reverse complement strand
GTTTTGTCTGGTCAACTTCATTTCATTTGTAAATATACATCCTTTCCTGTCATTCAGACCTGCAACACATTCAAAAATATTTGGCACAGGACCAATTTAGGGCTAGTAATGAGGTAAATTGGTTAAATAATGATGTGATTTGAAACAGGTGATGACAACAGGTGATTGTAATTATGATTTGGTACAAAAACAGCATCCAAGGAAGGTATAGTCCTTTAGGAGCAAAGATGGGCAGAGGATCGCCAGTTTGCTTAAAAAAGTGAGAAAATAATTAAAATGTTTAAAAACAATGTTCTTCAAAAAAAGACAGGGAGAGATTTGGATATTTCACCTTCAAGAGTGCATAACATAATTAAAAGAGGGTACAAGTACTTTACTGGCCTGCCTCCGGACCTGTCTCCAATATAGAATGTGTGGCGCATTTTGAAGTGCAAATTGGACAACGAAGAGCCCGTACTGTTGCCCACCTTAAGGCTTGTTTGCAGGAAGAATAGAACAAAATTACACCTGAAACACTTCATCACTTGGTGTCTTCAGTCCCTAAACATCTTTTATGTGTTGTGAAAAGGAATGGCAACATTACAAAGTGGTAAATGCTTTACTGTCCCTTTACTTTTTTTTGGAATGTGTTGCAGGTCTGAATGACAGGAAAGGATGTATATTTACAAATGAAATGAAGTTGACCAGACAAAACATACAATATTTTGTGTTCATATTGTCTGCAATGAAATACACGTCAAAGTAAATTTAGAAATGACTACTTTCTTTTTTTATTTGCATTTTCCATACCATCCCAAGTTTTTTCTGATTTGGGGTTGTACTTAAACATATTTGTGACTTGTACATATTTGACAGCAGAGAGCATGAACCCATAAAATATAACCATGCTATTTGTCATGTACAGCTTCAACATCTGACGACAGAAGTTATTTCTGTGCCAGAGAAGGAGAACTGTTAAGACGGCTGAGTTGGGTACCAAAAAGAAAATAATTTTTGCACTCACATTCACACTAATTTGTACATACTTGTCCAACTATCCAGAATAAGTGAAAATATACCTTCAATCTAAGCCTCAAACAGGACCACAGAAAACATTTTCAGTGCCCAGTAATGCAAGGTTGTATACGTGTATCACTATTTACACCAGAAAGTGTCAGCAAAGCCCAGGCTAGAGCATTGCTGCAGCAAACATGTCTAAAACCTCCAAAAGTTTTTACATCAGAACTTTGGGATTGTGCCTTGTCCAGCATGTTGAAGGAAGACAGCAAAATGGCATTCCAGACGCAAAATGGCTTGCTGAATGGTCTACTATTAATGATCTGTTAATAATGTCCATTCATTTACTTGAAATGAAATGTGAGCGTTGGCACAACAACAGCCAGTGAAGTACCAGCTCATTACCCAGCAAACACAACCTGTATAACAACATTTTTTAAAAAATTGACATATTTTTAGTTATTAATTGCCATAAAATAGTTGCACAAACCTACCACGACACTGAAGCAGCATGCAGGCTCTGCTCATTTACGAATGATACAAAACTACTTTTTTTTTTTACAAAAAATATGCTTTTTACTCCTGGGCATGTTCTTAAATACACTTGAGATCATGACTGAAGAAAAAGCCAGGTCTGCTTTATAGCAAAAGCAATGTCACAAAAAAGCAAAATATTCTTGTCAGGCTTTATGCGTTTATGAGATGTACTTAGCAGCATGCTGCTGTAAATTAAACAGGGCTACTGTGTACAATAGGCATGCATGTTTGACCCAGACGAGGGCGAGGGCGAGGGCACTGAGGGCGACAAAAAATGGCAGCACGCAAACGTCAGCAAGGCTGAACCCAGTGGAGTTAGGAGGCTCCGTTTCCGAGCCGCTGACGTTGCTGCCCGTCGCCCCAGGAAGCCCCGCCCACACGTTGAGGAAGCAGCCGAGCCACAATCCCGCCTCCACGTCGCAGACGCCTTCAAGCCCCGCCTCCGCATCGCAGACGCCTTCAGGCACCGCCTCCGCAACGCAGATGCCTTCAGGCCCTGCCTCTGCGTCAGAGGGCACGTCGCCAGAGAGCTCGCCCCGGCCGTCGCCAGAGAGCACGCCCCGGCCATCGCCAGAGAGAACGCCCCGGCCATCGCCAGAGAGAACGCCCCGGCCGTGCAGCTCCACAAACACGGTGCGGGAGTCACGAGTCAGAGTCCAGCCTCCGGGTCTATATATGTGTGTGTGTAATAAAACAGGGCTTAACACTAATTACCCCATTGGCCACAAGAAAAATTCAACATGATGAGTCCAACATGTGGCGTGGTTAAGGATTGTGTTCCTTCTTATTTTGGCAAATTATTTCAATGTATCTTGGATTATCTGAATGCCCTGATTCATCCAGACACCCCAATAACATTTGTAATTGTCTTTAATGCTAAGAGCACACAATCAAACATTCAGTAAATAGTTTAAACTTATGTGCATGTTCTCTTATTGCAATAATAATTAAGAAACAACATATTTAGCCATTCTGTAACAGTACTACTCCCACAACATTGGGTAAATAGGGCCCCTAGTTGCCCAGTAATGCACTTCTGTTCTGGATAAAAATAATCGGTTTAAAGTTTCCAAAATGACTGACACAGTACAAAAGCAATACTCATTTTACATCAATGGTCTTAAATACAAGTACATGACTTTGAGATTTGGTTAAGCAATACTGATGAAGTAGTATGAGTTAAACAAAAAAATCTGCTTTAACAAAGTTATTATGAAGTATTTAGGTTACAATAGAATTATGCAACACGTACCAGGACTTGCTGTTTGTCTTTCTTTTACCTTAATCAAGCCCTAAAAGCCTGTGTGCAGCTTAGTGGTGAGTTATATGCATTACCATGTTTCTCTATTGACTTCACATGTTAAACATGCAGTTCTGTATGCACTGTGTGTGCTTCAGAAACACACCACCAAGTCACTGAGCAAATGCAATTCAGGAATATACTCCTGAACAATAGGCTGATGCAATACATGGTGCAACACAATCCTCTGTCTGAGGTCATTCCCATGATGATAAATGGCATTGGTCAATTAGGTGGGCGCAAATGCCAGTCAGGCTACTCACCAAGGTTCTGATTTACTGAAGTCATTAGCAATTAGCACCTCAAAATGTCCAGCACATGCAATTTGAGTTAAGTAATCAATGACCTGATGAATAGCATGCGGTACTGGTTTTGTGCCAGCACGGAGTGGGGCTGTTCTCTTGTCTTCTCCTGTGAATCACATTCAGGTATGTAAAAAAGGCAGGGGACAACTAATTCTGGTCCTTGTGGAAAATATATGTTGCTTGCATAATGTGCTTTTAGTCGTCTGCTATGTCTGAGTGACCAGAGCCATTTTCTTGTGAAGCAAACCTTTAAAACAAAACCAGTGTACTACCTAATCCCCAGGAGCAACAGTCCATGAGCCACTGTTAATATGCGTCTCATCTGTGCTTCCTGCACATTAGCATCCTGCCTTTTTTTCCACCACCAGCCTGCTAATCAGCCCATAATGCTGTGTGCTGCCAGTGCATACTCATTTCCTTCTTCTGCCACTTCTGTTACTTCTAATTTCCTTGTAAAGGGTCCAGGCTGTTGTGTTGGAAAGAAAACAGAAATAACAGCAGCACGTGTTAATCTTGACTCTTAATCTCTCCCTCTCCCTCTCTCTTTCTCTCTCTCTCTCCGCCTTAAATTTTGCAACTGAAAATGAAGCTCTTGTTCAAAAAGAGAGTGAGAAACACAAGTGCTATCTTATAAATGGAGCATGACCCCTTGGAGGTACTGTGCTGAAGCAAATTTAGCACAAATAGTGCTAGTTTTAATGAGGAAGCATCGTAGCACTACATGGCTGTCGCCTCTGCTGTGGCTATGCACACTGACCTTCTTTTTCTAATGCAAATAGGAGTTGCCATAGGAACCGTTGGCTCAAATGCAGATATATTAAAAAGAGGGACAATAAATCGAGGGTAGAATGGCCACATCAGCCTGTAAGTACAACAGCAAGTAAAAGCAGGTCACAGCTGACGCAAAACCAGCACAAATGTATAAAGACAGCTCTGACACTGACTATATCCAGATGTTAACTACGAAGGAAACAATTGTGAAATGTAGTGTTGCCCACCCAACGCATATCATAATGTATTAAAAGAACGAAAGAAACCAAATGCCCAGGTTTCAAGAAGTTGGGATTCACAGTCTTGCCAGAGCTCCTGCCTGCACTCGGACCACAATGTAAATTGGTCTTAATTGCTTGTTACATTCAGCATACTAATCAATCAATTTCTCCTGCTACCTCTTTCTCTCTATCTCTCTCTCTGTTTTACGCTACTCTGTTGAGATTTCATTAAACCTGTCCCATTCTGGACCAGCTTGACCCATCCTGATACCCTATTTCTGATTAAAGTTGTACGGCTTTTAACCCACTCTTGCTGAGGAGAGCCCATATAAACAGCCCTATACTCCACTTAACTGATCGAAAGTCATTCCGGCCCACCTGTACACAAGGAACTGCAGCCACCTCTTTAAACTGAGATTATGATTATTATCATATTTTTCCTTTTCCTTTGTTTGTCATTGATATCCAGTGTTGACCAGAATAGGATGGGCTCCCCTTCTGTGCTTGCTCATTAGGGGCTTGGACCCAGATTCTGTAAAGCTGCTTTGTACTTTGGATTCAATTCCACACAGAAACGCTCCACTCTTACACAGAGTGAGAGGTGTTACGCTATCACTCTCATGACAGCTTGACTGAAAAACATGTTGTTCCACAACACACATATTACTAGACTGGCTGTAATTTGCTTAGGACAACGTTTAAAAGAAAGTTTTAAAAAAGCTGCTAAAAATTAACATGCCCCCTACAGTCAGTGGAATTAATTTGCTTAGTGTTAGCAGAGTGTGCTGCCTTAATGAAGTCCAGTAGGTCATCTTGTGTCCAACACTGCAAGAGCATGATGTTATGTGAACTTAACACACACACACAGACATACACACAGGCGCATACACACTTTTTTAATTAGAATTTTGTATTACTTTTTTAATACTTTAGCCAGTTTAACTTTCATATTTTATTTTTCAATTTTGCACATCATTTTTACTGCTGATTTTGCAATATCACTCTTTTTTATGCACCCCACATCATCTGCAGCCTATATGGCAGGGGTGCAGTGATGTGACTTGATTCCACATTAAACTTTCACACATCCTTCCACTAACCACACTTTAAGTATTTTTTTTATTATTAAACATTTAACTTGAACATATTTAAATACAAATAGTGATTGACAATTGATACCTGCCATTGTGTCTATAAGGTGTCTTTTGTGTGTGTGTGTGTGTGTGTGTGTGTGTGTGTGTGTGTGTGTGTGTGTGTGTGTGTGTACTTATGTGATGGTGAAGACCTTAAACCTGCTTCTGTCCTTTGAAGAAAGCATTAAGGTTTGTGCTGCATGCTGCTTTTCTCAGCACAACAGGGACAACTACTCACAGGAAGGGGATGGACTCACGTTGAATTGCAGTCCTTACAGTGCACTGCGCAGTGGCCACAGAGCAGGATACCATCCTGCTCAAAACCAGGTACAAAGCAGCTACTTTAACCAACCCCAAAGACCAAAAAGGTCAAAGTCAGAAATGTTAAACCAGCACTGTGGGATGTGCTTTTGCAATGGTAGTTAGCTAAGAATAGTGCTAATAAAGATGTCCTAAGTGCAGTTAGCTTGTTTTAGCCAGCCTGTGTGGCTGCTTCATGCTCTTGGTGAGGAGTTATATCAGGCCTGCTTTATCAGGGTGGGAGGCAACAACACACAACACTCTTTGTTCTGGGTAAGAAACATAAAAAACAAGTAGGCTAAAGGAAAACTCCTGCATGCTGCCTTAGAGTATCTGCAGCGTCCACCATGAACACTTCTTCAAGAACGCACAGCCAGTTTGTAATAAAGGCTAAAAAAAACCTGAGTAATGCCTATGCTGAGGGAATCATTTTAAGTCAACCAACTAGGGTATATTGGGCTACATTCCCATAAAAGGAACAGAAACATCAAAAGAGTGCAAAGAAGCCTTTAGCAAGGGTCCAAATGTACAGTGTCTCAAAGTTTGCTTTAAAAGAGGAGCATGCAATCCAGGGCACCACTAGACATTTGGGCCCTATGAAGGAATATGATATTTTGGAGCAATTAAAATGTTTTTCATTAGGTCAAACAATATTCTGTTTGTAGCCAGTGCTCCTCTGAGGGCCCCCCCCCAGCCCCTACGTCGACCCTGATGCAAGCTAACACAGTCGGAAGACGCAGTTGCCAAGGTAGGATGCTATTAATATCAACGCGGGAATGAAATCAATAGGGCAGACGCGGATTTTGCACCTGCTCGCCACAAGAGGGCGACACTGGAATTCATAAAAGTGCTCTCTCTAGCGTAATTCTCGGTCCTGAGGGGCAAAAAAACATCTGACGCTTCAAGGTTTTGGGCGAAACCATTTAAGAAATGCGAGGAACGTTCTTTAAACTACCGCTATTTTTGGTCATTTTTTAATGCAGCAGAAGGAAAATAATAAAGCCACGAAAGCCATCCTTTCAAAACGTGTTTTTTCTTATTATTATTATTATCGTTCTGAAAATAATATGCACTTATCGTCCGCAGCAGAGCTTCTGGATTCACTTCAGTGTGTATAATTACTAAAGATTATGTAACGTAACCCCTGTCCTATGGCGAGTTAAGTGCTTTGAGTGTGTGAATATGATTTGCACGCTGAGAAAAACGACCTCCGCCAGAGGAGCCATGGGAGCGAAAAAAAGACACACACACACTGAAACGGCACAAATATTTATTTACTCATAAAGCTCATCGGTAATCGCGCGCCGATCGCACACAAGCGCTTGAATGAGAGCCGAGCCTTAAACACGACTTGCCACTTCAGTACTTAATTTGACCCACTTTGCCTAAGTCCGCGGACGCTGCTTGGTGAAGGCAAAAAGTTGGCATTGCGTCTTACCTGCTTTTCCAAGCACTCCTTAGCCGAGAGCGATGGCTTTGGCGACGCTGAGCGGTCACACACGCAGCCTTCCAACAGGTACAGCCCCGAGGGCCGAGAGCTGGACTCGCTCTCAAAGTAAAAGAGCATGTTCTGCAGCAGGGCGAACCACTTGGTGTGCCATTTCGTGTTGTCCGAACTCTTCTTGCTCAGACAGCCTCGCCTCGTGCCATCCTTCTTTGCCAGGACACCCAGGTAGGTGACATGGCCGTCATTGAGGCGAATTCCCTTCTGCATGGTTGCTGGCTGAGACGCTGGGCAGCGCGGGAATGGGGGGCGAGGAAAAAGTCGGTTGCTCCCTTACATCTTCTTGGAGAGAGACCCCCCGCCACCTCCTCCCTCGAAATAGGCCACTCTGCGATCGGTGCTTTAGGAGCGGAGCGTTGCGCGGCGTTCCCGCGCGCCAAGCAGCAGAGGCATCGGAAGAAGAAGGGCGAAGCGCAGAGTGAGACGAGCCGTGCTAGCTTCTACCATCCTAAACGTCTCCAGGGGTGCTTGCTCAACCCGTCAAGAGAAACGCAAAAGAAAAAAAGAAACACCCCCCTCAGCAACAGCAGTAGCAACGCGAGGACCAGGTAAACGCAGTTTACAGTGGGCGAATGCTGCCTTCGTAGCGCGCTCACGTGAAATCGCTCCAGCATATGGGCTGTGGGGAGGTTGGCAGAGGCGTCACGTGACTCTCTCTCTCTCTCTCTCTCTCTCTCTCTCTCTCTCTGTGTCCTTCCTTCTCTCCTCTTTATCTATATCTCTCTCACGCCCCTCCTCTCTCTGTGGGCGACTACATTTCAGGACGTCGGACAGAGACTCCACTAGGTGCGACAGGGTATCGTGTTGTAGATATTGCTTTGCTGGGTCTCTGAATGTTGGGCTTGAATTTGTACACCCATGAGCTGGTCCTAAAACCGTTGGAAAAGCCACAGCAAAAGTGTCCAACTGTCGTTCTGCAATTCAATTCCAACGTCTGAAATCGCTGTTTGCATATAAACCTATTCTGTTAAAGATGACCCATTCTGTATAAAATGATTGCTTTATTAACACATCTTTGCCGTGTGGTAGTGCTGTTTACAATATCCATGCTTTAAAATTGAACGTGTCCACAGTGATTATTTAAATGTGTAGATGTTTTGCAGAGCTGTAGATGATTTTGTAATGACTGAGAAAGCTGTGTAACATTGACAACAATGAAAAAAATGCCTCATATTTGCCATCAAATTTTAAACCTATAGCAGATCTTTAATCAAGAAATTACTGTACAGATAAGATAAGATAAGAGAACCTTTATTAGTCCCACAAGTGGTGAATTTGCAAACTATACTTACAATATATATTCATCCTTTAATGACCACTTCTGATGTCTAGCTTGTTTCATTCTAAACTGTTTTGTTGTTGAATAACATTTCACACAAACCTTTAAACAATAGTTTCCACAGGAAATTCCAGCCCTGATGACTCCACGCTATGTTTGGGTACAGTGCATAGAAAGAGAAAGCAAAATTAGTATGGAGTTGCTAGGAGTAGGATTAACCAGCTTTTAAGTACATGATGGAGTAGAGAAAGTAACACTGCTGTCTTCCAAGCAGCAGACTGGGATTCAATTCCCCACCCAGACAAGCACCCCATGCCACATCAATAAGCGTTCTGGGGCAAGACTACTAACACTATGTTTACCTGCATGTGTAATGTGGTTACACTGAAAGTGAGGTTGGATTGTGCTGCCCATTACTAACGGCTGACCATCATCACAATGTTATGTCAGCCTCAATGTTATATAGACTGCGGGCCTAAAACAGGGTACACCCAGGCCAACCCATCGCAGGTCAATACATAGACAGACAACCATTCATACACACATTCACACCTACAGGCAATTTAGAGTATCCAGTCAACCTACTGCAAGCCTTTGGACAGTGGGAGGAAACCGGAGCACCCGGGGGAAACTAACATGAACACAGGGAGAGCTTGCAAACTTCACACAGAAAGGCACTCTTGGCCGACCCGAGGATCAAACCCAGGACCTTCTCACTGGGAGGTGACAGCAGTAACCAATGCATCATCCTGCCGCCCATATATATACAGTGGGTACGGAAAGTATTCAGACCCCCTTCAATTTTTCACTCTTTGTCATATTGCAGCCTTTTGCTAAAATAATTTTAATTATTTTTTCCCCTCATTAATGTACACACAGCACCCCATATTGACCAACAACTAAAACAAATTTTTTTTTGTCTAAGATTTATTAAAAAAGAAAAACTGAAATATCACATGGTCCTAAGACCCTTCAGACCCTTTGCTCAGTATTTAGTAGAAGCAACTTTTTAGCTGAGTCTTCTTGGGAAAGATGCAACAAGTTTTTCACACTTGGATTTGGGGATCCTCTGCCATTCCTCCTTGCAGATGCTCTCCAGTTCTGTCAGGTTGATCGGCTGTGCTCCCTCTCGAGTTGAAGCCTCTAGAAAACAGAAGACGTGCCCGGACGAAATTCCTGGGGCCCGCGGGCCAGTGCGAGACGGACTCCCTGACGGCCTAGGGCATGCGAGATCCGTGACTGGCTCGAATGGGTCCCCGCATGCAGCCAGGGTACAGCGTGTTAGAGCCCACGTCTGCTTCTAGAGACCCTTTCCATCCTCCCTGGTGGCTGGTGTGCCGACCGTATGCCATGAGCAACCATCAAGCCAGCACGAGACGGACTCACTGATGGTCGAGGGCGGGGGAGATCCATGACTGGGTCAAGCGGGTCCGAGCACGTGACCGGGGTGGCTAGTTGGCTCGCACCTGCTTCCAGGGGTTCCTTTCCTTACCTTTAAACCCAGTAACCATTTCCTTTACCGGTGTTGCCTTTCAGGGCGGCCCTAGCTTAGCCCGTGTTTACCAATCTCGCAAGCTAAGCTAACCACCACATATGTTAGCTTCCACCGCGGCCTGTTTACATGTTGTGATGGCAGGAGACCCATTTTCTGCCGACGCAATATTCCACCTGTATTCAGCCAGGGCCAATCAACTTGTCTAGTCTTGCAAAGCGTGCCTCCCCTCCTCGCTGATGCGACTGGGGGGGGGGGGTGCTCCCTTAATCAGCAAACTTCACAACAGTGTTGTAGCAGTGAGTGGCCACACTGTTGTCGGTGTACATTGCATACAGCAGGGGGCTCAAAACACATCCCAGAGGAACAACAGTGCCGAGGGTAATGGTCTTGGCCACGCAGCTCTCTAAATGCTTGGGGTCTCTTTGTGAAGAAGTCCATTACCCAACTGGCTGTTCAAATCCAGTTCCTTCAATCTGGATGTTTGTGTCTTGAGACTGAATGGAATTATGGTGTTGAACTATGATGTTGGCAGGTTTATTGGATTGAAATAGCCCAGAACCTAGCAAGCATATCTACATAAGATATTAAAGTTGTATTCACTACAATTACTATGTATCAACAATGAATTTCTTGGTGTACTATGTTACTTGGGCAGTGGGGCAGTGGTGGCCTAGTGGTTAGGACACTGCCTTTAAGACCTGAAGGTCTTGGGTTCGAGTCCCGGCCCGGGCA
>JBBPDA010000021.1:2489242-2509004 GCA_037974385.1 Arnoldichthys spilopterus | reverse complement strand
AAAAACTTGTTGCATCTTTCCCAAGAAGACTCATGGCTGTATTAGCTCAAAAGGTGCTTCAACTAAATACTGAGCAATAGGTCTGAATACTTAGGACCATGTGATATTTCAGTTTTTCTTTTTTAATAAATCTGCAACAACTTTTGTCTGTCAATATGGGGTGCTGTGTGTACATTAATGAAGGTAAAAAATGTATTTAAATGATTTTAGCAAATGGCTGTAATATGACAAAGAGTGAATAATTGAAGGGGGTCTGAATACCCACTGTATATGATGCTATTGATCACAGCATACTCCTTGACAAACTAGAAAATGTTGGAATTAAGGGAACTGCCCTTTTGTGGCTTAGGTTTTATCCGACTAATCGATATCAGTTTGTAGATATAAACAGTGACTTCTCTACACGCGCCAAGGTAAATTTTGGTGTACCATAAGGCTCAATTTTAGGTCCCCTGCTTTTCTCCTTGTATATGCTATCTCTGGGTAATATTATCTCAAAACAAGGAGTAAACTTCCATTGCTACGCTGATGACACACAGTTATGTTTCCGCACAGCCTGGTGAGAAACACCAACTTAATGTAATTGAAGAATGTGTAAAGGACATTAGACAGTGGATGCTTCTAAACTTCTGACTACTTAACTCTGATAAAACAGAAGTACTCATAATATGGCCACCTGCAGCTTGGAGTAAGCTGTCCAATCACCCAGTCACTCTGGAGGGCCATTCTGTTTCATCTTGCACAGCTGTCAAAGATCTTGGTGTGATCATTGACCCCATCTTTCATTGAAGCCCATGAAGATAATATTACTAGGATTGTCTTTTTTCATCTCAGAAATATTTGCTAAGATAAGAAATATAATGTCAATGCACGATGCAGAAAAGCTAGTTCATGCCTTTGTTACCTCTCGGTTAGATTATTGTAATGTTTTACTGTCTGGATGTTCTAATAGGTGCATAAACCAGCTCCAGTTAGTTCAGAATGCAGCAGCAAGAGTTCTTACTAGAACCAGAAGATACAATCACATCACCCCCGTTTCATCTAATCTGCATTGGCTCCTGATCAAATTTCGCATTTACTATAAAATACGGTTATTGACCTATAAAGCACTGAATGATCTTGCACCATATTATCTGAGTGAACTCTTGGTCTCTTATGATCCACCACGCCTACTTAGATCAAAAAGGACAGTCTTTTGATGTTACCCCATGTTGCAAAGGTCACAGCAGGGGCCAGAGCTTATAAAGCCCCACAGTTACGGAATAATTTTCCAAATTATGTTCGGGACTCAGACACAGTCTCAATATTTAAGTCCAGGCTAAAAACATATTTGTTTAGTCAAGCCTTCTGTTAGTTCTATATAAGGGGTAGATCTGGAGAGTTATCAGGCATAGAGTATTCTGGTAAACTGGGATGCTTGGATGCTGTACCACCCCCACCCTGACGTGTTTACTCAGGTTTGTTGACAGTTTTGCTGCCTTATGCCACAGGATGCCCTCATGTGTGTACTTCTTTCTAGGTCTCCTGTTTAGTTATGCTCTCATAGCAAGTCTTGCCGGAGCTCCTGCCTGCACTCAGACCACAATTTACATAATTTTTAATCACTTGTAACATTTCAGCATTACTAACAATCTTTCTCTCTCTCTCTATCTCCCTCCCTCGCTCTCTCCCCCTCTCCCCTGCTCTGTTAAGCTGCCCCACTGAGATATCAGTGATCCTGCCCCATTCTGCTATCTGGACCAACCTGACCCACCCTGATACCCTCTTACTGGTTGAAGTTTAACCCACTCACTGAGGAGCCCATATGAACAGCCCTGTCCACCAAAAAACTGATCTAAAGTCATCGCGGCTTCTGTACACAAGGAACTGCTGCTGCCCATTTATACTGAGAACTATTATAAATATAAATTTTATTTATTCTTTTTCTCCTTTTCTTTTTTCTTGTTTGTGATTGCTATTCGGTTGTCACATTAAGGAGACGTGGACGCAAGTGCAAGTGCAAACGCAGTTTATTACAAACAGGCAGGCAGACAAGTCCAATGAGGGAGAATCAAAAATCGTGGTCAGGGGCAGTCCAGGGTCAATCAGTAGCAAAAGGGTGTATACAGAGACAAGGCTCAAGTCAAGAGCAAGGAAGGATCTAAATCACTAAGAGGTCTTCAAGGTACAAGTGCTCGGTCACTGCCAGTAGGACAAGTAAACTTTGCACTCTCCTGTGTTTCCTCAGAGGCTAAATAACCCCAGTGATTAGCACCCTGATGCACGCCACCTGGGTAGGCTAGTACTCTGGGGAGAGTGACCGGCGCTGACCGCTGGTGGGGGTAATTCCCTTTCCCCTACAGAAGGGGACCTTACCCTAACATCTGTGTCGACCAGAGGAGGATGGGTTTCCCCTTTCTGAGCCTCCCGAGGTTTCTTCCTTCAGCTTTACATTGCCTCTGTTGCATTTGGCTTACTCTTTGGGGGCTTGGACCTGTATTAATTTTAAAATAAATCATGGTTGTACCACATGATATTTTTAAAGGCCATGTCCAATTCAACCAAATAAAAAAATGCTAAAATCACTTTATTTCAAAATGCAAGATAAATGTATGTGTACACAACATTGTTATCTACAATTGCAATAGATATTCTTATATTTTGTATCTCTGTTGAAAATTCTTATGTCATTGACCCACCTGTCATTGGAACCTACAGTACTGTGCAAAAGTCAGACACCACCCTTTTATTTATTTTATTTAATGTCAAAACAGGTTATTTAGTTTATTTCAGCATTTGGTGGAAAAAGCAGACAACATGTTTTTATCAAAACACTAAATGAAATCTCCAAAACTAAATGTAATATCAAATCTATCAGCATTTATTTTGTTCCCTCTTTACTTTTGTGCCCCATACACACCTCAGCCGCCTCAAACATTTGTTGTTAATCACCCTGTCCTGTGGGATTTTTGACCATTGTATCAAAATATTTCTTTCTTTGACATCAATAAACTCTTAAAATGCTGTTCCGATGTTTGACTTTAATTTTGGCTGATTGCCCATTGAAAAGCACCAATAGTGTTTTTTGTTCCTCTTCTATGACTGAAGGTGTTTACAAGAAGCATGGAAACATATCCCTGCAGTTAAAAAAAAAAAAAAACTGAAAGCATGTTTTGGAATGCAGAATGGAATATGTGAAAAGGGTCAAATATGATGACACTAAATAATAAAATATATTTAGTTGTTGACACTTCTGTGTAATTTTCTGTTAAATATTTTTTCTATTACTCAACACATGAAGTAACACCAGAAAAATAAATATTCACTTTCCCATAATCCATTTTGTCAAGAGGCACACTGTATTTACTGGGAGGTGGAAAACATAAGTGACAAATGTAAGACCATCAGGCTTGCTGCTTCATAACGAAGGAAACTGGCATTAATCTGGAGATTCAACATGGAGAGACTTCAAAGCAGCCACTCTCCAAAATGAGCAACAAACTCTTTATTAGATATTCACAAATCTCCTAGGATACGGCCCACCACACACAATAATCACTAGGCGAGCATGTTGCCTGCATTGTGAACACTCTCCACAAGCAGCTCTGCACAAGAAGAAGCCATCTTGCATGGTTTAGATAAGAATGGGATGTGCGTTGCCTTATGGAAGAAAATCTGCCACCAAATTTAATTCATTCATAATCTCCCTCCTCCTAATTTTTCTTCATCTTCTGATAGGGCATGCAAAGAGCTCATCTGTATCTAAAAGATAAATGCAAGAGAATCGTGGGGAATGGGGCAAGAGGCAACTAGGGGCGCATGGAGGGAACTTAGGAGGTCCAAGCCAGTTCATCGCAGTCACAGTCCAGCAGATACAACTGCTGAGACACCAAATGCCATGTGAAAGTCATGCAGGCTTGTTTTTTTAAAGAGCCACACAGTTCAGGGAGCACACAAGCCCAAGCAGGTCTTATGTTCGAGAAAACAAAAGACATTTTTAAAAAGCCCCCGGGTTGCATCACAAACACACTGAGCCAACCTGTTAGAACAGATAGCAAAGGGAGAGGATAAAAGTCTGATGGGATTTGTAGTGGGGGAAAAAAGAAATCATGTATCGGAACAAATGTGCAGTGTGCAATTATCAGGAGACAATCTGTTCAACAGAAGATGCCAAACATTTGCTTTTGGTTCCAGATTAAAACAGACACATACTACTGCAGATTAAGCAAATGGACTCATGTACAAGGAGTTGACCTATATCAGAGACAAATAATGTCAGAAAAACATCTCTATCAGGATGTTAACTGAGGCCCACAGTCTTTTAAATGGCAATGCCCCTCTTCTTTATTACCTAATATTTATAACAAGATAGACATTTTATATATCCCATTTGCTAACACTGATTTGACTGTAATGTTTAGGTTCTTACCACAGAATGACTTTTTGAATAGTTTCAAAATTCTAGCATTTACTATTAGCAGCATATACTACCAGCAGCTGAGCCAACAGTGGTGCAGGGCTAGTGTTTGGAGTGTGGGAGAAATCTGGTCCCATATATGGGCTCTTGTAACTAATATATTTCCAGAATATTACTGCACTTAATCTAAAAGAAGTATGATACAAATGCCATATAGCTTTCCAGTTATACTGTAGGTTTAATAGGATAGGATTTTAATAGGATGATTTACATTTTAGGTGACAGAAAGGTCTCCTTACATGATGCCATAGAATATCAATTTTTGGCACCCTAAAAACCTTACAATAGATGGCTTTTAAAAGAAATACTTTTCTATATATACTACATATTGTAAATATTGTTGGAAGAACCCTTCAATTATTAAAGAACCTTTACTTGAATTTGTTTAAATGATTCTATACTTAAATTAAAAGAAAAACTGGTTAACATTGATCAAAGCACTTTAATAGAAGGGTTACAGCATCATGCAAACCATAAATCTTAAATTTGAAATCTAAAGAAAAATTTTCCCCTTGCACTTCTCCATAATCCTTTAAATAGGATTACACTTCACATGGTAATGTGGCAAAGAATAGAGTTAACAAGAGAATCAGACTTGAGTGATCCTCAGCATCACACCTCTGCTTTGCAGCTGTTAATGAGATATTCAATACAACGGAATTAAACCAAGGTTTGGCTTCCCCGGATCATCTTCATCTTTAGCTTGCCCTTGACAGAGCCCAATGAAAACATGATTTGAGATCAGAGGGAAGGTCTAGTGACATGACAGCGTCCATTTAAAACATGCTTTAGAGACTTTACTGTTAGCTGTCACCTGATCAAAGGTGCTTTCACCTATGTGGTTAACGCTTCAGTAGGCAATTTCTCTTCAAAGAAGGTCTTTCATTAGAGGAGTGGCACAAGAGTCTTGGAGTTTTAACAAACCCACTGAAGTATCTGTGATGTATTGCCATATGCATTATGTACTGGATCCACAAATTCACTATGTCAGCAGATGACACATTTATATTAAACTGAACCTAACAGCACTTTAAGAGTGACTCACAAAGCATGCTTAAGGCAAAGACTCTTATGTATCTTTATTTGTCTTTTTTTGGCTCTATTCACACAGTCTGCTTACGCTGCTGCCACCAGAGAAAAAAAATGATCTTTGATTTCCATAATTATATCCATGGGTCTCCAGATGATAATCCTCCCAGCTCTATTGTTCTCGCTGAGAGAGCTGATACTCTAGGGCCACCATAAGGTAAAGTGCTTCTCTACTGCACTTAAGGTGAAATGCTCCTATACCCTTATTGTGTATAACTGAGCTATAATTTGTTTATAGCGGGCAAGGAAAGATCATATTGGACTCCTTGCACCCTGGTCACATCCTCTTTCAACTCCTCCCCTCAAGCAAACGATACAGGTCCCAGCTCACCAAGTCTGTCAGACACAGGGGCAGTTTCTTTCCTCAGGTCACCGCCCTAATGAACAGCTCACATCAGTCCACATGTAACTCTAGTCCACCTGTGTAATATACTGTAAATACTGTATAGTAACTGGACTGTCCACTGTGCACTGCATAGCTCACTTTACAGCTCACTGTACAGACTTACTCTGTATATTGTACGCATACTGTATATTGCACTATTTATTTTATACGGTATAAGCTCATATAAAAATGTCTACAAGCTGCACTACAACCGCACCCACATGGCACATTGTACCACATGTACTGGACCACACAAGGATAATGTATATTGTGTATACAGCATCTTGTGTACAATTGAGTATACATTGTACATTGTGTCAAGTGCACCTTAAGTTTGTACAGTGTTTAATATGTTTCGTATTGTACAGTTTTTTTGTTTGATTGTTAAATACTAGAGAAACACCATCAGCTGGAAACAAATTCCTTGTGTGTGCAATCATACTTGGCCAATAAAACTGATTCTGATTCTGATTCGGAGGAGGAGCTTAATCTCCCCTCCAAAGCCATTGACAGGTCTTCTGCTGTGCCCAAGTGCAGAGGGCGCAAGGGAAGTCACCACGGGGGAGCCATCAGCCCACCATTGACTCAGCATGTCCACCGGTGAATCAGTTCCACCCAGGAGCAAGCCAGCCTTAGTGGCTCCGCCTCCTGGCATGCTGGTCGCCGAGTTTGTCAACAAGGGCTCTGAGGTCCATTAGGAACACTGCCAATGTGAGGACTATGCCTCCCTTATCTGAGAAGGGGGCCATGTCTCCATCTTGCGGCTGACATTGGTCACCATCACCTGAATATTGATTTCCTTTGAGCCAGCCCTCCCCAGATGCGGTGCACTGAGGACTCATTAGGGGCCTTATTTAAACACCTAGTAACACAGGAGAGGTGCAAAGTCTCGTGTTTTCCATGACCGTGTCTGAGCATTATTTCATGTCTGTTTTTTTTGGTATTTTGACCTTGTGTGTTTTTTGGCAAAAGTTTTTGGATCCTGCATATACCTGTTTGCCCCTGATTGACCTATGTCTGGTTCTTGACTTTGTTTTGTGGATTGCCCTTCTGTGTTGTGTTAAAACAACAAACTTGCACTTGCATCCAAGTCTCCTTCATCACAGCCACGCAGATGCCGAGTCACTGACATTGCTGCTGGCCACCCCAGAGAGCCTTGTCTCCAGGTCAGGGAAGTGGCTGGGCTCCACCCCCACATCAAGGGAGCCGGAGGGTCCAGCCCCTGCATCGAGGACACCAGAGGGCTCTGCCTCCACCTCACGGATGTCGTCAAGCTCTGCCCCCATGCCAGAGGACTCCGCCTCCGATTCAGGGAAGAAGCCGAGTTCTAGCCCCATGGCGCTGAAGCCACCGTGTCCTGCCTCCATGTCGAGGAAGCCGGATAGCTCCACCCCCACTTCAGGGAAGAAGCCAAGTCCTGGCCCCATGGCGCTGAAGCCGCCGTGTCCCACCTCCACGTTGAGGGAGCTGGATAGCTCTGCCCATGCTTCAGGGAAGAAGCCGAGTCATGTCTCCGTGGCTCTGCAGGTGGCTCCAGGGAGCTCCGCCTCCATGCCACTGCAGGTGGCTTCAGGGAGTTCCACTGCCACACCATTGCAGGTGGTTTCAGGGAGCTCTAGTCCCAAGTCGAGGATGAGATCAGATAGCCCCACCCCTGCATCGAGGATGCCAGAGGGTCCTGCCTCTAGGTCGAGGATGCCGGAGAGCTCCGCCTCTTCATCAAGGATGCCAGAGGGTTGAGGTCCCATGTTGCTAAAGCTGCCAAGCTTCACCTGGATGTTGCTGGCTCTGCCCTGTTCCTCCTGGATGTTGCAGGTGCCTCCTGGCTTCCCCTGGACGTCACTGATGTCATCTGGCTTCACCTCCGCATCCTCTGGGCCCAGGACAAGAATTCCCCAGCCCGGGCCCTTGTTTCCCCAGCCTGGGTCCTTGTTGTCTCAGCCCGAGTCTTTATCCCGGCCATGGACCTTGCCGCAGCCATGGACCTTGCCGCAGCCATGGACTTTGTCACAGCCATGGACCATGTGTCCCCAGCCCCAGTCTGTGTCCCATGTGTTGTTCCCCATGCTTGTGCCTATGCTACTCATCTTGTCTAGGTTATTTTTTCTGTTTAATGTTTAGGTTGTCATGTGTCTATGCAAGGTGTTCTTGTCCATAGTGTTCCGTGTTACCGTCCCCCTGGGCCAGCACCCGGTTGTGGGTGGTCGAACCGGGTGTTGCTCCTAGGGGGAGGGATGTGTGATGTGTGTCCTACGCATTCCCCTGTCCATGTGTTTGTTTTGTCATGTGCTCACGTTCTCATGTTGTGTGTCCAGACCCTAGCCCTGCCTCACAGCTTTGTCATCATGTCCCCCATCAGTTGTGCCTTGTTTGTGTGCCCTTTAAAGCCTTGTGTGTTTCCCTTGGTCTTGGTCGGTCTACTGTTGTTACCTGTTGTTTATCTGTTATATGTAACTGTTGTTAGCTGCTGTACATACCCATTGCATTTATCATATTTGTCTCTTAGTCCTAGTCTTGCTTTTGGTTTCCCTGTTCCCGTTCTAGCCTTAGCCGTGTTTTTGCTTCATTTAAATAAAACCCAGTTTTGCACCATGTCTTGCCTGAGTTTGCTGCCAGACAACCACAAATCGTTACACACACCTACTTAGATCAAAAGGTACAGGTCTTTTGCTGGTACCCCACATTGCAAAGGTCACAGCAGGGGCCAGAACTTACTCTTATAAAGCCCCACAGTTAGGGAATAATCTTCCAAAATATGTTCGGGACTCAGACACAATCTTAATATTTAAGTCCAGGCTATAAACATTTTTTAATCAAGCCTTCTGTTAGTTCTAGATAAGGGGTACATCTGGAGAGTTCTCAGACATAGAGTATTCTGCTAAACTGGGATCTTTGGATGCTGAACATTTCAGCATCACTAACAATCTCTCTCTCTTTCTCTCTCTCTTACACTCTCTCTCTCTCTTAAACTCTCTCTTTCCCTCCCTCTCTCTCTCCAGCTCTCCCCCACTCTGTTGAGCTGCCCCCCTAAGATATCAGTGATCCTGCCCCATTTTGCTATATGGACCAGCCTGACCCACCCTGATACCCCCTTACTGCTTGAAGTTTTTGCAGCTTTTAACCTACTCACCTAGCCCATATGAACAGCCCTATCTGCCAAAGAACTGATCTAAAGTCATCGCAGCACCTGTACACAAGGAACTGCTGCTGCCCATTTACACTAAGAACTATTATTATTATATATATTTATTTTATTTATTCTTTTTCACCTTTTCTGTTCTCTTGTTTGTTATTGCAATCCGGTGTCAACCAGAGGAGGATGGGTTTCCCCTTCTGAGCCTTGGTTCCTCCTGAGGTTTCTTCCTACATCTAGGGAGTTTTTCCTTGCCTCTGTTACCTTTGGCTGGCTCTTTTGAGGGCTCGGACCCAGTTTCTGTAAAGCTGCTTTGTGACAACGTCAGTTGTAAAAAGCGCTATACAAATAAACTTGACTTGACTTGACAAGGGTACCTTAGTCATGCCTGGGCTGGGACTTGAACCTGTGACCTTCAGGTCCCCAGGGCAATGTACTAACAAGTAGGCCACAACTGCCTCAAATGAGTGCCTGGTGAGCATTTCTTATTGAGCATTTTTTCTTTAGACCTGCAACACAATAAAAGCAAAGCAAATTAGAAACAAACAAAAAAAACTTAAGACATCATAACACTATGTCTATCCTGTATTTTATAACTTAATTAAACTGAGTATTATGTTAGGCCATGTAATTGTTTGTTTTAGTTTCTGATGAGCTACGTAATATTACATTATGGTAATGAATCAAGCTACATGGATAAATGGTTAAATATTAATTTTTAAAACATTGTTTTTCACTGCTCACAAACAACCCACAGAGTGATAAGGTGGCTAAAATTAACAAGTTTGTACTTCTCATGAATACAACTAACTAAATTTAGTAAACCATGGTACAACAGTCGCACCGTCACCCTCCTCTCTCTCCTGTTGGAAACAGCTCTCATCAGCGGCGCCTTGTCCTTCACCTGGAGGGAGGTTAAATTCAGAGCTTTTAACGTCTCGCAAATAGCCTCTTGAGGGAGAAGAACAATAATAAAAAGAAGAACAGACAAAAATGTTATTTTTTTCTGACTCTGAAGTAGTCAAGCAGTGAAGCGTGTAAAATAATGTTAACATGTTGTTTATGTTCACCCTCCCATAATGGATTAAAACACCAATCACCAGCTTCAAATTCGGTCTCTATGGACACGAAGGGGTGTGGTCATAATTAAACTTTATATTTTTAAATGATTTAACTTACAATTATTCATACATTGCATTGCTATCAGGTGCAAGTATATTCTACTACAAAATGAGTGCATAATACTTAAATTTACAATTATTTATGTTCATTGCAATTAATTGTTTAATTGTATATGAAATCCAGGATTACAGTGTAGAACCTCCTAAATTTGATTCTATATAACACAAAAATGGTTGTTACAATGTTGTTACAAGTCAGAGAACCCTATTTACTGCTATAAAATATATGACTATTATTACTGCTTTTGGCACGACTGTATGGCTATCCATTGAATATGACTTCCCATTCCCATGAGTGTAAGCCTTCCAGAACCATGCACATGGAGCAAACTCAATGAAAACGTCTTGCCTTGATTCTTTTCTAGACAAATATTTTTGAAGATTGTTAAATTGTTACTTGTGGTCCTGTTTTAGAAGCAGTGGTTTCTGTGCCTGAAAGAAAGAGAAAAAAAGAGGGAGAGAAAGGGGGAAAGAAAGATAAAAAGAGAGATAGAAGAAGAAGGAAAATGAGAGCGAGAGCGTGTGAGAGAGTGTGTGAATTAGAGAATGACAAAGAGGAGGGGGAAGAGAGAGAGCGAGAAAGAGAGAAAGAGTTATATTTAGATGGAGGCAGTGCATCAGGTGCGATGTAAGATTTCTGAAAATGGAAGCTGCTCCCAGGGGTGAGGAAGGAGCTGTATTTCAGGCACCTTCATTATTTATTTTGACTATTATGTGTTACCGATGACAGCACCAGCACCAGGCCAAAAGATCACAGGGAGAGCACTGACGTCCCTGTAGTTTCCACAGTAATGAATGTGTCTAATTAAGCTGCTGGTACATCCCCACCCTCTCTTTCCCTTCTCTCTGCTTCCACAGTTTCAAGCATTTTTAGGTGTTTATACTTGAAGAGCAGACACCAGCACAAACCTTTCTGCCTGTCCTAGATGAGCCAGCTTTCAAATCAAGCATCTATTTCCACCCTTAGTCACTTATGTGATGATCTAAAGTTGCATACTTGTATACTTGGTAGCTCATTCAGGTCCTTATTGTCGTTCATGATGCTCAAATGAGAGATGGGAAACAAAAGCCAGAGTGGATTTGCTTGCAGCTGGCTTGTTTCCACACCACCACCCACTCTTGGTCTGGTTTCTGGTTAACAACATTCATCACAAGAACGTGGTGCTGATCCTACCCCCCCCCCCTTTTTTTTTCTCAAAGCTCAAAGAAATCAAAATTTTCCCTGAGTTTGTGTACACATTCTCCCTTCTCCAGCTTACACCTACTTTATATAAAGATCGGTGGAGCATGGTAATGCAACTGGAGAGATTTTTAATGACACGGTTAGACAGGAGAATGAACACAAACACAGAGGCAGGCGACTTCCTGCTGCTTTGTAACTGCCTACTCCCCAAGCTGCAGTGCTTCAGCAAATAGCAGTGTGCTCACAACTAATCGTAAGAGGCATGGTTTTGCCGCAAAAAGTAGGCAATGTGCAGCATAAGAGTTGTAGTAAGTGCCATGAAGAAAAGACTATGGGTCACCTCAGATGTACTTAATGGTAAATATAGGCTGTGGCGTTTGACCTGCAGTATGCTGAAAACATGATGATAGGAAGTAGGTCATTGATGCAGCAAATGCTCCTTTTGCCACTAAGCTTTATTGCAAGAGTGGGGAGGAAAAAGAAGATTCTATTTTCCAGAGTACCTGTTCTCCCACTAGAACTGTTAATCAAAATATGCTTCTCTGCTGTCTCATAGCAACCTAAAAATAGAAATTTCCTTATTAGCCTGTATATCGTGCCAATGGCTGGCACAGGTTATGGCCACATAATTACATAAGCACACTCAAAAAGCACATGAATCCATCCCTCTTTGTACTTACAGCAGCTTCCACTGAACGTCATATTTCTCAAAAACACTGTTGAGTGAGGAACAATACAATGTTGGCAAACACCTATTGCTTGGCTAGTTAAGTGACTTAAGTAACTATGAAAAGGCAGAATTCCAACATCCTGGCTTGACATTTTCTAGACATAGTAGTAGATGCTGTCTGTTGTCTGAATGAGTCCAGGTCCAGGTCAATGAGTCCCATATACATTGTTTTAGGCCACCTTCAGTAACAAGAGAGTTCATTTGCACCCTCCTGGCTCTAAGCAACAGGTCTTGGGACTGTGGGACTGTTTTGAGATCACATTGACATGAATGAGAGAGTGCAGAGTGCATGATGAACAGATGGTGTACACAAGGTTCAGGCTACTGCATGGCAATATAAGAAAAACAAACAAAGGTTATAGGTAACCTTACAAAAAATGTGGTCGACCAGCCAAGACATGTCCAGAGTCCATTTCTGGAGATAAGTTTGGCACTAGAACTACAGAGTTTTGTTTGCTGACAAACACTAGAAGCCATAAAGTCACCCAAATCTTTTCTGTAAATACATCTCAAAATTTTTCTTAAACCTCTCAAACCGCAACAGGCTCTTCCTTAATGTGGCTTAATTTGGATGTGGTTTACGATTTAGTAGGACTTACTGCAACCAATAATGAGGAAAACTCCACCACTACAGACAGCCATTTTAGACAAAACCAGAACTGAAGAGAGCTGATCTTGCATTAGAGTCTAAATTCATAACTATGGTTGCCACACACAAAAAAAGATAATAGATGAGCACTCCTGAGTTTGTGAAAACAGAATTTGCTGTCTAAAATCGCTGCCCACTGTGGTTGGTGACACATGAATTTTGTGTATTTTTAAAGTCACACTGTTTCCTAGGCCACACTAACAATTTTGTGCCACCTTGATGAAGAACTAGAGGCAGTTTGAGTGGGTTGAGAGAAAATTTGGAAAGAGTTGGGTGACTATTGAGTTAAGGTGGTTGTTAGCAAAGCTAGTCTTAAAGCTACAGTTCAGGAACAAAATTTTGACTACAAACATGTCTTGGCTGTTAGACTACATCTATAGGCAAACTGTAAATATTATTTTTCCCGTTCATTTATGCTTAATATTGATTTATTGGTTAAAGTGTAGTAAAATAAGCAATGTTAAATTAATTCTAAAAAATTTCCTTTGTATCCAAATAGACCTAAGGGGAATTTAACCTATACAACAAAATGTATATGTAAAATGTAAATTGTTGAGTTGTATATGTAAACTGTTAAGCTGAAAACAAAGTCATTCGGACAAGTTTTGTATTTAATGGTGAAAAAGGACACTATTTACAGTGTTGGTGATAGTAAACAGGTGTTACCAGCATAAATAAAGCCATTTTATTTCATGTGCAAAGTGGCCAGTGAACATGTCTTCTGAGTTTTATATGTAGTGTTGATAATGGCAAATTAGTGATGAATCTGTAAAAACAAAATGTCACTTTGCCCACCATCTACTATTAGAATATGTACACATTAAAAAAAATACATTTCAGACTAAAATATGTTCATAATATGATCCTTAATCAATGTCTCAATCATCAAGCACCGTATTCATGTCCATTTCATGCAATAACCTGTAAGGAGGTTTTTAGATGTACTTGATGTTTTTGAACGTCTGATCTCAAACCACTCTGAAAAAGTTTAGAAAAGGTTTGAGATCCCCTTTAAAAGAAGCAGTGTAGGACTAACTGGGCAAAAACACTGTCAATGGCACTTCAGACGTTATTTTTCACAATAGGTTTTCATACGTGAAAAGACGCGGAATCGCGTGCCCTTCACGTCACATATTATCACACATAATTCACGTGTTTACCTGCAAACGCCTGAGGTATTTAGACACGTGAAAAGAAATGTGACTTTTTTGTAAAGGCAGAGCTGTAGACGGCTAACTGTCTGGTCTCAGAAAAACACTGGTTATGTTAATGTGGATCATTGTATAATTTACCACCAAATTTCCGTCACAGTTCTGTTTCTGCAGTGATGCAATGCGTGTACGCTTTGCTTTAAAAGACACGTCGAACATAACAGATCAATTTTGTTAACAGATCATAAAAACTGGATGGAGAAACTTTTAATTCATGTGCCAAGAGAAAAATATTTTTGTTTGTGCTCTCGCCATACAAAAAAATGACAGAGGCTCTCAGCAGACTGGGTTTATTTTT
This sequence comes from Arnoldichthys spilopterus, assembly GCA_037974385.1. Classification (NCBI taxonomy): domain Eukaryota; kingdom Metazoa; phylum Chordata; class Actinopteri; order Characiformes; family Lepidarchidae; genus Arnoldichthys; species Arnoldichthys spilopterus. Next base: position 2,494,689 of record JBBPDA010000021.1, on the reverse strand, counting down.
GTAGATTCTGACGTCAATCAGATGCACGTTCCATTCACTAAGAAAAAAAGAGAGTGAGAGAAAGAGCGAGTGAGGGAGAGAGAAGTTATTTATAACCTCAACGTCTCGGTGTGATTCTTGAGTGCGCAAAGAGGAATGTGAGCTATTTGAGTCTCCAGATTGGTGGTGCTGGTGCGCCATGGTGCTCGCCCGCCGCTGAAATAGGACATCTCTACCGGGGCTGTGTGATGAAGAACACCTTCTTCACAGGTTCTACACAACGTAGAAACGCATCAGAGACGCTGCGTTTGGAATTCCTTCTGCCATGACAAATTTCTCTAACAACCAGGTAAGGTAACATCGGAGCAGCCCCTGACCGTGATGACGAAGAAGTCGTAAGCGAGGACACAGTTGGGTGCTTTGTGGTTGAATTTGGGCGATTTCTGTGAAGAAACGACCGATGTGCGTGTGCGCGCTTTATGGTTTTCTTGAAGCTTTTGAACTTCATGATTGCTGGCATGGTCGCATTGACTAAAAGCAGCCACGGCGTTTAAACTAGCGCAGTGTTGTCAAAGAAAAGGCAGAGAAAGCTGTGCTGCCATTATGGAGCGCGCTCCATTCACTTCCAACGCGCTATCAGCACCACGGATAGCGCCAGCGCTCTCTTATTACAACACTCGCAAGTGAGCAACGTCCACGGCGTGCAAAAGATTAACTGGCGCATGTCTGTACCCTTTAGCCGACTTCATTATAATTTTTTTACTTTGGCAAATGTACTTCTGTTTTTCCCATCAGGTCGTGCTGGAATATGGAATTATTGTAGGCTGTGTGCTGGAATACAGTGGTAAAGTTAATATACAGCAACACCTGTAGTGCTCATGACCGTGTCCATTCAACATTCGATATAATGATATAAGTTGCAAAACGAAGTGTACTACTACTGTTAGTATAAATTTTCTGCTACATATTTGAATGCATATGATACACGTTTAAGCCTATTTTTACAAATTCGTTTATAGACCTTTTGTGTCACTGTTTGTAATCCCACAGGTATAGATAGAAAAGATACAGGAGCCTAAAGTCCCTGCTCTGTTTTTAGTGCAAGAAACTGTGTACAATGCACCTGACAGTTTGAAATTCAGACGTCTCAATCAGCTCCATCCACACCTGAACAGTCTGACAAAGCAGTACTAGTTTCCGTTCTAAGTCAAGTCTGGGCATTCGGGGTGCCACCTGGTGGTCATTTAAGGGCATTAACTAATGTTGGCCAAATGTACAGAGGCAAACCAAATAGGGGCTACCACACAGGTTAATTTTTGTCCAAGGAACAAACCCTCAAAGATACAACAATGTTCTTAAGGTCCAATTGGGCACATTAAATGCATTCACAGAGTGCACTACATACACTTTTCCAGGGGAAAGGTGCATATGGGTACCCTTTCATGGGCTACCTATGTTAAATAGATAAATTAAAGAATGGGTGTATAGGTTAATGACTTGAGGGGTACCATCCCAGTGACATTTTAGTGCCTTTATTCTAGCAATGTATGTGAGAAAAGTCAGATTGAAATGTTTTTTAATGGCATCCTCACATACAATAATCAGTTCATTCTCAAGTCATGCTCATGGTAAATTTAAGTCATGGTGTCTTGCAGGACTGAGGCTAATTTGAGGCCAGTCTGGAGAGATGGCAGATATTCTGGAGCTGCGAACAGATGGGAACTCCTTGCTGAAGGCAGTGTGGCTTCGGCGCCTGCGACTCACCAGGCTCCTACTGGAAGGGGGAGCTTATATCAATGAGAGTAATGACCGTGGTGAGACACCCCTCATGGTGGCCTGCATGTCTAAACATTCTGACCAACAAAGTGTCAGCAAAGCCAAGTTGGTAAAGTACCTTTTGGATAACAAGGCTGACCCCAACATTCAGGATAAGGCAGGCAGGACTGCCCTTATGCATGCCTGTAGTCAGAGGGCTGGGCATGAGGTGGTGTCCCTATTGTTGACCAATGGGGCAGATCCCAGTTTGGAAGACCGGAGTGGATCATCTGCCTTGGTCTATGCCATCAATGCAGATGATAAGGAAACCCTCAAAGTGCTCCTGGATGCCTGTAAAGCCAAGGGCAAAGAGGTCATCATTATTACCACAGATAAGTCCCCTTCTGGCACCAAAACTACAAAGCAGTACCTAAATGTTCCTCCTTCCCCAGAACTGGATAAGATATGCTCCCCTGTCCCATGTGCCTCGCCGTCAGACATTGACCTACACACCTCACCATTTCCCAGCAAAGAAGAGGAAAAAGACACTAAATGTACTTTTCAAAGCAAGTGGAAGTCATCATCCAACATGGCAGCCAAGCTTCCCAATGGGTCTACTTCTCCAACCCGGAAACCAGTAAACCCCAAGCGAGCTCGCCTCCCACAGCTGAAGCGCCTGCAATCTGAGCCCTGGGGACTAATTGCACCATCTGTGCTGGCTGCCTCCCAGGAGGACAGTAAGAGAGCAAACAGTGATGACGATGTCATCACTGGTGTCAATGGCTTGACTCTATCCAAGAGAGCCCCTCTGTCTCGGCACAACAGCGTAGATGGCAAAGAGGTCCTGTTCCCCTTAGTGGGGGAACAGTCCGCAAAAATCTCCCCTACTTCGTCTCTTCCTTCATCTTCCAAGGTCTCTTATGAGAGATCTTTAGGTCAGCACCAGCCGCTGACACGTCGTAGCACTGTCCCAACTGAGCAAGAGGGTTCTGTGGGAACCACTGGGCCTGTAGGCCTCAGAGACACAGTGCACCGGAGGAGACCAGGGAATAATCAGTATGACTCAGACTCCCAGCTGTACTCAGACTCTGGAATGCTGGACTCCCCTAAGATTCCTCTGGAGAGGAGAAAGCTCAACACTTCACCGCTGGCAATGCTTACAGGCTCACGTGAGTCCCTGGACAGCAATGCTTCCTCTCCAAGCATGCCCAGACACAGAGCACCAGGCCTATTGGAACGGCGTGGGTCAGGTACTCTGCTGCTGGACTACATTTCCCACACACGCCCTGGTCACTTGCCTCCCCTCAATGTCAACCCCAACCCTCCTATCCCTGACATTGGTGCCACCAGCAAGCCTTCATCCCCACTTGCAGCAAGATTCCGGTCCATAGCTCCTGTAGCACCAAACTCACCAAAGAGAGGCAATCTCAGGATGAAGAAGAAACTTGTGAGGCGGCACTCTATGCAAGTAGAGCAGATGAAACAGCTTTCAGACTTTGAAGAGCTCAGCCATCAGTGATGGGAATTGGCATGTACAGATGTAGCAACTCCCACATCCTGCAAAAGCAAGTCAGATCAGACATGTGAAAAAGGTACCCCATAATGATGTTCAGAAGCAGAAACCATTGATTGTAGCCATTTAATTAGAGTGCAGATTAGAGTACAGAGACCCTCTATGTGCAAAGGAGAGTCTGATGTGTCACTCACAGTTTACAACTGAATTAAGCTTTTTTTTATCATTGTAACCTCATTCAACAGCATAATTGGTATAGTACTCACAAGGTTTAATAATCCACAAATATTTGCCATATTGTCTCGAGAATTTTTATTTCATTTTTATTTCCAAGAAAGATCAGCATATGCAGTTTTTCACATACCAGATACATATGGATTTACTGTAGTGTATGGCCATGTAAACAACCTCTAATATTATTTCTTCAACTACAAAGGAGTGTGCAATTTGCTATTTGGCAAAAACACTAGACCATTCTTCTTAAAGATCAGGTAAAATCAAATGTAATTTTCCACATGCACACAGTTACTGAATTTGACAGCTTGACTACTGCCGCATCTGGGAGAAAACTTCATCTGTAAACAAAAGCAGGGACAGAGTCGCCTGTCAAGACATCAAAGTCTAGACGTGAGACTTATTAAAGGCAGCAGAGGAGAGCAATTGTGAAAGTTGACACAGCAGAGAGGTCAACACGTTAACACCCTTTAAAGCAGAGAATCATACTGACTTCTAATGAAAAAGCCACAAGTTCTAAGAACAAATTAAACTAAAAACAGTAAAGGAAATCAAGGACAAATCGCCTCAGACCACTAATATAACTATTGTCTGTGTCTACTTGGTGAAGACTTTTACTATATATGTGGGCAAAGTTTCATTATTGGAGCTGAACTGAGGAGAAATTTTGACTATTATAGGGTTAACCACAGAATCTGTCTGTCCTGGAAGCAGTGTTGGGTTAGTTACTCTAAAAAACTAATAGATTACAACAGACTACTTACTTCATTCCTATTAGAATAGGGTTACTTTACTGATTACTTCCTGGAGAAGGTACTTGCATTATGTTTCACTTTTACATTATCAACTCTGGGCCAACTTGAAAGCACAAAGAAAAACTAAAATACTTTTAAGTAGTTTACAATTATAGCCTATCCTTGAAACAACATTTAAAAGGCATGTCCTATACTAATGCTTCAAACAGTTTACACTTCATTACAATCAACCCGTCATAGTATTAGAAAACCTAGAAAACTTGAAGCAGCTGCCTCAACATAAAATCAAATGCTTGCAGAGCTTTCCTGTAAAAAAAAATCAAGTCTGTTTCTGTGAGGTTTATTTATTTATTTATTTATTTATTTATAATATATTTTTTTCGTCCATAAGTTTCATGTTTGCATGATTAAATGATTTGACAGATTAGTTGTGGAGTTCACACCAATGGAAAGATTTTCTTCCATGTTTGCTCATTCACCCTCTGCTGTCTAAATTCAAAATCCAAATCATGGCAATTCTACAAACTTATCACACTAATGTGTTAAAAATGAGCCTTGTCATGTAATATTTCAACATTTGGTATGTTCAGAGAGAACATATTTTGAAATGTGGCATTCATCCAGTAACTTGACATGATTGGCCATCAATTATTTTTTTGTCTGCTGTCTAAAATGATGTCAGTTCTAAGAGTGTAAAGGGACAGATACAAATAATATACAAAAAAATTTGTATTTTAAATGCATCATACATAATTAATTGGTATAAAGGTAATGTAATTATTATTAAATCCGTAACTATAATGGGATTATAAGAACTGAAACTGTAATGGGTTACAAAAGCATTCACATTACTGTAATGAGTTACTTTGTATCACTTCACTCCAACGCTGTTTGGAAGTGACCGAAATTAAGCACTGCAATAATACATGCAACATCATGACTTACTTCTTAACGCAAGAATGGCTCATAGTCAAGTCAATGGGTTCACTTGGAAATGTTGTCTTCACAAATAGTGTGTTTTGTTTCATAAGGAGTTTCAAAACTAGTGTAAAATATTGAATGTTAATTAGTATATAGTGCCTTTGGAGGAGGAGAAAAATCTTTTTGCGCCACACTGGCTCTGAGATGAATGAGTTAGAAAAAGGATGAACAACAATTACATACGTATATGTATATAGTATAGGCCATAGTATATTTCTTACATTCTATAT
>JBBPDA010000021.1:2471661-2489142 GCA_037974385.1 Arnoldichthys spilopterus | reverse complement strand
GTCTGATTAAAGTTATTTTTTGTGACCATTTTGAGTTTTTCTTTCATTGACTGAAGGGTACCAACAATTTTGTCCATGTGTGTATATGTAACCCATCGCACATGCAGATGTGGAGCAGCTAAATATCTAAATATCCTGTAATTTCTCAGGTTCTCTCAGACTCTGGAGCAGGTATGTGTAGACACCGTTGAGAGTGGGGTAATGACCAAGGATTTGGCTGGCTGCATTCACGGCCTCTCCAAGTAAGTCAACCATTTTCAAATAGTCCACAGAAATTTGTCATATTGTGATTTGACTGATATTGACTTTTCCTTTTCTATTCTCTTCATCTGTGAAGGCACAGAATAGATGCCCATTAGCTTGTTTCCACCACTGTATGCATGGGTTGCCTGATGCGAACACTGTCAGGCCATATCTACTGCATTGAGCTAGTTCAATGGAACTAAGTTTTGGCATGAATGCACATGTTGCACATTTTCAGCTTATCTCCATACAAAAGCATTGCCAATAGAATGGGAAGCTCTGGAGCAGCCACACAAGCCAAATGTCAACATGTCCATTCCCAGGCTGTAGACCATAGGGCAGTGGAACTGTGATCTCTGGAGTTCCATTTTTCATGTTGCAAAATTAACTATTTTAATTTAGCGCTGAAAGAATTCTTTGATAATATCGACAATATATAATTTTCCATTCTCAGGTATTTACATTTTAAAGTGACTTGTAAGTTCATGACTTGGCCTAAAGAGGGCAGAAGTTCACCTATAACAGGAATGAGCAACTTCAGTCCTGCAGAGCCAGTGTCCAGCACAGTTTGGTGAATTCCCAGCACAAGCACACCTCGTTCAACTCCTCTGTAAATTGCCAGGTGTAGTGTTTGTGTTTTAGTAGGGGAACTACCACATTGTGCGGGACACCGGCCCTCAAGGACCAGGATTTTCCACTCTTGACCTATAGGTTAATATTAGCGAGCAGGAAGAAAAAAGGGGTGAGAAAAACAGCTATGGCTAAAAGCTCTAAAGGAAGTAGTCAGGGAATATTTAAATAAAATAGTCACATACACCATGCGCAGATCTGACTTATCTTTCCATAGAAGCCACTTTATCTTTGAATACCTGAGTAGAAAACATCTTCATGCTGATGCTAAAGAATCAGAATAGTTAGTTAACAGTAGCAATCCCTCCACACTGGTGTTCTATTAAAACCAGTACAATCTCTCCCTAAAAGACATGCAAAATCTTCAAACTGCATTTAAATACAAAGTGTAAAGAAAAGATGGAGAAACAGTGTAGTGTGCGAGACTGGAAAGGTGGTCAATAAAGGGAGTTTATTTAATAAAATGTATAGAATAGAGAGAGGTGTATAGAAAGGCATGGAATTGTAAAGAGATGATGTGGCATGTAAAAGAAAGAAAGGATGATAAAAATTTAAAAGGAGGATGGAGAACTTGAAAGTCAAAAGGATTTAAAATCTATGGATGGAGTAAGAAACACGAAGCATGAAAGGCCAACCTAGAGAAAGTGAAGAGTAAATACAAAAAGGGTAGAAGAGGAAAAGAAATGAACAGATTGAGACATTACGATTGAAGTTGAAGAGAAATAAATGACAGTTATGAAGTGATCGTGATAGGCGAGTTGGTTGCTATGGTCATTGCTAGGTTGTCATAATGGTAGTTGCTGCTGGGATAGTTATGGTGGTTGCTATGGTAATAAAAATGGTTGTTCAGGCATTTTTAGGGTAGTTGTAGTGGTTGCTAGGATGTTGCCAGGGTAATTGAGGTGGTTGCTAGGGTGGTTATGGTGGTCGCTAGGTTCCAAGTGTCCGAAAGAGAAGGGGGGGGGCAGACTGACCAGGAGAAAAATGCGAGGGGTGGATTGAGAACTGGAGTTAGAGAAAGCTGACGTGAAGGAGAAAAGGAATGGGAATGATGGACAGAGAAATTGAAAGACAAATGGGAAGAAGAATGAAAAACTGGAGAGCGGATAGAGGGGAAAAAAGATCGAGGGACGATGGCCAACTTCAATATTAGAGAAAGGCATCATGAATAAAAAAAAGAGTAGGAATAAATGGACAGAGTAAAAGAAAGACAAATGGGAAGAAGAATGAACGCGATTGAAGAGAGGATAGAGGACACAGGTGAATATTGAGGTTATTGGACTTGAAAGTCAAAAATGAGTGGGAAATGATGGCCAGAGTAATAAAAACACAAATGAAGAGTGGAAAAATATTGTAGAATAGAAGTAGGATGACGAACGTGAAATCAGAGAAAGCTGACATGAAGGAGAGAAGAACATGAAATGATTCATCTTAATTGTAAAGAAGAGTGAAAAGAGCATGTATGGCATTCTCAATTCACGTTGGCCCAACTGTCTCTAACCATGAAAGTCAATATTTATACAATTTAAATATTTAAATTTTTTTAAGTACAGGGAATGAAACAGTATTTTGATCATACTGTTTAGAAGATCTATGCAAAAAAGTTTGAACAAATTTTCAACATAGAGAGAGAGAGAGAGAGAGAGAGAGAGAGAGAGAGAGAATGAGGGACAGACAGAGAGAGAGAGAGAGAGAGAGAATGAGGGACAGACAGAGAGAGAGAGAGAGAGAGAATGAGGGACAGACAGAGAGAGAGAGAGAGAGAGAGAATGAGGGAGGGACAGACAGAGAGAGGGAGAATGAGGGACAGACAGAGAGAGATTTGATTTTAAAAACTATACTGTTTATAACACTTAGCAAAAAACGTAACACACAGCTCCAAACAGTGCAGTTCATTATCAATGGGTTTTAACAGAGCCCCACCGCAGCACCATGTTTTTACACAAAAAGTCTGTAAAACTAAAAATTAATTAAAACCTCAGATTTCACACAAAGGATAAAGGCATCATCTGTGAAGACCTCTTGAGACAACTGACCAACCAATGGCCTTTGTCTCTCTCAGTTCAAGAAAGCATGAAAGACTCTCTTTGCCTGCAGTAAGGACAGTCTGGCCGTATCTCTGGGTTCAAGTCTGATGCGAATGCATTGACCACTACAGCCCCAGCTAAAGGTGGCTTGTACATTGCCCACCACACCAGGCTGTCAACCTGCTAAACACTTTTTGTTAAAAACTACAACACAAGCGTTCTACACCACTTTCCCAATTTTAGTGGACCGCAACATCTGTCTTGAGCCCTTTAACTTACAAAGGGGCTCTTTTCAGGGCAGTCTGCCATTTTTCTTAAAGCCAAGCCGTCGTCCAGATGGATTTTATCCCCACCTTTTCCACATCCCCCAACTTTGGTTCTGAAGTCTGCTACGTCCCTTCTCCAGGAGGTTCCTCTTATCCACAAATAACATCCTGAAAGCAGCAGCCCTACTTTGCAGATGTATTAGTCCATGACCTCCTCCTTTGGAAAAAACAGGACTGACTCTGGGACCCAGTGCAAATTATCCCGAAAGAACTTTACCAATAAAGACTGTATTTTACCTAGGAGGTCTGGACAGGGGTCTACACAAGCTAGCCAATTCCCCTATAGGACATATGTGGTAATAACCACTTCCACTTTATGAGCTGCCCCTGGACATTTTTTGGTTAGTTCTTCCCAATTTTTCTTCCTTACTGACTTGTCCCCCACAAAAACACCAAAATACTTAAACCAACCTTCCTTCACTGTAACTCAACTCAACAAGCTTGGCACCCCATGAGACTTTTTTTTGCCCAGTTAACCTTGGCTGAATTATGCAGTCCCAAAAACTGAGAATAAAAATAGGAGGGGAAAAATAAGAGAGAAAGGAAAAATGAAGGAGGGAATGAGAATGTAGAGAAGAAAGAGAACGAGGAAATAAAAATGAGGGAGATTGAGAGGGAGAGAGAATGTGGAGAAGAAAGAGAATGAGGGAATGAAAATGAGAGAATGAGGAAGAGAGAAAATTAAGAAGAAAACGAGAATGAGCGGAAGAATGAGGGAATGAGTGAGAAAATGAGCGAGAGAATGAGGGAGGGATAATGAGAATGCAGAGAAAGAATGAGGGGGAGAGAGGGAGAATAAGGATAAGAGTGAGAGAGAATGCAGAGAAAGAATGAGGGGGAGAGAGGGAGAATAAGGATAAGAGTGAGAGAGAATGAGGGAGAGAGATGGAGAATGAGGGCAAGAGGGAGAATGAGGGAATGAGAGAGGGAGAGTGAGGGAATGAGACAGAGAGAATGAGGGAATGAGATTGAGAGAGAGACTGAGGGAATGAGATTGAGTGAGGGAATGAGATTGAGAGAGAGAATGAGGGAGAGAGATTAAGAATGCGAGGGAAAGGGAGCGATTGAGAGGGAGAATAAAGAGAATGAAGAGAATGAAGGAGAGAGAATAAGGGAATGAGAGTGAGAAAATGAGTGAAAGAGAGAGCATGAGGGAGAGATATTGAGAATGCAGGGGAATAGGAGAAAATGAGAGAGGGAGAATGAGAAAATGAGAGAGGGAGAATGAGAATACAGAGAAGAAAGAACAAGGGAGAGAGATTATAAATGCAGGGTAGGGGAGAAAAAATGAGAGAGGGAGAATGAGGGAATGAGATTGCGAGAGGGAGAATGAGGGAATGAGATTAAGAATGCAGGGGGAAAGGGAGAAATTGAGAGGGAGAATGAGGGAATGAGTGTGAGAAAATGAGGGAGGGAAATTATGAATGCGGGGGAGAGGGAGAATGGGAAGGGGGGGGAGAATGAGAGAGAAAAGGGGGGAGAAACCACCATTATTATACATTTAGCTACAGCAGAGCACACGTCCCACACCATTATTTACATTACTGCAGAAAAACTAGATTCATCTCATAAACCTGTTTACCCCCAAACCCCATTGAGAAAAAAACCTGTCCACATCATTAGTTAGAGAAAAATGTGTATTGCACCAGGAAATGCATGGTCACCAGCCTCTTCACCATCAGCACTGGGTCAGTTCACCCACATCCCCTTAATACTGTTCTTCCTTGTGCACCAAATCCCCAGCTTAGCCACCCCATATAAAAAGTTTAATAGAACCACTGTGTTCCTTTTAACAAGGAATACTTCGGCCCTGTAAATAAAACACCATAGACCAAAAAAACTTAACTAAACATAAAATCTGCTGCAACTGTGAGCACTGGATAAAAACATGAAATATGGTCTCAGGCACACCACAGAATGAACACTCTTCCCTTACTAGTGGATCAAGCCGTGCCACACCTCTGTGGCTAAAATCACATGTACAGTTCTCCATTGGAGGTCGCCCACTCTTTTCTCAATGGATGTTTTTTACAGAGACCACCAACTTCCTTTATGGAAATGCCCAGCCCCAACACCTCTGCCCACTTCTCCCGTAAACCAGCCAGAGTCTGAAAATTCAGCACTTTTGTCCATGCCACATACAAGGAGTGCTTGGCTAAACCACTGACGTCCTCAGTACCCCAAAGACTTGGGACATGACTGTGAGCAAAGGCTTAAAAAATAGAGGTTCTTCCAAAATCCAAACGGATAGCAATGTCCTGGCCTCCCTTGACACAGTAAGAAGCTGCCATGCTTGCAGTACTAATGAATAGAAAGAAGGCAGCCTGCTCAAGTCCATTCTTCCCAACGAGAGGAAAAAACAAATGTCTACCCAAACCCACTGGACCCGCACGCCACAGTAAAGCACAGGATATGTCCATCCAAGCCTGACTCGGGTGGTACAGAAAATGCTGCACAGCTTGCAAGTGTAGAACTGCGACCCTGGACTGGATGTCTCAGTCCTTGTCCTCCATCCCCCTTTTGGAATGTATGGAATGTTGTCCACTCCAAAAAGAAAGCGAGACTTGACATTAAAACCCCCTTTATTTAGGCATCAAATTGGATAGGGAATAAATAATATATAATAAATAATAAATGACACATATAGGGGGCGAAACACCTTTGTTGCCACTGAACTGACTGAACTCTCCTGTCAACAGAAAAAAACCCTGTGCAATGCAACATTTCTCTTCAAACCCAGAAACATTATAAGTGCTCTTATAAAACAAAACCAGACCGCACGAGGGAGGGAGAATGAGAGAGCGAACTCAAGAGAATGAGAATATTGGTAAGAAGAGTGAAAAAGAGAAGGCCTTTCTGGACAAGGTGAAGAGAGAGTAGAGGAGAGAAATGGAAAGCGATAGTGATAGTGAGAGAATAGTTGAATAGGAACAGATAGAGAGATGAACAGTTCGTAGCGTTTGGATGGGAGGTTTGTCTTATCGTACACTCCTAGTTAAACTACAGTCCTGTTGAAAGGGACAGAGAGAAACTGCTCACAGTTAAGCCCAGTTACAAGTGATTTATAATGACAAAAAGCAAGAAGGAGGGAGAGAAGTGTGTATAGACTGACAGATTGAAAGGGTGAGAGAGTGACAAACACCCTCAGCTCTAAATAACCCTGTTTTACTGTAAGTACAGTGACAGAAATATACACTAATGATGATGCAGGGCTCCTGCTTTGAAGTGCAGCTGAAGAAACAATACAACAATGTAACTCCAATCAAAACCAATGCAAGTCTGACAAATGTTTCATAAATTTGACAAAATTAGTGCAGTAGAATGACTGAAATAAAGATAGATGAAGGATACCAGAGTAAAAAGAATTTATATGTGAGAAGTTTCACAGGAACATGCTGTGGGCTGCCAAAGAGTGAATGTAAAGGGGTTTCAGTCATTTTTGTTAGATTATGTAATTTAAAAATTATGCTAACATACTTGCCTGAGAAGGTAGGACAGGATTGGAAGTGTGATGTGGTCATCTAACTTCATAATTTGTCTCCCTTAGGTAAGCATTTTACTAACAGGGTAGTGACAGACAGGCGAAGCTGCAAACAATTTGGTCAGTTATGTTGTAGATTGTTGATGCTGAAAATATATAATTAATAACAGATTTTTAGGATAAAAATGAACCAGACATGAAATAAGTGTAAAACGGTCTTACCTCAGTGTGGTGATTGGATGGCAAATTCTTTTCAAGATTTAAATGAACCAGCAACTAATTTCACAATAGTGGGCACTCTATATGTTTTAAAATAATGAAAAACTAATAACTTAAACAAATAACAAAAAGTGTAGAAAAATAAAATTTCTGTTGTGATACTTTAGAAGTCCTGTGCAACAAAGTTTGAACAAAGTTTCAAGCGGCTTGAGCTGAATAAATAATATAAGAACAATATGAACCAGCAGCCTATGAAGAACAAGACAGTGCAATGCTTTGCATGCACTGTAATAAGAAGCCTAGGAGGAAGAGTACAGTATACGACACTAAGTAAATTTGCATTTCCTAAAGGAAATATTGGTGCTTGCAAAGCAAAAGCTGAGAGAGAATAAGAGAGATGGAGAATGATAGTTGGGAGTTTAATAAAGAAAAATGGATGGAGGGATGAATGGATGGATATATATATAGGTAGAAGAGAGTGAAAAAGTATGCTTACCTAGACAGTTGTTTGGCATACACTCTAACAAGAAGCCAAGTAAGAACAGTACAGTAAATTGCTTTGCATGCACTGTAATAATAATGAGAGAGAGATGAATCCCCAGCTCTCGTTGTGAACATGTCACTGAATGCACAGCACACACTCTCCCCCACCAGTCCCGAGGAGACTCAACCGGGGGAAAAAAAAATCATATATACTTAACTTTTAAATGACTCCTGCTTAGACACTGTCAATCATATGAGGTATACACAAACATTTGGTTTTTTATCACATCTGAACCCATAACTTTTGTTCAGAGGGGACTTGCCCAGAAAATTCATAATTTTGAGTTGCCTCTGTGGCTTATCTGTATACAAAAGCACTACACTGGATCATGTCAGATGATTCATAGTTCGAACGGTGTCTATCTCAAAAACTATGGCAGGAGAAGCAGTAAGAAAATTGGAGGGGAATTAAAAGAAGAAGAAAACTTGAGAGCAGTAGTGTGATTGCTGAATCAGCAGGCCCACTCATAGCAGTTCTTCGAATCCTAATCACAAGCAGCTTGTGTAGTGAAATGAGAAAAGGAATACTGTCAGACTGGCTTGTAAAAATATTAAAAAATATTATTCTGCAGCCTAAAGACATGTAACTAATCGAAAGTTAATTTTAGTTATTTTAAGTATTGTTCGTCACAGTTACTCGGAATTAGACAGGCTTGAATTTATAGATTTAATTAATTGAAAATTGTTTTTTTATTTTAAATCAGTCACAGTATTTGTCAGAATAATCATTACTGGGTAACTGTTCAATCCTGTTTATCCTGTCTTATAGCTAACTTGTCTTCTTGCTGCTACTGTAACAATGCAAATTTCCCCTTGTGGGACAATAAAAGCTTATCTTATCCTTCAAATCAGTACCTGATCTCACCACTGCTCTTATGGCTGAATGCAGTCAGATCCTCAGAGAGATGTTCCAACATCTAATTTAAAACCCTTGTTACTGCAGCAAAGAGGGATTGAACGCCACATCTCTGCAAATTTGGTCTTACTTTAAGTGGCATTAAAAAATCTTAATGTACTACATTTAAATCACACCAGGCGTGCAGTGCTTGCAGGTGTCCTTAGCATTTGGTTTTCTGATGTTCTGAAACTGATTGTTCTGAGGCAAGTGGAAATGTTATAATGAACTCTCCTTATGCACTTACTATTTGTCACTGGTACACCTGCAGTTTCACCACCAATTATTATTATTTTTTTCAGAATTGTAGTCTTTCATTTTAATTGTATATTAAAGAAGAAATGTCTTTAACCTGCTATTGTTTTTCTTCTGTAGTTTGACTGATTTGTGACCTCTCACTTTTGCCATAGTGTCAAGCTCAATGAGCACTACGTCAACACCACAGACTTCCTGGACGCAATCAAGACCAACCTTGACAAGGCCCTGGGTAAATGAACACAGGAGGCATCTTGTCTTTTTTTTGTACCTCATTTTTAACTTAAAGGTCATTATAATAACAAGCATTAAGCCTGAAGGGATAAAATTTAAACGAAAAAGTAGAAGTTATGTTCGTAGCAGTGCTGTTGGCTAATATGTTGGCTAAACTGCCATCAGTCCACTCCATCACCTCTTCACAACTCCAAGGTTTTATTTTTGTAAGATGAAGTACTGTATGTCAAATACTGTATAATACCATGGACAAAATGATAACGAGCCATTTCAGGAACCTCTAATAAATCTGTTTGAACCTTGCTTCTTGTACTATTCATAAACACAACATGACACAGGTTTTTAAAGGCAAATAAATGTATTAATATACAGTATGGTCCAGAGCACAACATTTAACATCTCTATCAACAGCATATACACACACTGATGTGCAACAAAAGAACGAAAGCTTATACAAAACTAAAACATGACTTCCTTCTCCTAGCTTGGCATCTTGGCTCAAGCCTCAAGGACAGATTGAAACAGCAGAGCTCACTTGATGTCGTCGTCACCCCCCCCCCCCCCCTTTTCTTTTTTTTTTTTGTGCTGTGTTAACATAGCATTGCCTGGCTGGCTGGACAGGGGGGTGTCCATGTAAAGCTAAGCAGAAACGATACACTAAATTTCTCAATCACGCTGAGCTGGGTCTCTGGCCCTGTCACATGTCTGCAGACTATCGTTCATCACTTCAGAGCTCTGTGCAGCAATGATGGATGGCACACTAACAGACACAAGGGCAGTTAATATTTTTGTCCAGGGCATCTTCGCATTCAGCCCTGGAGACCAATAGCCATATTAATGTTGGCACGTACATATTTCTGTGGAATTTGATAGTGTTTCTTGGTGTGGTGCAGGGCCATGTGACAATGCAACATGAACAGGGTTGGTATAATTCAACTGAGTAGTTTAAAAAAAAAAAAAAAAAAAAATAGGCCATCGCTACCACATCTTCCCCCAATATATTTTTTAGACATTAAAAATGGTACAGGGCTTTCCCAATATGGAACATCAAAGTCTGTTACTCTTGAGCATGCCAAGAAAATATCAATAAGTACGAGTTCCATTATACCCTAACGGTACAATACTGAACTTTGTCCGGAAGGTGGTGTGTGTGGCTTGCTCCAGGCAAACCCAGAACGCAGCAGGCACTAAGGCTTCCTCACAATCTGGTCAGTCCACTGGACACACATCCTACATGCTTTATTTAAAAAGAAAAAGAAAAAACAATCACAGCAAACACTGCAGAGTACGATTCTTAAAGGTGATGGTGTGTAGAAAAAAAGAATTAACCACAGTGGTAAAAGCCAAACATAAATGAGAGAATTTGCACTTTGCCAGCTTTGGTTGTGTCCAAACAGGCCTTGTTTAGTGGCTCCTAACTTGAAGGACAAAATGCCAATGAGCTACAGATTACCAATGTGCTTCTAATAAGTGGCCGCAACTGCTTAGAAAAAGCTAGATTGTCTTTTTGGGGGGTAAGTGCCTCTGTACATACTGTTGCACTGCATTACTGAATTAGCTCAAGTGTTACTCCTCAGTGCTTCTGTCCAACAAGTAGAATATGACGTTAGGATGCGATTCAAACTCAGTAGTTTTCCTCCCTTTGTTACATATGGTGTGACTCCTAAATGTATTATTAGCCTCAACTGACGGAATTAAGTAACAGGTTCTAATGGAGGCGGCGGGGGGGGGATCTCACTTCCTCTTACAGATGACTTAAAATGGATCCCAGGGCACTGTCACAAGGCAGCCATTTCCTCATTGGTCCATCTCAAAGCCATGGCTGTTCCGGTTACTCTTGAAGCTGCTTATGCTGTAGCATAGCGGGCAGCAGCCTTGGCGTAGTTGTAGTAGCCTAGCTCGGCCAGTTTCGCCAGGTCTTGTGCATTGTTACTGGCCAGGTTTTCCCTTTCACTGTAGTCAAAACTCTCCTCTTCATAGTCCTCCTGGCTTTCCATGTCAGCAAGAGTTTCTGAAGAAGAAAAAAGTGTTTAAGTATAGTATAGAGTCCACACTGGTGTTTTCCAGACAGATATGTCAAACAGGTGTGTGTATGCTGTATTTACAAAAGAATATTTTCTCTAAATACCATCACTGCCATTTGCATTTGTCTTTGTGGTTGTAGTATGCTTTTTTTCCCTAAATGACAAGACTTCATTCAGACTGAAAAGTACTTGCTCCTATGGTCATGCACCAAATCTTTAAATAAAAACTGTCAGTTGCCATATTTTAACAAAGTTCTCAGTTGTAACAAAGTAGCTCTAACAGCAGGCACTAAACTTATAATTATACATACTATTCTAGTTAAAATTTCAGGGTAAATTGCAAGAGCATTGCTACACTCATGAACTCTTATGCTCCTCAGAAGGACCATAAAACAAGAGCACCTGCTGTTACCTTGTCCGTCCGGTGAACCATCCAGTATGCCATGCTTGACCTTCATGTGTCTGCTAAGGTTCCCCTTCAAATTAAACTTGCTGGTGCAGTAGGGACACTTGAAGGGCTTGCTGCCAGCATGAAGGTGCATGTGTCCAAGGAGATTGTACATTCTGTTGAATGACTTCCCACACACCTGTGAAACCAGATTAGTAAATTACACTATTATCAAATGCTTACAGCTCCATTCTGCAACCCCTTACTCAGTCATGGTTCAGAGGGCACATAGTATTTCTGTAGCCTAATGAAGCCAATCCTTAAAGAAAACATTTACACTAAAAAATTGTTTTTCAGCTTTTGAGTTTATGACTAAAGAGCTCCTGTCTCACCTTGCACTTAAATGGCTTGACCGGAAGGTGGACGATCATGTGGGTTTTGAGGGTCTGTTTCTGGACAAAGGTTTTGAAGCAGACATGGCACTGAAAGGGTCGCATGCTGGTGTGAATCAGCATGTGTCGCTTCAGATTGGCAGAGAGGGTGAACTCACGAGCGCACACGTCGCATTTGTATTCCTTCATGCCCTATAAAGGAGACACAAGAAAGCAACATAGTAATTAAACATTTTGTTTATATTTCATATTTACTGCTGGCTCTGTTAAGCAGGGAAGACTTGCTGGGAGTGAAGAGTTAGCAGTGGAATTAAATAAGAAATGGCTGCAGTTGCTATAGACACTGCTGAATCTATAGGTTGGTTCTGCTATTGTTGCTTCCTCATAAGAATTCATAATACGAAGGGGCGAAATATACTGAACATGCGGGCATGCTGTAGTTATCGCATTGCTGCAGGACAGATAGACAAGAACCATTAGATACACAACCAAAAGCACAGCAGCTCCACCAAGTGTCCTAAAGCCTTATGTACCCAGACCTATATTTGTTCAGTGTCCAAAAATGTGGTTTGGTTTTCCCTTAGCTAAACTTTTTATCTAGGCTAATTTGGAATATTATAATGGGAACTTACACAAAGCATTTCAAATTTTCAAAACACAATAACCACATCAGCATGTCAGATTTTTGTTTCATATAAAACTTGTCTTGTTTTTGTACACTGATGGCAAGACTTTCATTTGTGTAGGCAATAAGACTTCTTACTCAACGTTACTAAACGTTAATTATAAAAACACCTACATGCATAATCCTTTAGTTGATTTAAATTAAACAAAAATCCAGTTATTACAAGAACCATCACATGACCACTAAATTATCAGCATCTGCCCCCACTCATTAACAGTGACATGTGAATCTTAATAAGCTGATATTATATAAGGATTTATGTATGTATGTATGTATGTGTGTATGTATGTATGTATGTATGTATGTGTGTATGTATGTAACATATGGTCGGATCCTATATTCCTAAAAGCAGTTTAAGGGTCCCCAGTAATCAGTAGATGTGATTAAATAA
This sequence comes from Arnoldichthys spilopterus, assembly GCA_037974385.1. Taxonomy (NCBI): domain Eukaryota; kingdom Metazoa; phylum Chordata; class Actinopteri; order Characiformes; family Lepidarchidae; genus Arnoldichthys; species Arnoldichthys spilopterus. Next base: position 2,476,409 of record JBBPDA010000021.1, on the reverse strand, counting down.
TCAAATGGCAAAAACACTAGGACCGTAGTGTCTAGTATACAGTGATTAACGGTTCATAATCTTGCACTGGAATAAAAGCAAAAATCCTGACACTAGTGGAAAACACCAGGAAATAAGGAATTTTACACCATCCTGAACAAATGTTACCCATTTCCCAATATAATGTAATTATGCTATTATGTAAGCCTTTATAAGTTTCCACTAGGGTGCTATGAATTCACTATGTGTATGCTTTGATTATAACTCCGTTTGCAGTAAAATGTTCTAAGAAAATTACAAGTTTAATGCCTAATTTTGGAGGAAAAGTTAACGACACATGGTCAATGTTTGTGTTAGTAATGCAGCAGATCTGTAACCCACTATTTACTAAAACTGTAGTCTTGAATCACAGCCATCACAGCGAGGGCCGTGAAATGGAAGTATAGGTCAACATGACTTTCACAGCATAAAGCATATTAAAAGAATGTTGTCTCAGTAGAAGCATGATGAGGGAGAGTTGTATAGCAGCTCAAGAAAGTTATTGGATGACTGCAAGTCAGAGTACGGGATCTGACTGAGAGGGTTCAGTTTACACTGAAACCGGTTTTAGCAACTCGACTCTCATGGCGTGCTGCTCTACATGCTATAAAACAAGGTCTCATACAAGAACCCACAGCCACTTTCTAACCCCAGTAAGGTTGTGTTCATTACACATTGTTATGCATGTGTTCTTAGACCTTAGACTATTGTTGGATCAAAAGTAGAAAACTTCAGTTCACATAATTCAAACAAAGAAGGCTGGAGAAGGTTTACAAAAACCCAGGTGAGGATAAATATACCTTGTGTTCGAGGGCCTGCTGTGTTAGTACCTTGTGCGTGAGCATATGCTGCTTGAGATGGTGAATTTGGACAAACTCCATCCCGCACTCTGAGCAGACGTAGGGCCGCATGTTCTGGTGCTTCATCAGGTGGTTCTGCAGCTGGCTACGGTAAGCAAAGGACTTGTGGCACTCACTGCACTGGAAGGTGGTGGGTCCCTGGTGGCTGACTTGATGTCGTCTGAGATGGGCATGTGTGGGGAACTCCATGCCACACTGTGTGCAGACATGGCAGTGGCCATTCTCATGCTTGGCCTCATGGGTGCGCAGCTCACTGGGGTAGGCGAAGCCACGGCCACAGAAGCGGCAGCTGTAGGGCTTGATGTCGCTGTGCTGGAGCATGTGGCGCTTGAGGTGGCTAGTCTGCGTGAAGGCCTTCTTGCAGACGGTGCACTTGTGCGGCCGTGTGCCCTGGTGTGTGAGCAGGTGTGTCTGCAGGTGGCTAGGCTGCTTGAAGAGCTTGCCGCAGTGCAGGCACTCATGTGGCTTAATGCCGTTGTGGCCCAGGATGTGCGTCACCAGGTTGTACTTGGAGGTGTACGATTTCTCACACATGCGACACTTCCAGCGCTTTAGGCCCTCACCCACATCCACGCAATATGATTCGTCTATCTGCACGTTGATGTCCAGCCGGTCAATCTGCATCCGACGGCCCACAGAATTCTCACCATCTGCCCACAACATCTGGGCCTGTCCACTTTCCTCATAATCCCCAGCCAGACCCATTTCTGCAGCTTCATAGGCAACCACACTAGACTCATAGTAACGCCTCATCACAGGGCTCACCTCCTCCTCTGGAGTTTTGATGTTCAATGTCCTGTCCTCCTCTTGGTCTTCCTCTTTTCCACATTCTTCTTCGGGCTGACTGGCTGCTGCCCTTTCATGGGTCACAGGGCTACTTTCAGCAATTCGTGAGTCTGTGTCCGAATCTGCATCAGTCTGCTGGCTGATTGGCTCCTTCTCATACTCTGGGCAATCTTTGGTATTCTGTTCTTCTTTTAATGGTACCCTGTGGGGTGCAAGGTCCAACACCTCAGATTCACCATCAGTGTGAACATTTGAATGGTAACAGGAACTGGAATAGTCCGGCCTCTCTCCTTTCACACGTGTCTGTATCACTGGAGGTTTCTCGGTCTGCTCCGCTGCCTCATCTTCACTTCGGGGTCTCTTGATCCTCCCTCGAGGCCCTGGGCGCCTCCGGTCAGCCCCATAAGATCCCTCAGGTCTCTTGATGTCCCCATCGGGCTCAGGAAGGTAGTCCCCATTAGCCCCAATCAGCTGGTCTGCGTACTCATACTCCATTGCCTCTGCAGGGGGAGGGGGGCACTCACGCGCTTCTCCTGTGTAGAAGCCATTGGGGGCAATGGTGGCTCCAAAAATCTCATTCTGAGATATGAGGCCCAGCACAGCTGCCTGGGCCAAGGACAAGACCACCACAGGGTCAGTCTGTGTGCTAGCATCCACCACATGCTCCATCACTTTAGAGTAGCAGTGAACCAAAGGAACTTCTTGCTCCTGCTCCTCCTTTAAGAGAACATAAAACAGTCATAAAATGTCTAGTAACAGTAAATGCAATTGAAAAAGATTAACTACAGTAGTCCTGGTAACAAAGACTGTACCATGTCAATGCAATGGCATCACAGTAACAGCACCAGAGCAAAGAAAAAAAAAAAAAAAGTCAGGAGTCTGAGGGAAAACCACTAAGGCAACAAATTTAGGGCTACAGTCAGTAAGGACAATGCTAACTCTTTAAATCCAGTCATCAACGGTAAACATTCCCTACTAAACATTCCATTGCTGTTAGAGAGAGAGAGAGAGAGAGAGAGAGAGAGAGAGAGAGAGAGAGAGAGAGATAAAGCAGATCTATGTAAAGCGCCATGCTTCCTTCCTCAACGGCCTTTAAAAGAATGCTGAGCACAAAGGGAGCCCAGGTCAAACCAGGAAGTCCACATCCGTGGACTGTCCACAGCATTTCCTGTGAAGTCAAGCCATGCCATTGCTGACCTAGAGAATGGAGCTGTTAGCATGCTAGCACTCTGCATTAATGCTAATGTGGCTACAAACAAATTCGGGTTTAGAGTTCAGCTCTGCAAACATGGTCACAGCTTGGCCTAGGCCTGTGAGGGAAAGCTAAAGATGGTGAGCTCAAATGCTCTGCTTCAGCCTGAAAGGTGAGGCCCTTCATACTCAGTGCTAACTGGACTCAAAGCTGAATTACTAACACGTGTAAACAAGGCATACAACAGCAACATTTTTGAGATGTCACAGGGTCGCTCTGCGCAAAGTGTCTTTCAAAAATCGTTAACACTTCAGCTGGATCTGTGAGTGTAGAAACAAGCCCAAGCAAATGCGGATTTGCGCATATGCAAACAGTTGTCTGCATAAGAATACACAAGTGAAAGAGTCACAGTGATTGACAGCTGTAAAATGGGGAAAGGGTGGAAGAAGCAGAAGTGACAGAGACACTGAAAGAGAGAGAGAGAAGGGGAACCTGGATGCCCTGATAACCACGTCATTTATAATTACTGCTTTTAAAGCAGACAGAGTGAGGGAGAAAGAGACAGGGAGAGATTGAGTGAGGGGGGAGAGAAAAAGAGACTGAAAGAAAAGGGGAGTGAGAGAAAGAGTGAGGCAGGGAAGGGTGATTGAGGGAGCATGTGAAAGGAGAGTGAAAGAGGAAAAAAGCAGGAGGGGGTGGGGAGAGAGAAAAGGAGATAAAGAGAGAAAGAGTGAGAGGAAAGAGCAGAGAGAGGGAGGGGTGGCGGGGGATGAGATACTGAGAAACTGAGTGAGTGAGTGAGCGAGAGAGTACAAGAGAGAGAAAGATAAAGAGAGACAGAAAGAGTAGGAGGGGTTGCGGGGAGTGAGAGACTGAAAGAGAGAGAGAGAGAGAGAGAGAGAGAGGGTGAGAAAAAGAGAGCAAGAGCAGGGAGGGAGGGAGTAGGAAAGAGAAGGAGCAGAAGAAAAAACATGACAAAATGAAAGGCAGAGAAAATGAAAGACAGAAAGACAAATGAAAGAGAGAGCCAGTCAGGCAGGATAGCAGCCATGGCTCTGAAAGGAGAGGTGAACTGAATATAAAAATAGTTTCTGAAAACAAAAACTGAGATTAAAACACAAAGTGTGTGTATGTGTGTGAGAGAGAAAGACAGAGAAAAACAACACAGTTAAAATAGAAAAAACAATGAATATATGAACACACAGAGAGAGAGAGAGAGAGGTAAAGAGTGAGAGACAGAGAGAGATATTCTGTTGTTAAAACAGACAGGAGAGCTATGTAGAGGCCAGACAGAAAAGGAAACAGAGAAGTTGGACAATTCAGTACATGATTTGGTCCGGACTCTATAAACTCAGTTCACGTTTCCTTGGTTAAAAGAGAAAGCAGCAAATAGTGAGAACTTCCTCTTTAAGCATGTATTCCTCCAAAAGAAACAAAGTTTGAAATAAAAAGGCCACGCAAGCCCATGCCCAGTGTTACAGCTGAGCTGTGTTAAAGCGGAGTACTCACCACATTGCTCCTGGTGTGATGTTTAAGGTGTTTCAGGGCTCTCATCCTTCAAGTGAAGTAAGGAGCAAAAAAACCCACCTCCTATTTATATCTGAGGGAGAGAAATGGGCGGTCCTTCTGCTCATCCTCCGCCTACTGTTGCTGTTATCAGAACTGACTGTGCCGGCCTCTTTCTTTCTCTCTCTCTCTCTCTTGCTTTCTTTTTTTTCCCCTCTCACTCTTTCTTTCTCTTTCTCTGACACGCGCGTGTGCACACATTTATTCCTTTCTCTTTCCTTCTCTTCCACTCCATTCTCCCCTCATTTCTTTTCTTTCTTTTACACACACACACACACACACACACACACACACACACACACACACACACACACACACACACACAC
>JBBPDA010000021.1:2442221-2462495 GCA_037974385.1 Arnoldichthys spilopterus | reverse complement strand
GAGTAAGACAACATGCATAAAGAGGATGATGTGGACAAAATACTCATTTGCCTAATAATTCTGCACTCCCTGTATATTAATGTCTCTGAAGTTTCTTAGTGTATAAAAATGTTAACAAGGCTGGAATCTGCTGATTTACATTTAAAGATGGATAATTTTATGATATTTGTGACTCCAACCTTGTAGAGAGAGTTGAATGTCGTGAAATGTGAAGCACTTACGGGCTCAGTGTGGCCATTCTAATTAATTTAAACAACTGACTTCTACAACAAGGATCTCCAGATTCACTGCTTAAAAACTGCATAACTTTGTTTGAGCTTAATTATAGTAAGATGTTAATATTATAAAACAAATATCTGACCATATATAAAGACAAAATACCAACTTTGATGACTCTGTGTTCAGTGTTCTGTGTTCAGTGACTGTCATTGTGAACACACTCAAGCACCAAAAACGAAATGTGACCTCTGCATTTAACCCATTACACGTGGACATGTGGAGCAGTGCACATGTAGACAGCTATCAAAAGTGCACACAGAGCAGTGTAGTGGGATGGTACCTTGCTCAAGGATATCTCAGTAGTGCCCGGCCCTGGACTCAAACCTGCGACCTTCAGGTCCTAAAGGCAGCATCTTAACCACTAGGCCACCACTGCCTTCCACTGTCCCAGTTTGGGACTTATGAAGTTTGCAAAGCAACTATATGCAAGTCACCACTGCCTTGAGCACTGATGCACTGTCTGTATGTTCCAATACAGACAACTCAACTGAAGTTTTTCCTGAAAAAAAGCTGAAACACCATTTCTGCTGTTTTCTGGTCCATCTGAGATGAGCTTAGACCCAGGGAACTTGTCTGTATTACTGTATAGACTTGATGTATGGTTTTCTCTTTGTACAATACAGTTCAAGGCTGTGGGGGCAGTGATGGCCTAGTGTTTTGGACATTGCCCTTGGTACCTGAAGATCGCAGGTTCAAGTCCCGGCCCGGGCACCACTGAGGTACCCTTGAGCAATGTACCTACGCTACGCTGGGCTCTGTTAATAGCTGCCTGCAGCTCCACGTTTGCTGGGTTAAATGCAGAGATCACGTTTCGTTGTGGTGCTTGAGTGTGTTCACAATGACCAAAAGTCATTTTTACTTTTAAGTGGTAGACTGCATTAAGTGACAATTATTTTCTGAAGTATTCCTGAGCCCATGTGGCACAGTAGCATGACAGTTTCCCAAGCATTGCTTTCAGAAATCTCGATAGTCATTCACATTTCACAATGATTTTCAGCCTTGCCCTAGACAGACTGAGATTCCTCTGGATGCCCTGAACATCCAGACAATATTGTAGATGGTCAAAGACAAACTCCTTGCAATCTTGCATTGAGAAATTTATTTTTTTAACTGACTGACAATTCTCTCATGTCAATCTGACAATCTCATCAAGTTTGGTACAAAGTGGTCATGAACTACCGTTGCTGGCTAAAACGGAGTGTGAGTGGTGGATGCATCTTTTATACTCACTCAGTCATGATAGCAACTAAATTGGTCAGATGTGAGGCTCATTGTGGATTGTTTCAGAATAGTGTTTCTAAATTATTCTATAAAGTTTTCATTTTTATTTTGTCCATTACAATTTTAAGTGTTACAGGCATTAAAAAAGTTTTTCTCAAGATGCAGGTCTAGTTTGGACAGGGTTCCTGACATTTCAGCTTCACAACAAATGTACCAAACAAATGTAAGCATTGTTAGCCCACTTCATAACAGCTGTTAAGTCAGTTAAGACAGGTTTACATATTTATCATGTGTGTACACATGTACCATAACATTTATGACAAGCCTAAACTTAACCTGCCCTATAGGAGGTTAGGCATACAGCGTAATGTAGACTGGTAAAAAGTGATCATCATGAGGCACAAAATCCAGGGTTGAGCTGGATTTTGTTTAGATATGTTAGAGTAAAAAAAATCCCAAAAGAGGCTGATCCAGAAACGCGGATTCTAAAACTGGTGCTTACTAACAGCCCAGAACACATGTTGACTTATTATATATATTTTTCCCATTATTGCCCTAATTACCACAATTATGTGGACAGCTAGACTAACCTCAATCTCTTATTAAATAACAACATGTAGAAAAAAGTTTCTGTATCACTAATAAGGGTGTAATTGAAATGCACAAATTACAATGGTGTCTTGTAGGAGTGCTATGGACTGTGCGTTAATATTGAAATGCCAATATGTTATGTTTCCACCACAAACACACATCCTCCAGTGTGTAAGCACATGTCTATGGTCCATAAGTATATTCATATACAAGTGACTGTGTCTTAAACATCCTGCAACTGAAACTAGTGTTGGTTTTTCAGGTCAACCTAAAAAGGTCTTAATGTGGTAATGATTCATTTAAAAATGTTGTTCATTCAACAATAACATATTATTATTATTATTATTATTATTATTATTATTATTATTATTATTATTATTATTAATAATAATAATAATAATGCAAAGCAAAATCAATACATCCAACATCCATTGTCAGCAACAGAAAGAACTGCTGAACAGTAATTACAAAACATTAAAATTATTTGAATGATTAACATTTGTGAACAGGAATACAGAAAAACCTTATTTTTTGTGTACCTGGAATGTAACCTTACTCTGAAACTTGGTGATGTTGACTATTGTTATAATAATTAAATATGATACATCTAAATATGAATGTCTGTCTGAAGTTTTCATGCCTTTTAACACGTTCACTCCTGCTGGGGAGCCCATATGAACAGCCCTATCCTTCAAAGAACTGATCGAAAGTCATCGTGGCACCTGTACACAAGGAACTGCTGCTGCAGGTTTTTTTTCCCTTTTTTCTTGTTTGTTACTGCTATCCGGTGTCAACCAGAGGAGGATGGGTTCCCCCTTCTGAGCCTTGGTTCTTCCCTTGGTTTCTTCCTACAGCTTAAGGAGTTTTTCCTTGCCTCTGTCTCCTTTGGCTTACTCATAAGGGGCTTGGAACCGGATTCTGTAAAGCTGCTTTGTGACTACATTAGTTGTAAAAAAGCGCTTGACTTGACTTAAGCTTTAAAACAATTTTATACCTTAAACTAAAGCTTATGAATACATGATTCATTGCTAACTTACTGCTAACAAACCACTGTAAATTTCACATATGCTACTGAAAATTTGTATTATGCTAGTGGTAGAAACCAGTGAACAAAATATTTTCTGCATTAAACATGCCTGAATACTTTTGACGATGTTTATAAGTGTATAACATAATGGGCATAAAAATTCAGCTCTAGTTTTAATACAGAACTCTGAAGCTGGCAACAGATATGTAAGTAACGTTCTTTGTTTTTGAAGTAACTCCTTATGTAAAGGCTTGGGCTCTAGATCTGCCTTGTAATCAGAATCAGTTTATTTAGCCAAGTATGTTTGCACGCACAAGAAATTTGTTTCCAGCCGATGTTGTCTCTAGTAATTGAAGCACCAGCTTGTTAGTATTCTGCTAACCTACTCAGCCAACACTTATGAGAAAAGAATATATTCACTTAAAGTGACTAAAGTGTAAACCAGTTAAAAAGGATCTGTTTGCACCAACCAGTGATGTTTAATGGTCAATTCAACTTGCTGCAATTTATGCGCACAACCATGTAGCTTGGGTTACACTATAACTTTTTTTTTTTTTCAAAAAAATTCCAACATTCCTTTTTTGCCTTACTTTCAGCTCTACCCCAGTGTAGTGGTCACTGAAAAATGCACATTAGTTAAAAAAAATAATAATAACATTAATAATAAACAGCACTTCCATTACCAAATCATTTGCAGTCTCATAATAGTGGTCAGGACAGCACTGAGCAAACTTTGTAGCACATGTATATTTATACACAGTTATGAAAAGAAATGTTTACATCCCATGGAAATTGTTGGATTTTCAATATATTTCAACTTTTTGCCCTCTTTTACACAGTGCCTACAGACAATGTATGTGATATACCTGAACAAAGTCACAAAGTAAAGCATAAGTATCAACATATGTAATCTGTGGAGAAAGTAAGTATGCTCTTGTACTTGTACTGCCCTTTTCAAATGCAGCAAAACATTTCATTCCAAAATCCTCATAACAATCAATGTCTGCAAGTTGCCCAGTCCTTGAGGCAGCAAGGCAACCTCAAACTATATAATTGGGGGGAAAATGTTTTTACTTCAAATATATCGGAAAAAAATTCAACAACTTCCTTGTAGAAGACATTTTTTCCACACAAATGCACATATGATATGACACACCCATCAGTCATAACATTAAGACCATGTATAAACACAGTATATAAGCGTGAGAAACTAAGTCTTTTTTTATTATTTAAAAACACTGAGGCAAGTGTGTGTTAATTTAGTTACGGGGTTTGCACAATTACACAATATTTGCAAAAATAGTCAACAGGCCCATTGCTGGTTTTGGAAATTTAGACAGATTTTGTCAAGTGTTTTTTAGTCTTATATAAACCTGATCTGGGGTCTGATGTTCTCTTTGCTAGTGAATGCCAGTGGCAGTGGTAGCCTAGTGGTTAGGACATTGCTCTTGGGATCTGAAGGTCGCAAGTTCAAGTCCTGGCCCGGGCGCTACTGAGGTACCCTTGAGCAAGGTACTGTGCCGCTACACTGCTCCCTGGGCACTGTTGATAGCTGCCCGCTGTGCACGTGTGATGGATTAAATGTAGAGGTCACATTTTGTTGTGGTGCTCAAGTGTGTTCACAATGACAAACAGCCATCTATAAGTCGCTTGGATCACAAACTGCCGCCAGTCCTTTGTCCAGGACTGTCCACCCCAGCAAATCCAGAAAAAGCAGTCTGTTAAACGTAAAGTCTCCAAGAATCCCAAAATTTATCACAGGATCTGCAGGTAACTCTTGCAACTGTTGGTGTGAAAATGCATACGTCTTCAGTCAAAAAGACCTGACAAATCTGACCTGCATGGGAGATGTGCCAGGAAAATGCCTTTGCTCTCATTAGAGCAAGATGTGCTCTGGACACATTAATAATAAAATTGTTTGTCCACAGTAACAAAAGACATGTGGCATAGACCAAAGCCATCTTTTCAGGAGAATAACCTCAAACCAAATATGAATCACGGTGGTGGAGATGTTTTGGATTAGGGTTGGAAACCAAACATCTTTAACTGAAGAAATTTTGCAAAACATCTATATGAAAATATTTCTACGAAAGAGTACTTACTTTTTACACAGAAGAATATTACTATTGAAATATCTATTGATATTTTTATTGAATAAATTAGTGAAAAGGCTTTGTGAAACGAACTGTCCTTTAAAAGATGTTCAAATAAGTACAAGAAGTTACCTGCTCAGTCTTACACCACATTTATTCAGCTCCTACTACCTTCATCCTTACTTACTTAGAGCCTATAGTTGTTCTGCAGCAACAGAAAGAGAGAATAATAGTGTGTGTAAAATTGGGACTCACCAGCTCAAATACCACTCTCTGTGAAGCAAGAATGCTCTCTGTCCTTACAACAGACCTGTCACTTAACTTGAGGTACAGCAGTGGGGACTGGAGGACAAGTGGCCCGCTGCCACACCTATCTTTGGGGGCAAGTTGGGCTGATAAGGACGCAAAGGAATGGAGAACATTGGTTGGTGGTTCTGGTTTATAGGGTTCCCTGTACACATGTGCAGCTTCCTGGAACATCCTCATCTGTACTTGAAGTGTCACTGTCGTGTTCTATATCTTAATCGCTTTCACATAGAGTTTCTGTTGCAGGGACTCTCTAGCTTGGGTAAGGAAGATGTGCAGATACTGACAGAACACCATGATTTAATTGCAATTATTTTGTGTGTTTTCAGTAAGGCTCCTCGGAAATCCTCAATCACGTTGCAAAACACACAAACACAGATGCACACATACACATACTCATAAGATGCAAAGAGATGGGCACACTCCAAATCCTAAATAAAAGATCAACACACTCATTCGGCATGGGGAGAACAAAATGGAGAGACAGAATATTGGGAAAGAAATGGTTGTGCTAAGAGATAAGTGTGGAGAGAGCTAGGAAAGGACTGAATAAAGAAGAGAAAAGATAGAGTTGAGGGAGGAGAGGAGAAGAGCATTCAGCAAGGAGGATATAAAAGGAACAGAAAGGGGGGCGAGGGAGGGAGAGAGCTATGGAAAGAGGGAGAGAAAGAGAGAAGAGAGAGAGGAGTGCGTTCGAGAGAGGGGGGCAGATGAGAGAGCGAGAGTGTGGAAGGGGGGGGGGAGTAAGAGAGATCAAGAGAGAGGAAGGGAAGAGGGTGGGAGGGAGGGAGAGTGAGCGAGTGAGAAAGAAACGTAGAGCAAAGGGAGAGAGAAAGAGAAAGCGAGAGAGGAGAGAAAAACAGAGGGGGAAGGGAGGAGGAAAGAGAAAGAAGAGAGAGCCACAAGAGACTCAAAAACCACAGAATAAGAACCCAGTGTCTCCCTCCAACTCTATACAGATCGACAAATATGAATGTAAATTTTCAGCTACAGCCTATAGTGCATGCATTTGAATGAGCCAGCCATCCACATGCTACAGAAAGCCCAGCCCTGAAGCTTGAAGTTCATTGTATCCAAAACCGCAATCTGTGTGCTTGAGCAGCATGCTACAGTGCCACTCCTCTCCCCTCATCAATCTCCCTGTAGCCGGGGGTCACAGGGTCAAACCCCCAGCAGACTTGTGTACCACAACCTCAAAGGAAGGACCTACCTCCTACCACTCTGCCTCATAATCCTGGATAATGGTGGTTAAATGGCCTAGTGGCCTGAGGTGGCCTACGTCACCACAAAGGCTGCTCTTGTCACTGCTGTACGGGAGAGCTGTGAGAGTTGTGCTGGCCATTTGGTCAGATTGGAAGATAGTGCTATGTTATATACTACCACTACAGCTGAGAGTAGAGATTCACTTGCATTGAGGCCCTACACTGGAGTAGAGAGGCCTGGTAACACTAGGGGTCTCTATAGTGCCTGGCTGTGTGCAAGTCTCATTTGGAAGGATCCATACAGTCTGAAGGAGCCGCCGTCCCCGCCATACAACTCTCCGCTCTTTTGTATTTCTCCCTCACCTCGCAGTAACAAATTTCAACCTGAATTACTTTTTCTTTCTCCCAAGTTTCATTCTTTTAAATCAAAACCCCTTTGTCTCTCTCTCTCCTTTTGTACCTTCTTCTTGTTTCCATGGTTACCCCTCTCTCCGCGCTGTACACTATCTATCTCTCCCTCCGTTTCCCTCTCTGTCTCTCTCACTCTGTTCTTATCTTTCTCATTTTGCTTTCATCTCTGCCTCCCTTCCTCCTGCTTTATCCCACACCCTCCTCACTCCGGCTTTTATCTCTTTTCACTTTCATCTGTCTTTCACCTTTCTCTCCCCTTCAAGCCTGCCATTCCATCATGCTGTTTTTTTTGGTTTCTTACTTATGGGGTAGAGAGAGAGAGAGAGAGAGAGAGAGAGAGAGAGAGAGAGAGAGAGAGAGTTTCATCTGTTGCCCTATCAATTCTGCATTTTTAATCGTTTTCCGTCTGTCCAAACCACTTTTTTTCCTCCTTTCAATTTTGCTGCTCATTTACATGTGCACTAAACAGAGTGGTCACATCTTATATGATGGTCTCAGGGCTGTTCGCTCTCTCGCCTCCAAGCGAAGTTGATGGGTTCACAGCTCCAAGGCTGTAGGATATCTGTGTTTCACGAGATGTAGTTACTGCTGAGGTGTACGCATGCAGCAATACATGCTTTTCCTTATCTTAATTTCCTGCTCGGCCCTGGCAAGTGAAGGGAGCACAACTACATGGCATTGTGTCCTGTAGCCAGTCAGCTTATTGCAAAGAAGACTTGCCTCTTGTGAGGCATTAATGCATTCCATACGCTGCCTGCAAGGAGATAACAGTGATCATGTGCTGATTTGGCAGCCATCACGATGCCAGTCTATGACAATTTGACACCTCTCAAACATAACCAGGACACTGTGCTGCATATGTAGAAAAAGGCCACCTTGGGGTGTTTCATGTGACTAAAATGTGCCATTTTTTCACTTGATGCAGGCAAGTGTATGTACTGTAGAGAAAGTCTAGCAGAGTGCAGTTCTAGACTGACTGCAGTAGGAGGAAGTTTTGTACTCTGACTGAAACTAACCTCTCTCTCCCTTCTCCTTCCCCTTTCCCTTTAAGTACCACAACTATTCAGAAAAGAGAATAAAGACAAGCTGAATAGAGGAAGAGAAGAAATCGAGGTCCCAAAGAGTGGGAGAAAAGGGGGGGGGACAATGAAAAGAAAAACAGGAATGAAAAGCAGCCAAAAAGAAAGGAAGAGAAGAAAGAAGGACAGCGAGAGGGAGGGGAGACAGAGAAAAGAGGCAAAGCAAAGCACTGAAAACAAGCTCTCTGCAGAGAGAGACGACAGAAAAAAGGAAAAGAGAGAGAGGGAGTGGTGGGGTGAGGGGGGGCTGGTTGTCTATTTAAAAAGACATGTTTCAGTGCAGATGGATTTGATGGAGAAACATTAGTATTGGATGAAATCTTGGTTTAATGATAAAACCAGTCTAAAAATTGAGATTTCAGCATTTACTGCCTGGTTAATTAGAGTAAACCAAATGAAATTGGACAATCTTTAAAATGCACAACTGTCTTTATTCTCATTGCAGATTATTTGTTAGATCAGGTTAGCTCAAAAGGTGTCTTGGGAGCTGATTAAACTTGCACATTTGCACCAAGATGACAAAGAAACAAAGGATTTCAACAGTATTTCTAGCTATTTTTTGGCTAAGTGACACTGCCACTACTCTTAGAAAAGTGCAATTCAAACTGAGGCTTAAAAAGCTTAAATGGGACACTGTAAAGCTTACACAAGTAGCATACACCTGGAGAAACAGACCATGTATGTTATAGTACAATAATCTGAAATCCATGGACAATAGGCACCCCTCCACACACACAATGTTTATTTTGTTTGAGGTCCCATGAGAGTGTTATTTTTGGAAATGGTCTACATTTCTATGGCTATATCTTATGAAAGAAAATGCATGAATTTACATTGACTGTAATCTTATACAGGCAATATTTCAACATCATCCTACTGGTATTGCCATGTGCTCCACTATGACAGCAGCAATAACAACACAAAGTTTTCCAGCCCTAAAGACTCAATAAGGTTAACTCTTCCTGCAGGCAGGCATGATGTCATGACCAACAATCTGATACTGGTTATCAGAGATGCAATCTGTAATTGAAAACAATGACCTTCTGGCTGCCCTTTCTCTACATTACACTTGACTATCAATAATAAACCACATACATATAATGGAGAATAGAAAAGTGGCTGTGTGTGCAGGGGGATAGGTCTGTACAAAATAGTATTTAAGGCATGTCGGGGCATACCAGTGTTACCTGCTGCTCTCATGTAACAAAACTACAATGAATTATAAATCAATCCATGTGTAGGCTAGAATCAGGCAGTGGCCACTGAACAGGGCTCAAAAAAGGGTCCTGAGGGAGAGCTTGCAAACTCACAGGAAGTCACCCATGGCTGACCCAGGACCTTATTGCTGTGAGCCAGCAGAGCTAACTACACAACACATAGGTGCATTTAAGGTAAAGTTATATAACTAGCATTGTCCTATTTTTGTTGTGCAATCTGGCAAATAAACTTTCCATCAATGGCAATAGATCCACTGCAGGCCAGGTATTATGTGTGTTGCCCAGCATTTACAGCACAACACTGACACCAACATAGTTTCTGTTGAAATGGTGAGTAGTTCAGCCATTGCTGGGTTTTTCACATCTCAGTAAGATTGGTTGTTGGAAAACAGACAGACAACCACAATATCTAGCTAGCAGGAGTTCTGTAGTCAGCAACTGTCATCTGATGAAATGGATACCCAAAACAAATTGTGCATAGAAAAAGAGGAGCTATAGTCTCTAAATATACACATACAAGGTATAATGCATACCAACCAAGTTTGTGTTTCTATAACAGTACAAAATGTGTAAACCCCAAGCAACACTGCAATGCCGGACACAATCATACCAGAGCAAAACCCATTATTATGCCGCTACCAGGCTGAATGGTACAACTGGCGAGACTCAGCATTGGTCCTATGGTGGGTCCACTGACGTAGTAAGGGTGGCTAACAAATTGTGCAGCAGAGCCAAACAGAGCTAACGAGGGAAGGAGAGAGGATCACTTGACTCTAACTGAGAAACATGAATTGCAGGTTTAACCAGATTATCTCTAGTAGCTAATGAGCTAACTATTAATGTAGCACTAGTTTTTTTTATGCAAAAATCCAAATTAAAAAGGTTTAAAAATCAACAAAAACTATTCTCTATTGTTTTACTTATGCAAAGCACATTTTACCCAGTAAGTTCATGAACTAAAGCCCTTTACTAAAGGGGAGTAGTACATTTACTAGAAGGAAGTTTGCGTTTTGAATTCCATACACATTCACACTTGCGTCTTTGTGATGTGATATTTTGCATTGAAGAGGACGCTCAAGTCTTATTTGGATTTGTTTTGGGAGCGGTGACATAGCCCTCTCGTATGCATTATAGATTTACTGATTATACATCTCAGCAATTTTCAGTCAAACCTGTACACATACAACAAAAATACCCATTGGTGTCCTTATCACTTTAATTTTGACAACCTGAAGTTCAACCAAGTGTTAAGGCTTTTGTATGCCTTCAGGCATTGCTTTGTGTATTTCCCTAGCACTGAAATCAAGTACATATTCCTGTTAAATCCCAATGTGTAAAGAAAGGTTGGAAATGGTCATGTAAAATGTAATTATGATCCTTTTGTGTTACAGAAAATGTTGTAAGGAGATTTAAGAGTTGCTAGAAAAAATGAAGCATATGGGCCTTTTAATCTTTTCACAAAAAATGAATAATTCACATAATCATTCTGGTCTTAACACATCAATTTCAAATTTTCAAAAAGAAATCAGATATGCAAACAAACACATTTGTAAATAAAAGTCTTTGCCGCTGTTATTAGTCACACCCACAACCATCTCCCAAACCAAAAGTAACCCCAAACCTAACTCAAATCTCACCACCTCCCCAAGAGTTGCTCAGATTTTGGTGAAAAAGTATGAAAGATGAGCTCAATTTTTCAAATAATTGTAAGTGTATAAACATGATATACTAATTATAAACATAATAATACTGACATTTTAACTACTAGATAAACAAAGAACAGACAAAAAATGGGACAAGAGACTTCCACATACATGACCACAATTATAATAACTCTTTTTTACACTGACCTTAGACCCAAGAGGTAAGAACTTACTCCTGCTCCACTATTAAGTAGCAGACCGTCTACAGTACACAAAACCAAATCAGTGCTTTGCTATGACTGTCCTGTCTTTTCTTGTTGTTATATGGCTGTGACATTATGCGGAGAATATGAGCAACAAGCAAGGAACGATGTGTGTCATGCATGGTTGTATTTTCGCGCACTTAAACCACCAACAATAACGAATCAGTTTAGCGATAAAAAACAAGTATGAAAAAACAGGCGTATAATGTCAATAAGCTATGGATCTCTTTACAACCGGACGCATTCAACAATTTAAGCAAAAAAGACAAAGGAAAACACAAAGCGGCCTTAAAGTGACTGAATCCATAGTGAACTGAGCAAGGAGACAGAGTTGATGTACATTTACATCTATCCCTTTACATGTGAACTAAGCAAAATTGAAAACAGTTAATGTCAACTTACCACTCGCATTAAGCTTATCTGAGGTGCTCGCCACTTGAAACGTCCAAAATAAAATAGAATCAACTACAAGATCTGCTTTACATCATCTTTAGTGATCCATGTAAGTGAAACTGCCTAACGTTTGTTTGCGTTGAGACGCAACGACGCAGGAATCGGTGAAAGTAAAGTTTGTGTTCAGGCGAATGAGGGAAACACCTTGTGTCTGTTTTATGTTTGTGTGTGTTGGGTTATTACTTGGCGATGTAAAATGTCGCTGTTATTTTTTTTATTTCTCTTCTGTTGTTGCAAGGCCACAGTGTATTTGACTTATGATCCATAAAGAAGCATTAAAAAATGAAGCACGTTTCTGCTTTAAATGAACAGCTCACAGTTCCGGTGACAGATGAACATCAAGCTCAGTTGCTTATTTAAACAGACTTCATTTTCGGGGTTATAAAAAAAAAGTAGAAGAATGGCTTCACCGGAACCTGTTTCCGCTTTTTATTTTTAAAGGAGAGCTGTGCGGCTGAGTTCACTGCTTACGCTAAATAAAGCTGATTCTAACTATTATGAGGTAAATACGTTTAGTTTGAACGTTAATTTTGGATTCGTCGTTAGCAAAACACGCACACACCTGAACTAAAACCACCTGTTTGTAAAGGTGAGACAATTCACTCAAACTTTGTCATTCATAGTCATGACTTATGATGTGAAGAATACAGCTTTCCCGAGACATTGCTACACATACATACACACACATGTATTTTGTAAGTTGTAACTTACAATTCGATGCTAGCAACACAATCAAAAACAGTTGGATGGAGACATGTTTATGACTGTATTACATCACCTTTCCCACTGACTGATTCTCCTCTTCATGAAGCTCCTTACATTTTCAGTAGGAGACAGATGTGGACTGCTGCCAGGCCACTCAAGCACACAGTCACACAGTTGTAGCATGTGCAGAATGAGGCCTGGCATTGTCTTGATAAAATAAACTTCCTGGGAAAAGACGCCACCTCGATAGCAGAATATGTCTCTCTAAAATCCCGAAATATGCCTCCACATCACTGGGACCTTCACACCCATGCCCTGGGCATTGATGCTTACCATACCATGATAGATGTAGCACCTTTTGCTTGTAACAGTCTAGATGGTCCATTTATTCTTTGGCACTGAGAGCTTAGT
The DNA here is from genome assembly GCA_037974385.1 of Arnoldichthys spilopterus. Classification (NCBI taxonomy): domain Eukaryota; kingdom Metazoa; phylum Chordata; class Actinopteri; order Characiformes; family Lepidarchidae; genus Arnoldichthys; species Arnoldichthys spilopterus. Next base: position 2,449,594 of record JBBPDA010000021.1, on the reverse strand, counting down.
CATGTTTTTTCTCCCAAAAAAAGCTGAAATATAAACTCATCTGACCACAGCACACATTTTCACTGCCTTATAGAGCTCAGTTCTTTGTAATTTCATGGTGAGAAATGTTCTTTTTGAACTGACTGACAATTCTCTGATGACGTTTGGCACAAAGTGGTGATCCATGACCCATTTTTCCTACAGAGACTGAGTCTTAGTCTTCTTTTATACAGAATTATATTCCCCTCACCATGTGTTTTGGAATGTTAAACAATGAATGTTCTACCATCTTCACACTCTTGAAGTAACAACTAAAGTTACTGGACCTCCAAGATTGCAGCTAGTATGCTATTAGCTTTACATTAAGAGCCTGATTTTATTCACACTGCTTTACACTCAGCATGTGGTCCATAAGTAAATCACACGCAAACACAATGGATACATGTATGCATGGATGCATGTAAGATAATACATGCAACAAAAACACATCATTTTGTGAAACTTTTGGAGACACATGACGTTTTAAAGCAAAACCAGCAAGCAAGCTATTGTTAGGCTAATGAGCATTTCAAAGGATGGCTTTCTGATAAATGTGTAAAATAAAACTGTAAAATAAATGTGAGTGTGATAAACACTTTGAACTTTTTTATGGTTATATGGTCTGTCTATCTCACTTGCCTGGACTGAAACTGTTGTTTGTGAACACCCTGGTTCTGCAGTTCTGGAGTCACACAGGATGAGAAGTGCCCAATTGTGTGTGTGGGGGGGAGAGTGGAGTGGGGAAGCAATCCTGCCACCTACGTTTGGATTGTGAATCACATAAGTACCGGCACTGGCAATCAATACTGCAACAACCTATGTAGTATATATACTGCTGAAACTGCTCTTGTGCACTGTATGTTTTTAACATCTTTCTGTCATAAATCACAGTTCCTTCTCTATGGGATTGGACCAGGCTAATCTTGGCTCCCCACATGCATCAGTGAGCCTTGGGTGGCCATGACACTGTTTCACCAGTTGTCCTCGTTGTCCTTAGACTAACTAGTGTATGCCTGGAACACTCAACAAGACCTGCTCTTTTAAAGAGGCTCTGATCAATTAGCCATCACAATAAGGCCCCTGTCAAAGTGGCTCAGATCCTTACGCTCACCTATTTTCCCTGCTTCCAGCACAACAATTGACTGTTCACTTGCTGCCTAATATATCCCTCCAACCTAACAGGTGCCACTTTAATAAAATAACTAGTCAATGTTATTTACTTTAACTGTCAGTGGTTTTAATGTTATGGCCAATTGGTGCGTATATTTCTCACAATATTTGCTGAATCTCAGCTAAATGTTAATGTGAGTCAATCTCATTTTGAATGTTGTTTTAGTTATATCTGCAAACTGACCTGACAAACAGCTGATTTTGTCTTAGATATGATGCAATAACCTGGAAAAAAGTTAAATTGCCTGGTGTTCAATTCCATATTCTCTGCTTTTTGTCTGTTGCCCTTTTTCATCTCCTCTTACTAATTGTGTATTTGTTGTGTTAGACAGGTTTGTTCCTGTTAAAAGATTAAATGTACTGTTTTCTCATGATAGAATAAGCAAATATACAATTTATCACTTTATCACTTTTTAATTTTACACTTTATCTTTTGCTCAAAGATGTAAAGGCAATCAGATTAACCACACAATAAAACTGCTGAACTGATGGAAAAAGTACAGACATTTTTAGAGAAATTTTAGTAACCAAGCCCTTGTTATTTTACCTGTTAAGCAAGTGTTATCACACATACTGGATAAGGGTCGATAACTGGTGGTCAAATAACTGGATATAGGCAAAAAAAATGGAACTTGGCATTAGGGCTGAATCATTTGGGGAAAATATCTAATTGCAATTTTATGTACCAGTATGTCAATTTTAAATGAGATGCAATAATTTTCTTCAAATTAATCCTTTCAGACAAATTACATATTATTTGTCATTGTGAATACACCCCAACACACAAAGTGCACCACAGAGAAAAGTGTGACCTCTGTATTTAACCCATTGACACAAGGAGCATGGGACTACTATTAACAGCGCCCGGGGAGAAATGTAGCTTGGTAGGTAGCTTGTTTAAGCGTACCTCAGTGGTACCTGGGCTGGGACTTGAACCTCCAATTACATGCGCAGTCCCTAACCACTGGGTCACTACTGCCCACCAAGACTTTCATATAAAATCTAATATGTCATAATGTAAATTCACAAGCTCTGCTTTATTATATTTCATTTTTATTAAACTTCCCCAATTAAAACTCAATTAATCTTGGCTATAATGTAGGATATAAAATTATAGCCCTCATGATTGGAAATTTTTTCTAATTGCAATACAGGTAATTGTTCAGTCCAATTATTGAATCTATTAAGCATAATGGTATGCAATGTTTAGCAGCTCTAGTGCATAAGAATTATCTGTATTAAAGCTTTGTAACTGATCACATCAACTGCACTTGTATCCTTGTCACAATTACCTCCTTTATGCCTGGTCACTTTGTGCGTCTTGAGTTTCAGGATTTTATTTGGAGGAGGTCAGTTCACTTCAGGAGTAGTGTAAGTGCATTTGTCTCTCAAAGACACATACAACAACCCTTACACCTCCCAGTACTGTGATGGCGCCTCCCACTGCTGTTCTGTTTATGGAAGAGACCACCCTCTGGCACTAATTCAGGTTGCCTTTTGACACAAGTTTTTCCTCTGTGTTTATTTTAATTGCTTAGCTAACCCTGAATGATCCAGTAAGCTCAAATAAAGCACTAGTTTGGTTAAAGTTTACCTGTGGTTCCTGATGGTATCACACAGAAGGATAATTATTCTTAAAAGCTTAAAAGTCTTCTTGTAAACATTGACTGAGGTATACCAAATTGCTTTCTTTTGAACCGAACAGAAAACAAGGGGCAGAAGAGGCAATTAGTTGTTGTATACTACCTAATTTGCGTATTACTCATATCACCCATCAGTAATGGGATTTCAGTGTAGCTGATGTGAAATGCATTTGACTATTAAGCATAAACGCATGTTGCTCAAATCTTATGAGGATACAATCAAGATAGAAGTCACTTTATCTGACCAGGTGTAAATAGGGTCAATAATGCTGATGGTTTGTCAAGTCAAGTCAAGTCAAGTTTATTTGTATAGCGCTTTTTACAATTGACGTTGTCACAAAGCAGCTTTACAGAAACCGGGTCAGAGCCCCCAAAGAGCAAGCCAAGGGTTTGCCTTTGTTAGAGGGTTGTTAACATCTGGCAGATGCAGCTTAAACAGGGATTTCATGTTTGAAACAGCCAGTTTAGTTATTATTATTATTATTATTATTATTTATACATGATTTAAGATTAAATCTGTGGGGGCAGGTTAGCCTATTACCCTGTTAGGTAAGTTATCTGCTAGGCTAACAGCCTGTTGCAGAGAGAGCAGGATAAAGCCCAGTTACAGAGAAAATAACATGTAAGGCTGTGAAGTGAGCTACAGACCAGTGGTATATAGTATAACTTACATAAACCACAAGTGATAATTAATAACTGGGTGACTAAGTGGCAAAACATGCTGCAGCATGGCTACTTATAAGGGGAACTGTAAAACCAGGAGAAAAACAAAAGATCATCCACATAAATTAGAGGCAGTTGGACTTAATAGTGATTCTTACCATTACCAAATAAACATGTTTAGACCAGAAATCAAACTTCTTGACATTTATATGTATCTGATTTCAATGTCAGAAAAATACACAAAACAAAGCCTGAAGTCATACAAATACATATCTGGAATACTGGTCATATGACAAAGTCTATAGACCAGTGGGTCTTTACTAAGGTGTAAAAGTAATAGTAAAAGTTAGTTGCCTGCAACTAAACAGGTATCACTGAAATGATCTTTTCTAATGTTGACCACATGCATGATTTGGAATTTTACAGAATCCCACATGGATCACCTGTTTAGAGCATTTACCAGAAAAAAACACACAAAACATTCAGATATTTCTTATGCATAATACCTGAAAAATTCTATTTTGTCTCTGTCTGCAATGACAGAAAGCATATGGATCCTCTCAACATTGTCTTTCAGAGAGACACCACCACCACAGCAACAGCCAAACTGTTGATTACTTTAAACAGAAATGTAAATTCTGAGCATTTGTTTTGTAAGGCTGCAAGGTGCTCTAAAGGCTATGGTTAAGTTCAAAGCACAGGTCAAGTTGACTGATATTCAGATATGGATAAAAACAGACAGGGCTTTTGTTCTCATAGACAGCATGTGACAGTGATGTAAGTGCAAGTGGATGTAAATTAAAAACATCAATCTTTTAAAATGTTTTTTCAGTTCATGAGTTTTACCATTATTTTAGCTGGTTCACTAAACACGTGGCCAAGGTCATGTTGAGTACTTGGTTTCAGTGCTGCATAGATTGGCTAGCTTGTTTTTTTTTTCGTGTAAACATTGCTTACCTCACTGTGTTTCTTGCTTCAGTTTTTCAAAGAATCAATCAATTATTATTATCATATTATTATTGATTATACAGATGATAAATAACATATGCGGGCAGACGTACTACATAGTAAATGTTGGATATATTATCTAAAAAGATGAGTTACATTAAGACCAATAAAATCAAACTCACATGGCAGGACAGTAGTTCTTAGAAAACATCCGTGAATGGCAAATGAAAATGGCAATACATTAGCCCAGCATAGTGAGTAAATGATAAAACCTAGTAATACTGTGTTCTCGAAGTTGATCTAAAGTGTATTTGTCTTCAGTTCTGTTTGTATTTAACAAATAGAACAAACACCACTGGCTGAAGGAGTGGGCTGCATTTTTTGTGAACTGTGGTTACCAATTTCTGAGGTTGCCTGTGCACTAAATGCTCATAGATGTAAGATTTCTGGTGTAATTTTTAAAAAGTTTTTTTAAGCCAAATATCACAACAATCCCAGCAAATCTAGCACCTTATATGGCAGGTCAGTGAATAGCCAAAGCAAAAAATATCATAAGTGAGAAATTACTACATATGAGTAATGATCAGTGAGGAACTGACAATATTCCAGTAAAATCCAATAAAACATGATCTACAAACAACAGCTGAAGTGTGAAGTTTGTTTAATGGGGCAAAACACTGAAGATGCTAGTTTCTTCTGCTCTCATTCACCACTCAGCACTGTTGAAACTGTAAAATAAATATAATTTAATAACATAGAGAAGAATAATACAAACCTTATTTCTAAAAAAGCTGAGATATTTTTTCAAAATGCAAGATAAACAAAAATGTGTCATGTTATAATTCACACAAAACCTTTATTTAACTGACAGATGTGCAAAGAAAAGGTTTTCCTTGTTTTTCAGATAAAATTCCAATCAATTTCTCCATGCCAAAGATAAAAATGACCATCCACCTTATTATCAGTGAAAGGAATAAAAGCCAGCATCTGCAATGGTATAGAGGTACATGCAAGTTTTTGCAAAGGGCATCAACACTGTAAGTAAAAGGCATTATCTGCCATTGTGAACACACTCAAGCACCACAATGTGACCTCTGCATTTAACCCATCACACGTGCACACATGGAGGACTGGGCAGCTACCAGCAGTGCCCAGGGAGCAGTGTAGCGGGACGGTACCTTGCTTAAACCTGTGGCCTTCAGGTCCTTAGGGCAATGTCCTAACCACTAGGCCACCACTGTAGTAAAAGAAGAAGAAAAAAGAACAAAAAGAAGTAGAAGAAGAAGATGAAGAAAAAAAGAATAAACAAACATTTTTACCCATTTTGCCTTGTCTTGCCATTTAAAAAAAAGTTATATTAAATATTCAATATGATAAATTAAAATAAAAATATTTGATATGATTATTTGATTTGATTGCAACAACATCCTCTTATTGTAAAATTTATCACAGAGTAGTTTTCTTGTTGTCTGATAATTTGAAGTGCTACCACATTTATGATTTCTATATCATCTTTGCTCTTTTAACTTTACAGCCGCATTCTGTATATTTCTAGTATGGCTATATATTTTTGTCCATATTATAACAATCAATGTAATTTAAACTGTAATGTCTTTGCTGATGAAATGTGTTAGCCCTAGTCACTTTCTATTATATTTTATCAATGTTGCAACAGTGATTCTAGGAAAGAAGTCTACTAATTTGATTAATATATTATATTGATTAAAGTAATTCTGAGTAATACTCCATTAAAACTCAGCTAATGTTTTATTACTTTTGTTATAAATATAATAAATATAATATGATAAAAAAAACAAAAGAAGTACCAAATATAAGCAAAATGTAGTTTTATTACTGTGGCATAATCCACACTTTTAGCTTAAAAGTATTTAATCCTCCAGAGTAGCACGACCATCTAAGCATTGGCCCTATCTTTTGGAGAAGGCAAGTTATAATTGGCCTTGTTCTCCCTGGGTGGGTAGGATGTCCATCTCCCCTGATCATTCAGTGTCACGCTAGCCAAAATAATGGAATTAGCAGTTAGTGTCCTCCTCTGAGTGCACTGAGCTGTCTTATGATGTGCGAGCAGCAGTTCAAAAAGATGTGGTTGTGCATGTCTTTGAGAAAACTGGAGTAAACATTTCCCTCACCCCAAACAGCTAAACTCAAAATATATTCCAAAATAAGAGAGAAAAAAGAAAAAAGTAGTTGCAGTTGGACTGTTTCACTGTTTAGATGGATATAATTTAATTCATAGTTAAGATACAGTGTTTGTCTGTACAGTAATGTACAGTTATTGAAAAGCTAATGTCTCACACAGGTCTCGGTGATAACATAAGTATTTTCATGTCACAAATATTCATCATTAGCATATTACCAATGAATTTCTAAATAAAGATCTATAAAATGGGCACCTCAAATGATTGATTTTGGGGCAAAAGTTGTTACCACAGGGCCTATGTTACATTCTCCCATTGAAAGCAGAGAGTTTCATAGTACTTCATGTATAAAAATGATTTGTGGTATGCTGTACGTGAGCTCTCTTTGTGATGCCACAAACATGAATTAAACCAGGTCACTGCTTGTGTAAGAACAAAAAAGTCAATTCAAAATGCAATGTTAGATAAAGCTAATAGATGAAAGCACATTGAAGATAAAAAAAATCAACTGATGATAAAAAAAGCCCTGTGACTGCCAGACCTGAGTGAGGTTGCAACTGTGCAAACCACTGTTGTTGAATTTTCGTGAATGCAGAATGTCAGGTCAAAAATGACCCCCACCCCCCACCCCACACACACAAAAAAAGGTGCATGTGGGTATTATCAGACTGCACAAATTTATGAATGAGTTAAGAGTGTGTGAGAAACATAGAACTTTATTTAATCCCATACTGGGAAAATACACTTGTTACAGCAGCTGAAGATGCAAATA